>KK121385.1:184095-206377 GCA_000611955.2 Stegodyphus mimosarum | reverse complement strand
TTAGCAAATCTTATGTTATTTCCATGTTAATGTGTCTTTCACATTGCTAATAATCTGTTGCCTTAAATGAAAGAAAAAAGTGCATTCAGTATTGTCGCTGAATTTATTACACGTGTATAAGAAAAGGAACTTCCTTTTTTGACAAACACTATTTTTACGCAGAGGTACAAAAGATGTTACACATTAAAATTTGGCAATATTCATAAATATTATTCAATTTGAAATACGTATCTCTATTTCTCTGTTCCAAATCTATATTAGTCTAACTTCAAAAATAAATTTTACTGTTTCAGACATTCAAAATATTGTGAATTTACTGTGTACTATGTTAGCTCCCAACATCGTTTTTGCTATTTCCGAAAACTTACTTGTCTCATGCTTTCGGAGATTGCATCTGCAGAGAATGGTATATAATGAACATGAAACAATGAATTAATAATCACAATACTTTTAATATGAAGGATTTTAAATTAAGAATACATTTATTAAAAATTTCTGCAATTAGTACACATTTAGAACACATGGAGCTAACACATGAAGAAATAATACTTTTTCTCTCTAGGAAAACAAATCGCTACATTTTTCATATTAAATGCACCACACTACAGTGTTGCAAGAAGTGTAATCTCATAGCAACAAAAATACAACGCATGTAATAATCGTTTCGTTACTGCTATCAAAAATGTAAACAAACGGTATGAAGGTGTGCTCTCGAGCCCAAGCAAAGTCAAGGAGTTCTTAAGCGCAGAAGAAATGATGTCATCAGAAGCCAAATCCAATTAGGAGAAGGAATTTTTCCCCATGTGCGTGGCGCGGTACAGAATGCTTATATGCCACCGGGATCCCTGGTCAAAAGACCTACTCCCATTTCGAATAAATTAAAGTTTCACGAATATTAATGCTACACTAACAAACTAATTATTTACACAAAGCAATTGTAAGACATAGTAACTTTTTTTATAGTAATAATAATTTCTTTCTAGCCAGAGGGTCAGGTAGAAGGAGCGTGCCAAGCTACGCGAGTGGTGAAGCAAGCTATTTAAGAAAGCCGCCAGAGCTGGTGAGCAGATATTTACATATATACATACATATAATAATAAGTACACTCAATTGGGGCTAATACATGATACAAAAATGAGAATTTAAGAGTGTACAATAAAAAATACATTAAAAGAAAGGCGATCCAAGTGCAGCAGGGAATCTTACAACTACATAATGATAAGCATAATGCAGAATAAATGAAAATAACAAGCAAAAAATACAGTACAAAATACGTTGATAAGATATAAAATATAACAAGGAATATCTACATATCAAGTACAATTAGGAGCCAGAATATGCATAGGCCTCTTTGAAGAGGAGGCAATATCATAGTCATAATTGACTATTAGTGAGTTTCCGGTGTTGTGCTTATTAACATGAAAGTTACGTGCCAGCCTACAGTAGAGCTCTCCGATCCGAATAAGAGGGTAATCCGAATAATATACATGTTTGATGCACCAATTGGAACATGAAACGGAGGTGCTCAACTATATGTTACAGCAGTCCCATATACAAAATTTCAAATTTCTCCGGCTCATCGTTTTTGAGTTACGCGAGATATATACATACATGTTCGCGCATACATGTAAAAAAAAGTCGTTCAGTTGCATTCCACAGCCGTTAAAATGGATATTGACGTTGAAAGATGAAATCCGAAATTTTTCACGATTACAATACTTCGTGCAAGTAATTAATTACTTTCTTCGAGGAGTTAAAAATTGCAATCTGAAAAGTTCAGATGACAGTCTAAGAAATTAAAGAAGAGTTTGCGCATAAAAGTATAAGGAAAATCAAAAATCTTTCAAAAATATATAAATAAATAAATAAAATTTGAAAAAAAAATCTGAAAGGTTTCAGATTTTAAATTACGTCCAAAGGGGTGTTTTTTTTTTTTTTAACGTTTCGTGTGCTACCTTTTTTTATTAAATATCATGTTCTACGTACTCAAACCATAAAATTCAGTTCAACAGCAATATAGCAAAATAATTTTTAAATGAGCGTATCTTTAGAATTTCCGATACAGAGTCTCGTGCACTGGAGATAAATATATATATATATATATATTCCGTACAGTGTTGCCATTGCTGGCTTTGAAACCGTTCAGTTTGTTTATCAAAAATTCGTTGAAGTGTTACAAAATATGAAATCGATTATAAAACAAATTTCAAATTCGAAATTAGGGCTTCCACATGGCCATATTCTATGGAAGATTACGTTATTCAAATTTTGACGCCTCTAGATACCGTCGTTTTATCATACATAGACGTTCTTTGGACGGACCCAGTGATCGTAGAATAGAACTGGTGTCGCACTCACTCCTGTTAACCCGTTTCATTTTTCTTCATTTCAAAGTTTTATTATGAAGCATCAAGTTTTTTCGTACTTATCCCTCATACAATCCAACAGCAAAATTACAGAAATTTTTAACGCAGCATAAGTTTAGAATTTCCGGTGCAGTGTGAAGTGTTGACGTATATCATTTAGAATTGATGAATTTAACCCTTGATTTTGCTTTTCTATATTTTCGCCTTCGGATGAGCGGTGTGATTGCACCCTAATTGACGTAATTACCGCGAATGGGATTAGGGCATGAAATTGAACTATCTGGTAAAAATGCTATGTAATTGTATGCCAGTATTGAAAGAAACGATCAACGATCAATCTGATAAGAAATGGCGGCGACTTGTTTTGAAAATGTGGCGTAGAAGGTTACTAGCGGGGATATTCCCGTTTGGCGTGGGTTGTACATTTTTGGCGACTTCATTACCTTCTCTTGTTTGCGTAGACTGTAAAGTAACTTGTGTTGACATTTCGGTTGAAAGAAAGGGATCTGCTTCTCCACGGAATTATCCAGTTTATTTTCCAACACTTTACATTTTGATTCCACACATAAGAAACATAAAAAAGGGAAAACAAATATTTAATTGTTATTTCATAAGTGTCTACCTATTTTACCTACCTATCCATATTCATAAGCCTCAACTTATTTGCGGCTATAAAATTAACTGATGGCCCAGACTGCACTTTTCTTACATGCCCATAATGGCTAGTATGCCAAATCTTCCACTAGAGGAACGCCTGCCGCCATCTAGTGAGGAAATGAAACACTTTAAAATAAATACCTAACATAAATGTTTAAAGGAATGCAAGAACTCCATAACAATGTTCCCACTAAGAACTGTTATTTAAGCAATGGTTGCATTGATACTGTTACGTATTTTGTATTTATTGTTTCGCTATTTTTAGAGGAATTGTAATTAAATTGTTTTATTTCCCCTTGTATTCCAGCACGAGACTTATTTGAAGAGAAAGCTACGCCGAAAAAGTTAAAATACAGGAGCGCGCGCATTTAACATTTAATAAATAGATATTTCGTAATCGTACTGGTTTCCAGAAAAATCGAGAAAATAGATTTTACCAGAATGCTCTAGTGAATGATTAAAAAGCTTACAATAGCTGGAGGAAAACATCTCAATTCAGTTGTTTTAAGCGAACTGTTGTTGTTTACTTAGTGCTGTTATTGATTGTAGCGAATTCGCGGTGAGATCGAATTAGCTTCTCTGTTTTAATCTGAGTTCTGTTTAACGTTTTACTAATTCAAAATAAAACTGCTGTGATCTATTGTGATATTGCACGGAAATCTCTGAGGAAATATTTCAGCATTTTGTTTTATTTCTGGTGAAAAGAATAAATTTTATTAACTTTGTAACGACTTGCTCATTCAATCCATTACGAACCCGTACTCGCGCAACAATACAAAGATTGAAGCTCTGTATTTTTAAAGGTGTTTTAATAAATGACTGTGACTGTAAAATGTTTAGCAGAATATTAGCTTGAATTTCGGGTGATATTGAATTATTTCAATTCGATTATAAACTCGATCCAGTGGAAACTAGTATATTGAAGCATTGCAACTGCTATTTGTATTTGATGAATCTTTAGTTTCTTATACATACAAATGTGGTTCAAGAGGAAAACGAAATGTAAATTATTTACTATCGATAATCAGGGCCATCTCTTGGCAATTGGCTGCCCGCGTACTTTCCTAAGATTGCTGCCCCAAATTAAAAAAAAAAAAAGAATGCTCAATGATCAGTAAAATATTTGTTTCATACTCTCTACGTACTTACATATGACATTTACTTACATTGAATTTAATGAATTTAAAATATTTAGGCATGGTTTCGCGAGAGTCCAGCCGCCCATGTACTTTTAGGTCCTGCACCCCCACTAGGAACGGCCTTGTCGATAATAGGCAACGAATTAATTGAACTTATTAGTGAAAGAATAGTGAACACTTTAAAACTCAAATTAAGAAACCAATTACTATGCCATAATTGTTGAGATCACAACTGACGTGACTTAAGTTGATCAAATTACTACTATATTACGCTATTTCTCAGATAACGGCTAATACATTTGGCATTTTTTGGCTTCCTACTAACATAGTCTCATATTCGTGAATCGTTCGAAACTGGAAATGGGTGGCACTGGAACGGCTAAAATTGTTAGATATAGATAGTATGAAATCAAGTTTCGAATTGCATAAAATTAAAGATAAACCTGCATTTACAAATAATAAGGTAATTTAACTTAAGAAAAGGATGTTATAAAAATGGCTAACGGCGATCTCCATATAGTACTAAGCTAAAACGGAACTACAGAATTCGTAATCACAATTTCTATTGCCAAATTCCTACAGCTGAATAAGTAAAGCCGCAGAAATAGCATTTCTAACAGATACAGTGTCTCACAAAAGTGATGGGACACTTGTGCTTTACAAAAGGAAACTGTTGTAAAATAAATTAAAAAAACATGTAAAAATTTTTTGTGGGTGTGTTTCATACTTAAATTTAGTAACAATTATTACATAACATAAATTTTCTCAAAATATTAAAATATTAATTTAATAAAAATACAATTGTTTAGAACGAAGCAAAAAATGACTCACACTTACTTTTCCATCAAATATTTATCCAAAAATTTTACTTTTTAAAAGGTTTTAATATTTTATTGGATTTCCTTTTACTTTTAAAACATGATTTAATCTTCTTGGGATGGGTTCGAATAATGTTTTTGTGATTTCTGGAGTGATTTTACCCCATTCTTCTTGAAGCACCGATTTTAATTGTCGTTTTGAAGAAATGGTGTGTTTGCGAATTCTTGATTCCAATTCTTGCCAAATATTCTCTATGGGATTTAAGTCTGGAGATTGTGGTGGTGTTTTTATTATTTCAGGACAGTTATACAGCAGCCAGAGTCTAACGTTCAAAGCAGTGTGCTTGGGGTCATTGTCCTGGTAGAATTTAAAATCGTTATGAAGGTTCAATTTTCGTGCTGAAGATTTCAAATTTTGATTTAATATGCCAATATACTTGTACTGATCCATTATACTGTCAATAAAAACAAGATTACCAACTCCAGCGGACGACATACACCCCCATACCATAACTCCTCCTCCACCATGTTTTACTGCTGGCACCAAGTTCTGTTTGCGAAATTTTTCCCTGGGTTTTCTCCACACCAAGATTCTACCGTCAGAACCAAATATATTAAATTTACTCTCATCAGCAAATATAACTTCATTCCAGTAATCAAAATTCTTATTTATGTTGGATTTTGCGAAAGCCAGTCTGAGTTTCCTATTCTTCTCACTTACGAAGAATTTTTTCCCGGCTGCTCTACCGTGATATTCAGTAGATCGAATTACTCTTCTAATAGTCTCAGGATTAAAAATTACTCCATATAATGCTTGTAAATCAGCAACTTTAATAGCACTCATTCTTGGATTTTTTTTAATATTTCGAACGATAATTCGCTTTATTCCATTGGATAGCTTTGATGGTCGGCCAGGTCTTCTTTTATCCTGAATCATATGATTCTTTTTATATCGTTTAATGATATTGAAAACTGTTGAATGACTCAAGTTAACTGTTTCCGCAGTTTCTCTATTAGATTTTCCACGTTCAATATGCAAATTAATAACTAATTTTCGAATTTCAGGCAAAGTCTCTTTTCGTTTAGCAGGTCTCCAGACTTTTATCATTCAGTATTAATTATCTTTTTATCATTCAGTATTAAATTGAAAGATAAATAATTGATTGAAGTGATTAAAAACTAAATTGATTAAGAATTGGTTAACAAGGTAAGCTATTTAAAAACAACAGATGCAGCTCTTGAAAATATTATTTTTTTCTCTTTTAACATCATTGATTTAAATAAAAAATATTTAATTCATATTACAGCTAAGTAAAAAATTTTAATACTTTAATAGAAATACCTTATATCTTTTCACTTTTCTGATATACAGAAGATATGTAACAATCCCATGTTAGTCTAAATGTATATCCATCTAATATTTTACAAAATGTTTTTTTTTCCTCCCTGGGCCATCTGTATTGATAATTTCTAGTGATAAACGCAGGGCCGGACCATAGCATAGACAAATAAGACAAATGTCTAGTGCCTGGTTTTGGAAAGGGGGCGGTCAAACTGTCCACTTTGAAAAAAAATGAAAAAATAAAATAAAAGTTTCCTGTTATTTCACAAAATAAATAAAAGTTTATCCATGTACTCAATTTAAATTTAATCTAAACCTAGAAATTTCCTTTTTTATTAAGATGAACTGATAAAAACAGATATAAGATTGATGCGGAAGTTCAGTCTGAGGCAAAGATTATAGAAAAGAAGTTGGTGAATATTTTTGAAACCAGGAAGTACACGCAGAAATGACAGAAAGCAATGAAACCGAAACTGAAGTAATAGAAATGAAGAAGGCATACCAGATATTGGGGAGAAAAACCAAAATTCAAGTGATGAAGAAAAAAATTCAAAATATAGAATATGTACCTAACACCTAGTAACGATACTGTAATTTTGGAAAATTTGGACATTTCTTTATGGGCTTTAAATTTAACAACAGACACGCAACATTATTTGCTAAAAAATAAAATCAAATCAAATATTTCGTTTATACATCATCAAATACCATCAAATATATAAACACCATCAAATATTTCGTTTATACATACCGCTGAAAATGTAGTAACAGAAGGTGGAAAAATTGCAACTCGGTCATTAAATTAAAGAAAAATATTTTTATTCGCAATAAAGTAAACGGTGATAAAGTTGTACGAAAATGGTCAGTGTAACAGTCCAAAAAGTGAAGCCGTTTACTGCTACGTTTGCAAGATAGTTTTGATCAAACGAACAACTTTTACAGAAGATACTCGGACTGGAAAAATGCAAACGAAAGAGTGCAAGAACACGAAAATTCTACTGATCATAAACATTCTATTGAAATTTTAATAGCAAGAAATTTAGTTCAGGGATGTGTAGACACTATCGTTGAAAAACAGTATTTAGAAGAAACAAAAACATTGGAGAAAAGTGCTGCTAGGAATAAGCAGCAACAATAAGGTTTTGGGCTAAAAGTTCTCTTTCATTTCGTGGCAATAATAAACTCTTTTCTGCTTCCCATAGTGTAAATTGTATAGGAACTCTAGAATATTTGACAGAATTTGATGACTTTTTAGCTTCGCATATAAAAAAATTCGGGTCAGCTAGAAGAGGTAACGTGAGTTATCTTTCGTCAACTATTTGCGATGAATTTATTGAAATATTGAACAAAAAAATGTTGGAAACATTCGTGTCAGAAGTTGAAGTCGCCAAATATTTTCCAATTATAATTGACTCTACCCCTGATATAATACACGTAGACCAGTTAACTTTTATATTGCGTTATGTATCAGAAGATGTAATCCCAATAAAGAGATTTTTGTATTATTACCAATTTAAAAATAAAACAGGCAAATCGACAATCTTGTATTCGGCGTGGATTTTGTAAAATCCCAATCGATTTCGAAGGCAAAACGGGTCCCCCTTAGGAGCAAAAAATTCTGCAAAAGCGAGGAAGTGAATGTCGATCATATTTATACCCACAGGCGACTAGTGGAAGAGCCGATAGCGCCATCTATCGGCAGAGATAGTAACTAAAAATGAACGGTTAAGTTAGTAGAATTTTGAAGGCACTGGGCAAGACTGGATTGGAATTGAAGTCATTGACTAAACAGGATAAATTTTTGTGAATGTGAAAAGCTTCAAGAAAATCTGATTCCCTAATAGAACCAGCTGTCTGGGTAATTTTAGCAGAACTCAAATCAAAATTGTGATTGAATTTCCAACTATGATTAGCTATTGAAGATTTGTTAATCTCCCTTTTCGGACGTAAGATTCATGTTCTTTTATGCGAAACTTTAATGCTCTTTTCTTTTGGCCAATATAACTTAGGCCACACTGATACGATATGCTATAAATTCCCCATGAATTAAAGACAGAAACAGAATATGTAAGAGCCGAACCTCGGATTTTATTATAGGCGAGAAAAATACAATGGGCTCCAAAATCGCATTCAAAACATAGTCAAACAGTCCATTACGTTCCTCTCGCTTCACATTCGTTAAATCTGATAGTCAGTGATCTGATAGTGTGCTAGTGAATCATGTTTGCAAACAATAACATATTTTAATTTATTAGAGAACGTTTATATATATATATATATATATATATATTTTTATATGTTTATAAATTTTGCATTTTTTGCTTTAAAAATGATTGAATTATGTTGTTCTTATCTTCCGGTTAAGGTTTCTTCGGCGTCTGCTTATAGGTGGAACACTTTGGAAAAACGTTTTGCAGCAAATAATAAACATTTTACAGTAAAACAATTATGTATTACTAGGTGGTCTTCTAGAGCCGATGCATTTAAAGTTATTCGCTCTGGATTCAAAGAAATAAAAAAAAATGCTCTACTCGATATATCTGTAGGTGAATCTTAGAAATGTTCTGTAAAACTGAAATTCCGAAAAATAAAAACAAAATTCATAATTTAGAATTCATTTTATTAACTGTTATCTGGGATAAAATTCTTTCCAGAATAAATGCAAGCAGTATATCGTTGCAACATCCTGCAATGCCAATCTCGTTTGCAGCAAGTATTTTTGACAATTTATTTAATTATGTTAATAGTTTAAGAAACTTTTTTCCGGAAATATGGGTTGGCAACTAAGTAATTGCGGATTTTTTTAGAAAATCAAAGACAATTTTTTCATGGAACTAAATAACTTTATTTTGATCAATGACCTTTTGCCATCTTTCGGGCAGCATCATAATCCCACGTTCGTAAAACGTCTGGTTTTTATTAGCAAAAAACTGAATCAGGTACGATTTGACATCATCATCATTATTGAAATTTTTACCATTCAAGGAGTTTTGTAAAGATCGAAACAAAAAGTAATCAGATGGTGCAAGGTCAGGACTATATGGTGGATGTGGCAAAACATCCCAACCGAGCTCCAATAATTTTTGCCGAGTGACCAAAGATGTGTGTGGCCTTGCATCGTCATGATGGAATACAACACCTTTTCGATTTGTCAATTCGGGCCGCTTTTCTTCAACTGCATTGTTTAATTTCGTTAGTTGTTCAATGTAGACATCAGAATTGATCGTTCGGTTGGGTGGTAAGAGTTCAAAGTAGACAATTCCTTTGTAATCCCACCAAACTGATAACAAAACCTTCTTTTGATGAATATCAGCTTTTGATGTTGTTCGAGTCGGTTCGCCTGGCCTGCTCCACGATCTTTTCCGCTCGGTATTGTTGTAAACAACCCATTTTTCATCGCCAGTTATCAGTCGTTTTAAAAATGGATCATTTTCATTACGTTTCTTTAGCAAATCGCAGCTGTTATTACGTTGCGTTAAATGCGTTTCTTTCGGTTCGTGAGGAACCCATGTATCGAGTTTTTGAACATAACCAAGCTGTTTTAAGTGATTTTCAATGCGTGTATGTGATACATGAAGCTTCTCTGTAATCTCACGTGTTGTACTGTGACGATCCGAATCGATTATTGCTTTGATTAGGTCGTCATCAACTTTAACTGGACGACCAGAGCGTTTTTCATCTTTGAGTGAAAAATCACCAGAACGAAATTTGGCAAACCAATTTTGACACTGCAGTTCTTTTAAGGCTTCGTCACCATAAACAGCACGTAACTTTTTATGAGCTTGCGATGCGTTTTTCCCTTTGCGGAAATAAAATAGCAAAATATGACGAAAATGTTCCTTCTGGTTTTCCATTTTTCAACGAACGCCAAACGAAAACTACGCAACGAATCAAAAAACTTTTTTTACTGATTCACAGATGAAATGCCAACTATCAAATAACAAAATGTGTTTTACATTTGTACAACGTCTGCAAACCTAAAAATTCAACTGAAGTCATTTATGAATGAAATCCGCAATTACTTAGTTGCCAACCCAAAAATAAAGGCGTGCCAGAAATAAAAACATATTCCGATACTAATAAAAGGTCGTGAAAGCGGAAAGAATTTTTTCATACATTTCATCATGATGATGACGACAAAAATTCCTATAGTCAGGGCCAAAAAAGCCTTTAAACGAAATTCCTTTTACATATTATGTGACAAAATACCTTTTGAACTAAAACTACGTAGCATTAGTTACAAAGACATTAATGAGATTTTAAAAATACTTCATACGAACTCAAATGACAATGCATCAATTAAATCTGAAGATACCACATTGCTAAAAAAATGTGGTACAGTGGAAACATTGATACAAAAGAATTCGATAAGAAACTAACAATTTCTATTACTTTGCAAAAGCCAAAATTTAACTTTGCCGTCTGACATGCTACAATTTATAAAAACTATAAAAATTGTACTGACATTTCCAAATAGGAAAATCATATTACGTATAGTTTTACCTTTGTCTGTAATCGAATGCATCTGGTTAAAGATCAAAGACTTAGCAAGTGCAAAACAAGACATCTGTCTTCTTTGGCTGTCTTCGGTTTTAAAACGAGTAAAAAACTCTTTAAAAAAAAACTTCTTTAGCTGTACTATACACAGAACAAAATGCGTTGGACAATATTAATTACAAATATTAAAGATTGGCATCCTTTCATCTAGTACAGAGGCTGTTCGCACATTTTTAGACGATGTATATTGTATTCACAAAACTAAATTACATAAAATTCTTGTGTTTTAAATGTTCTATTTGACATCCCTTATTCTGAACTATCTTTCGACACCGCAATTTCCAGGATAATAATGCCTTTTGAAGTGTCAGAAGAGGTATTTTATTCCATTCCTCCCGAACAGCTTTCCAGAGTCCTGTTAGGGTTTCGGACATGCAGTTTTTAAAAGTCCGAAAGCACAAAAATCCATAGGTGACACGTCGGGAGATTTAATAGGGATATCAGTGAAGAGTATGGCCTTGATACCAGTTTTTTGTTCCATTTCTTTTAGGAAATTTACAGTGGATTTTGATGTGTGACTGCTAGCGTTGTCCCGATGGAGTCTCACAGATGAATGGTACTGTGGGTAAAGCGATGGTATTTTATTCAGAAAAATTGGCGATAAAATATATTCCTGATAGTATTTGGAGTTAATCTTGACATGTTTTTGCACTCTCTTTATTTTTAACTTGCCATTATAAGAAAAACCAGCAACGATCATGAATCCCTCAGAAAAACTTTCTTTCGATTCTTTGAACCATGTACTTAAATTTTTTTCTCCCCTTTTATGATAATAAATGGCTCTTTTTTTTTGTTACAATCATTTAAATACACCCATGCTTCATCTATTGTGACAATTGTTTTCCATTTTTCTTTGAATAAATGTTTCTCATATAGAATTCTGCAGCGTGTCCCGCGTCGAGCGATATGCTTCGGAAGAAGACGATGCATATTGCGTTTTTTTTTGCTTTCTTGAGATTTAAATCAGCGTTTATCATTTTGTTTACAGTGGACGCCGAGCATTTTAATGATTTTACAACTGTCCTTTGACTAGGGGGATTTTCTTTTAACATTAAGCAACGTACATTTGCAATAGTCGAAGATGTCCGTTTTTTCCTTGGATACTTGTTTGGAATTTTTGTCCCACCTGAGACTCCAATGACGTTTTTTTTTCCTTTCTTGTTGATGATATTACCTATCGACGTTTTAGATATCACAAAACCACATCGTTTTGGGATAACGGGGTATGCATATTTCTCTTCGGAAAGAGCGTCAATGTAGCCTTCGAACCACTGCTTTGTTAAATTCGCCATTTTGAATAAAAACAAAACTTTCAAGCCACAGACGATAATTTTGACTTTTAAAAACATAGTACAACTGCAATTATTTCTTTTGCAGCAAACGATTTTTTATTACCGCTTACCAAAATCGTCTAAAAAATGTGGGAACAGCCTCTGTATATGCCAAATTAGTAATTCCGGCATCATGAATGCAGAGCCTTTTCTTTTACGCCCAGAACTAGATAAAGAGTCTCAAAAACGTAGTGAGATAAGTAAACTATATTGGAATGCCAGAGCTTTCATGAACTCCTTGTAAAAACTATATACATCTCTTATGTTCCTTTCCTTATTGTTTAAATTTTTAACTTTTTACTTTTGTTCCATGTTCATTTATTTTAATTCTTACTTTTAATGTTAGTTCTTTTTATTATTTTTCATTGCTCTTGTTTGATACTTGAGCTGTTGTATATGTCTGGATTGATCTTTCCAATAAAGCCATATGTAACAACAACACACTAATTACGAAGAAATAATTGATTAAATTTGCAGAATTGAATTAATTTCATGATCGTTTTCTCAAAACTGTGTGTTTGGACATTTAACAGAATAAATCTCGTTTTCTTAATTTTTGACATACAAACAAAAAGTTCTGTATTGGAACATAATCAAACATATGTTTATAATTAATTATACTAACAATGGAAACTGGAAACTTATAATTATACTAACAATGAAATGAAAACAATGGTATTACAAATTTTTGAAAAACTGACTATTTTTGTGGTTATTATAATATTCCTATCATTTATTATTTTGTTAGAAAAGTCTTGTAAAATTACGCGCGGCACAAAAAAAAAAAAAAAATGTCTGTGGCGCTAAAATAGGTTAATCCGTCCTTGGATAAACGATAATAAACTTTAACTTCTACTTAGGACATATAGCGAATTAGAGTTTCAGAAAGCAGTGCTTCCTTTTACTCTGCATCTGATGAAGACCATCAGTAAAACAAAATGAGTAGTAAGGACAAAATAATAATACGAAAATTTTAAGTCAAATGGCCGCCATCAGTCGACGAATAAATTTTAAAAGAGCCCCATTTTGCGAGCATTAAAATCTGAATAATTTCCATTTTTATCAAAATTATGCTGCAAAAATTAACCTCAAAACTAAATAGTTTTCATTTATGTATTTCGCTCATTTAATTACATCTATATGCTTCACAGCTCCAATTTAGATACTAGATGGCAGCACTAATCAATGCAATGGCTTCCTAAATGTTTGTTATCTAGCCTCCACCATTTATTATCTGGTATGACGCAAGTTATGTCTGTTACATGTCTTATTTCGTAATGCCACTGGTAAGGATCTCACATACGCCTTAAAGAAAGTAGACCTATTGGAGACTACATATTAGGCAACTAAGATAAGCGCCACATACTCTAACTTTTATCTGAGGAAAAAATAGAACAGTACAAAAGGCAGGTACAATTCTTGTAAACTTATTTTTAACAGTTCTAAAAGCTGTTTCTTGCTGTACGAGAAATTTTTCAAAAATCAGAATTGCAGAAACAAAGCTTAAAACCGCTGAAATATTTTTGTTTAAATTTTAATTTGAAGCTTATTATGAAAGGCTTTTGTTTATTTATTTATTTAAATAATTACCAAAATTACAGCGCTAAAAGTGGCATTCCGTTGCGTTATGACTAGTATACCACTTAATTTTTAGTTTTTCTACAAAGAAAATATTTCAGCTATAATTATTCACATAAAGCTGTGGTTTTTAGGACATTCCAATTACATGCGTTTTTATGAATTTACAAAATTATTTATTTGTTTATTCTGTTTATTTTTCTCTCAAACAATAGTTTTTAAAAACAGTCATGTCCAAAAATTTCTTAAAAATCCATATTATCCCCCTTTATATAAATAATTTTATTATCAGAAACTCGAGAGGAGAAAATTAGGCGATTAATTTAATAACACATGATTTTTAGCCCAAAGGGACAATTTAGCCCAGAAGGACTATAAATTTCGTTTTGGCATTTTGCGTTGATTCAGTATAAACGGTGAATCACTTTTTAAACTATTGCCACCAAATATTAGAGCCCTGTATTATATTTAAATAAATTAAATAATGAAGAATCTGCATAAATGTATGTATGTTTCTCTCACTGTAATAAAAGAACAGTATACCTAGAGCCATCAGATTTTGAATAACTCCACCGGAATATGGGCATCTGGAAGCCCAAATTTGCAATTTGTTTTACTATCTATTTCATATTTTGTAAAGCATTTATGAGTTTTTGAACTCAACGATTTCAAAGCGAGCAATGGCAACACTGCACAGAAAAAAAAAAAATTATTTCCAGCGGGCGTGTCTGTGTATCGGAAATTCTAACGATATCCTCTTATGGTTTAAATATTTTGCGATATTGCTGCTGAATTGAATTTTATGGTTTAAGTGCGAAGAAAATTATATTTAATAAATAAAGATAACACACAGAACGTTAAAAAAAAAAAAAAACCTTTCGGGCGTAATATAAAATCTGAAAGCTTTCAGATTTTTTTTAACCCAAAGGAGCAATTTGCCCAGAAGGGCTGTTAATCGAAATATGGAAAAAAATTTGCATGTCATTTCAGAAAAAGTCCGATTTTGTGTCAAAATACCTATATTAGAACAATGCTATATATAAATCTAATACATATCCTAAGTCGCGCTTGTGCGAATATTTTAAAGATTTTCAGACTTAGTGCAAAACGTCATTCGGAAAATCTTTTCAAAAAATTTAACTTAAATCACTACTATAATTTTTCATTTTAAGTCCAATAAAAAATTGAACTCCACTTAACCCGAAGGTTGCAAGAGCAGAACAAAACATCAAATGATTATGTACCGGTTCTGATAGTAATAAATGGCATCAGAAACTCTTTTTTAGTAAATTAAAATAATGCTGCTTAAAAATTATCAGTTGGATTTTAAATCATGCTAGTAAGGTAAGGTATTAAAATAAATGCTTAAATCACTAAGAAATGCATTCATAATTTTTAATCTGCTCATTTTATTAAGAAATATAATTATAAAATAAGCAAACATTAAACAGCTTACGATATAATGATGCTTTGAAAAGTCTGGATATTTGTCAGGTCACTTGAGACAAAAATTAAACAATGCTTAACACAGTAAAAACACTTGCTGAGGCGTGTAAATGCATGGCAGCGCAATAGTCGAAAATTTTTTTAAAGACTTCTCTAAAGATAATTTTTAGTCCAAAGGGGTAATTTGTCCAGAAACATTATTAATTTCGTTTTGACATTTTGCATTCATTTACTAAAGCGTTGTTTCACTTTTCAAATTGTTGCCACCCAATATTATCGTTCTGTATTATATTCAAAGAAATTAAATAATAAAGAATCTGCATAGATGTATATATGTTTCTTGCATTGTAATAAAACAACGGTACCTAGAGCCATTAAATTTTGAATATCGAACGTCTGCACCCGAATATGGGCATTTAAAAGTCCAAACTTGAAATTTGGAATTTGTTTTAATAATGATTCCATATTTTGTAAAACTTTAACAAATTTTTGATTAACAAACTTGAGGATTTCGAAGGGAGAAATGGCAACGTTGTACAGAAAAAAACATTTTTATCTCCAGAGCCCGAGACTGTGTATTGGAAATTCTAAAGGTATGCTCATTTTAAAATTATTTTGCGGTATTGCTCTTGAACTGAATTTTATGGTTTAAATGCGAAGAACATGATATTTAATAAATAAAGGTAACACACAAAATGTTAAAAAAAGCCCCTTTGGACGTAATTTAAGATCTGAAACCTTTCAGTCTTTTTTTTTTTTTTTTAATTTTTTACATCAAAGCTACATCATTTACTATGTTGAATAAATCTGAAAAACTAGACATATGTAATTTTAACTTAACTATTTTTTTTTTATTCTTTGTACGTAAATACATATATTGCTTAAAAATAAAAACTTCAAATTATTAAGAATTTTGTGTTTATTGCCTATTAACCGTAAAAATATCTTATTTACGAGAACTGACCATCTGCGACGCCACCTGAACAGGTAATGTATCGCGAAGTTCCAAAAATATTTGAAACTAAAGACATTTTTAACGTCAAAATAAATTTTTAAAAAAATCTGAAAAGTTTCAGATTTTAAGCGGCGTTTTTTAAACGTTTTGTGCGTTACTTTTATTTATTAAGTATCACGTTATTCGCACTTAAACCGTAAAATTCTGCTCAAGAGCAATATCGCAAAACAATTTTAAAGTGAGCATATCTTTAGAATTTCCGATACACAGTCTCGCGCTCTGGAGATAAAAATGTTTTTAGTCCGAAGGGACTTTGCCCCTGAAGGACTATTGTTTCGTTTTGCGATTTTGCTTCGGAAACATTAAATGTCGGTTTTACTTTTCAAACTGTTGCCACCAAATATTGCAGCCGTGTATTATATTTAAAGAAATTAAATAATGAAAAATGTGCATAAATATATGTATGTTTCTCGCATTGTGATAAAACGACGGTACCTAGAGCCATCGACTTTTGAATCACGTAAACCTGCTGTAAATATGGGCATCTGGAAGCCCAAATTTGAAATTTGGAATTTGTTTTAGTATAGATTTCATATTTCGTAAAACTTTCACGAATTTTTTACAAACAAACTCTAGGATTTCAAAGCGGGCAATGGCAACGTGGTATAGAAAAAACATTTTTATCTTCAGCGCGTGTGTATTGGAAATTCTAAAAATATGCTCAGTTTAAAATTATTTTGCGATATTGTTCTTGAACTAAATTTTATGGTTTAAGTGCGAAGAACACGATATTTAATAAATAAAGGTAACACACAAAATGTTGAAAAAAACCCCTTTGGACGTAATTTAAAATTTGAAACGTTTCAGAATTTTTTTTTTTTTTTTCCCGTACAGTGTTGCCATTGCTGGCTTTGAAATTGCTTAGTTTGCTAATCGAAAATTCATTGAAGTGTTACAAAATATGAAATCGATTATAAAACAAATTTCAAAATTCAAATTTGGCTTCCAAATGTCCATATTCGGGTGGAAACGTTCAATATTCAAAATTGGATGGCTCTAGGTACCGTTGTTTTATAACAGTGCGAGAAACATATATACATTTATGCACATTCTTCATTATTTTATTTCTTTAAATATAATACAAGGCAATAATATCGGATGGCAACAATTTAAAAAATAAAACAACGCTTTTAGTTAATCAAAGCAAAATGCCAAAACGAAACTAATAGTGCTTCTGGGCCAATTGCCCCTTTGGACTAATAAAAAGTGTGAAGCTTTTTTTTAAAAAAATAAACAGTATTATCGAAAATATTGTGAGCAAAAAATCAGCTACAAAGTACAAGCCTAAAAATAAATTATTAGAGAAATTGCATTGTCTGAAATATTTCCGCCAAAATTATCTCCGATAAATATTTCGTCGAATTTTTATCGGCTATCCCTATGTAAAACGACGAGGAGTCAATTTATAGAATAATATCGTATTTGTCACAAGATGTTTCCGGTATTGAAAGAAATATTATCTAAGGCTATTTAAAGATTTTTAAGGAGTGATTTTACGCTTCGTGTAATCGTATTTCATTTTACGTATGAGAAATGTACTTTCGAAGAACGTATCAAATCTCACGCTATTCTCTCATTCACACCGAGGCGACCATGTCCATACGACGACCACTTCTAAAGTTTGGTTATCTAAAAAAACAGTATCTCCGGAGAAAAAAAAAAAAAAAAATTACCACAGAAAAAAAAAAAAAAAAAAAAAAAACTGAAAGCCTTCAGATTTTATATTACGCGTTTTTTTAACGTTTTGTTCGTTACCTTTATAAATATCATGCTCTTCGCACTTAAAGCAGAAAATTCAATTCAATAGCAATATCACAAAATAATTTAAAAAGAGCGTATCTTTAGAATTCCAGATACACAGTCTCGCGCGCTGGAGGTAATTTTTTTTTGTTGTTGTTGTTTTTATCCATACAATGTTGCCATTGCTGGCTTAGATATCGTCGAGTTTCTTTATCAAAAATTCATAAATACTTTGCAAAATATGAAACAGATAAAACAAATTCCAAATTTGAGCTTCCAGATGCCCATATTCGTGTGGAGGATTACGTTATTCAAAATTAGATGGCTGTAGGTATCGTTGTTTTATCATAATGCGAGAATTATTTATGCAGATTTTTCATTATTTAATTTCTTTGAATATAATACAGGGCGATAATATTTGATGGCAACAATTTGAAAAGTGAAACGCCGTTTATAGTGAAACGCCTCAAAATGCCTAAACGAAATAAATAACCCTTCTCGGCTAACGCCCTTTGAGCTAGAAATTGGTACATCATTTCTCTGTTAGCGCTTTCACAGACATCCGAAATCATTTCAATACCGAGTAGCTGTTTTAGAGGTGCTCATTGTAATTTTATCTTTTATCGACTATTTTGATATCTTTAAATAATCAGTTTGGAAAGAGAAGTATATTGTTGCCTGCGTATGGGTTCCTAAGAGATTGTATGCAGAAGTCCGATAAAAAGATAATAAAATGTATTCTTATCACAAGAAATATAACAAAACTTTGGATTTTTCCTCAAAGATTTTAGTACAATATCACAGTATCACGGAATATAATCAGCAGCTATATTTTAAAGTACTAAAACGTTAAATAGAACGCAATCCAAAGCCCAGAGAAAGTTAATCCGATCAACAAAATTACAGCAACTAAGTAAAACAACAACAACTCACTAAAACAACTGATACTGAAGTGAGATATTTCTCTCGGGTTTTTATAGCTTTTTAAATCAGCCGTGCGAGACATTTCTAGCGATTTCTAGAAACAAAAAAGAGTAGAATTACGGTTACAGCTAACATAGTAGTCAAGTACATTTATTCAAATTAAATGTCAATTACCGAGATAAGCCCTTATTTAATTTAAATGCACGTGCTCTTGTATTTTTACTTTATTGAAACTCTTAGTAGAATAGTGGAATAAAGTTAGTTGGTGCATCAACTTCAGTGTCTTTTGACGCAGTGGGACCGACAATTCAATTTCAATTCTGTGCATCAAAAATTTAAACTTTCTGCCCGTTGGCCGAATTGTTTCTTTTTGTGTAGAAATTTTAATTATAATTCTAAAAATTGTTTTTTAACTAGCTATTTTTAACTACTAACTGTATTTGTTGTTTTAGGTGTTTCTCTAGTTTATAATTTTTAATGAAGACTCCTTAATTTTTTATTTATGTTTACCTTGTCGCGAAGTGAAAACTGTATTGATTGAATGAGAACTATATCGATAATGAAATTTGAGGAAATAAATTTAAATGAAGTGCAGCAAAAATGTATATAATTTAATAGGCCATACAAGGAAGTCATGAGGTATCCACATCAAATGTTTGAAATAAGCACTTCTAGCATTAAACGTTTTAGTATAGTAAATGCAATCTCTACATATAATAAAACAAAGAGTCTGTGTGTGTGTGTGTGTGTCTTTCGTTCGTGTTGCGAGTAAGCTAATAGACCCAGGGCCACGAAATTTGGTACATAGGTGTATCTACACAAGAGCCAGTGCACCTCGAAGCGATTTTTTCGAAATTAGAATTAGAATTTTTTTTATTTTATGTTTTGTGACCAAATCGCGTCATTTTGAGACATAACGGGCTACAGGAAAGCGAGATTTCATTCTATACATTTCATTTTTACATCGTCGTGAAGCGTAGACACTTAGCTATTTTACGAACTTAAAATAAATTTCGTATTTCAATAAATCGATTAAATACGAATTCATTTAGGAAGGTGAGCTTAACACCTTTTCGGCGCAATTTTTTTAAAAAGAAATTATTTTAAAAAATGTGCTGTTTATTTTCCTTTGATTTTTGGACACGTTGAACTTTAATCCTTTCGACTCCTTCTAAAAAAGGAATTTTGGAAAAATAATAATATTTTGTATTTTTTTTTAATTTTTTAAATGAAGCTTCCGAATACACTTCTCACATCTCAGATATTTTAAAATGTAGTTTTGGCAACAATTTTCCTTTCTTATTGTTGTTGATAGATTTTTGATGAAATTGCATCATTTTGAATAGTTTCATTCTTTTAAAAATTTCGGTTTGGCAACAATTTTTCATCGTATTTCTTATGTTACTGTTTTTAAGAGACTGAAAAGTTTAAGAAATTAAAAAGTCGTTTCTTTTTGCAACGGTAAATTGTTTAATTACTTTATTAGGATAATTAACATTTGTATCGAGGGATATTGCTTATTTCATTGTAATATTATGTTTTAATTATATATAATTTTAATTATAAAAAAGTTTTGCATGATATTTTTTAATCTGTTTATACCATTTGATCTTGCAAAGGAAAGTTGGTTAATTTATTTATTAGGATAATTAATATTTGTATTAAGAGATATTGCTTATTTCGTTGTATGCTTTTTATATGTAATGCATTTTTAACTGAATTTTTTTTTCCGTTGTTGTTTGTTTCTTTTTCGATAAAATTGTTCTGCAGAGTAAAATTCTGTGCAGTTTTCAAATTTAATGTTTGGTGTTCTCTTTAGGCACTTTTCTGGTACACTTAAAAGCCAGACGAAGGCTGGCCGCGCAGCGGCTAATATGAAATAAAGCGAGGGATACAAGAAATCCCATAGCTTTTCCCAATGATATGTTCGGAAATCGGTTTCCCCATTAAATGTAAAAAATAATGAACTCATTCATCGAGACTGTTTAGTCTGGAGTCAAAAGTAATTTATTTCCAAATATTGTCTGGAGACCAAGGAAAAGTTGCCTTTGTCGTCTTGTTGAATAGACACAATTAGAAAAACATAGTTATTGCATAATTTTCAGTTGTTGCACTGATGTTATATATGCTTGAAATAAATGAGTATGATCATTTACAAGCATACCATTTAAAAAGAAAAGAAAAGAAAAGGGCCTGAAAGCCTTAGGATTTCATAGTACGCCGAAGAGACGTTTTTTTTTAACGTTTTAGGTGTTACCTTTATTTATTAAATATCATGTTCGTCGCACTTAAACCATAAAATCCAATTCAACAGCAATATCACAAAAATAATTTAAAAAGAGCAATATCTTTAGAATTTCCGATACACAGTCTCGTGCGATGGAGATAAAAATCTTTTTTCTGTACAACATTGCCATGGCTCGCTTTGAAATCCTGGAGTTTGCTGATCAAAAATTCGTGAAAGTTTTACAAAATATGAAATCGATACTAAAACAAATTCCAGATTTTAAATTTGAGGTTCCAGATGGCCATATTCGCATATTCAAATTTGATGCCTCTAGGTACCGTGGTTTTATCACAATGCAAGAAATATACATACATGCATGCAGATTCTTCTTTATTTAATTTCTTTGAGTATAACACAGGGCGATAATATTTGGTGGCAACAGTTTGAAAAGTGAAACGCCGTTTATAGTGAGCCAACACAAAATGCCAAAACGAAATCAATAGCCCTTTTGGACAAAATGTCTCTTTGGGCTAAAAAAGTTTCAATTTGAAGGAGGGAAAGTTCAGGCTTATTTATCCCTTCAAAATGAGTTCATATCACATTCCGTACTGCAAAACGTTTTCTTTAAATTATTATTATTATTATTATTATATTATTATTATTGTAGGTTCTGCACTGGAATCAGTGACATAATACTATACAATTGTTCTGCTCATTTTGGTGTGTGTGTGGGTGGGGGGAATTATATTACGTTGAGTTCAAGTCGACGACTAAACAATATGAAGCTTTAAAATATTTTTTTTTTCATTTGTTAATTGCAGATTGCAGTGGAAAGATAGGCGAACTGTTTCGGAAAGCACATTATAGTTAAATTAGCGTTTTATTTATTTGATTATTGCAAAGCACTCGATTGCTCTCTGTCTAAGGGGAAGAATGCCTTCGTGGAGGATTTTCTACAAGAAACTGGTTCTTATCCCAGAGGCAGGGTTTGCAGCGCCCGGGGACAACTGATGTTCTTGCGGCCTTTTCTGTGTGCCAAGAATGAAAAATGTTTCATTCTAAAATTTCGTAACGTGAATTTAGCGTCCCTGGGATTCTGCGCCCGGGAATTAGATCTGTTTCTGCGATTCCTCTTTCCGCGT
>KK121385.1:148730-183887 GCA_000611955.2 Stegodyphus mimosarum | reverse complement strand
TGAATAAATTAGTCTTCTTCAGATTTCTCTCGAAATCTTTAGTTTCATTCTATTTGTAATTCTGTCGCAATATTAGCTGTTATTTTCACATCTTACGTTAATCAATAGGGATGTTTTAGACATTATTGAAACTAAAAGGAAAAAAACCTTTAATCCTTTATAAAGGTTATCAGTATCGAATTCAGAATAAAAATAAGGAAAATGTAGTTTATTGGGTTTGCGTAAATGAAAGAATTGAAAGCTGCAAAGGCGCAATTAAGACCAAAGAAGTCGTCTTTTTAGAAGAAAGAACGTCGTTTTAGAAGAAAGAACGTCGTTTTAGAACGAATATTTGTTCTGAAAGGTTTTATTATAACTCACTTTTATGCAGAATTTCCGAAGAATTCGGCATATTATTTTTACTTTAGGAAACGATCTTTTAGTTCATTGTCAAAATCGTCGCAAAGTTTGAACATCTCTCTCCCGTTTTAAATACAGTATTAGTTTCATTCATGGAAAAATTCCTAAATATTTTTCGATTATTTCTTTTAAAATTTCTTTTTATAAATCTAACATTTTTTTGCTTTCTTACATTTCGCGCAAGGCCAAGGTCCAGTCCCCCCCCGCCCACTATGTAACCCCTTTGAGAAGGGAGTAATGAAGATTGATGATTTCGCGGAAACAGGAACGTGTTTGACATCCCCGGAAACAGGAAGACACCGCGCCCGGGGGACAGATGTTCCCCTTTGCACTTCAGCTATAAGAGCAGTGTACACAATGGTGTACACACCTGGGTACCTGGGCCGAAGGCCCTACCCCTATGGAACTAAAAATTGTGTGTTTCCTAATATTGTCAGGAAATAAGTATAGTAATATAATATTGTTTTAATAATTAGATATATAATACTTTTTTTTCTTTCATATATAAGTTATGAGTATAGAATATACTGAAGTTAGCATAACGTTAGTAGTTAATGTGAAGCTGAAATCGCAGACATACTTTGCAAAATGCGCTGCTCGTGAAAAGCGGTGTGAGCTGGTGACTAATCTTGGGAAACACACAAATATACAAGACAAGGTTAGAGAAACAAAAACCAAATAGCAGTTAAGTTACAATTGGTGGTTAGGCGCGTGCGAATCATTTGGTGAAACTTAGCACATTAAACTGTTAAAAAGTTACATAGCAGTTAAAATGGTTGGAATCATTGATATAGAGATGCAGTGTGATAAAAGTTAGATAATATTAGAGTTCAAAATGGACATTAGACGTTTTATAGTTACAGGGTCATTAATGTCATAGTTGCATATCTTAACAAGAGGATTTTGAATACTTGACTGACTGGTATAGAAATTCCTGGCTAGCTTTCCCTTTGCTCCACCCAAGCTTCGCCACTGTCTTATCCATATTACGCATGGGAAAAAACACGCTAAATGAATTACTTCACAAGGCTCTGATAATGTTTGTAATATGAGTAGAGCATATAAAAGAATACAATCATGTATTTTACAATTTTTTTTTTTTCAAATACACTATTTTTCCGATGTGCAGCCAACAGCGTGTGTGGAGTACGTACAGCCGAATGCTCTTCAGAGATGAGCAAGTATTTTAGAATTTAACAAAAATTAGTTAACATATGTAGTGGCAACCCACAAAGATGGGACGTTTCCAAGAAAAACAGATATTTTTTCTGCATTCTGTAAGTACTATTCCTTGGTCTGTGGGGAGTATAGGTATTAAATCATCTGCACAAAATTTCCTTGAGATAGAGGTAGCATCTGGTCAAATTTTACATTTGACTCCAGTTACAACATCGGAATTAATCGGTTGTAACGAAAGTTTTCCGCCAAAAAAAATTCTCAATAGAGTTAGAAAAAATTAAATAAATAAATAAAATAAAAAATCGAACCCAGCCCCAAGGATACGGCAAGTTGTACCTTTAATTACTGTGGCGATCAGGATGGCAGAGTATCGTAAAGCAATATCCCAGAAATAATAAAAAGAAGAATAAGAAGTAAATAATTTTAAATAAAATGAAAAAAAATTTCAAAGGTTTCAGATTTTACATTACGCCCAAAGGGACTTTAACATTTTGTGTGTTACCTTTATTTATTAAATGTTTTTTGCACTTAAACCAAAAAATTATTCATGAGCAATATCGAAAGCATACATTCATGAGCAATATCGAAAAACAATTTTAAATTGAGAGAATTTTTAGAATTTCCGATATACAGTCTCGAGCTTGAGATAATTTTTTTTTTTTTTTCCTCGTACAGTTTTTGCTATTGCTCGCTTTGAAATCGCTCAGTTTCTTCATCAAAAACTCATAAATGCTTTACAGAATGTGAAATAGCTAGTAAAACAATTCCAAATTTGAGCTTCCAGATGCCCATATTCAGGTGGAGGATTACGTTATTCAAAATTCGATGGCTCTAGATACCGTTGTTTTATCACAATACGAGAAACATCCATACATTTATGTAGAATCTTCATTTTTTAATTTCTTTAAATATAACACAGGGCGATAATATTTGGTGGCAACAATTTGAAAAGTGAACCGACAATTAAAGTTTTCAACACAAAATGCCAAACCGAAATTAATAGCCCTTCTGGGCTAACGCCCTGTGGGCTAAAATCACGAAAACAGTGCCTTTAAAACCCTTTGAGGGGCAGTATACAAAATAATTTAAATTGTGGTAAAATTTTGAATGAATTATAAACTTATGGACCCTTAGGACAAAAAATTGAGACTTCAAAAAATCTCGAATGAAATCCTGAATTTTGAGGGCTGGTATATATTTTATTCCCTCTAAGACATTTGTTTGCCAATTGTTAATTTTTGTTTTTTCATCTATTTTTGCGTACTTTTGATGTTTATCTATAGAGATGGCTCCTTGAATATAGTTATGCAATTCTGAAGTCACAAACTTTTAAAATTTCGCTAGAAGTTTGAAATTTTAAAAATAAAACTTTCCCTTTTACTTCCTTGTACGAAGTAAAAAGGAAGTATTGTAACTGCGAGAAATTTCGAGCATCATATTTCAACGAAAATATCTATTTTGAACGCTATGGAATGCAATTTGACGATGTTTTTGAGTGACATTCTTACGTAAGAACAGAATAAAGGATTTTTTTTCCGGGAAAAAAATAATAAAATAAAAAATAAATTATAAAACTGATTTAAAATGGATTCTGAAGAAATTTTTTCGTGGCGTCTGTGCTTACGTATATACGTATGTATGTATGTATCTAGCATAACTCGAAAACGAGTAACTTCAGAACGTCGAGGTTTTGTACAGAGGACTGCTATAGCATGTAGTTGTGCACCTACTATTTTGCTTAAAATCGCCCGCACCAAAAGTATACAAATTTATGTATATATATATATATATATATATCCACTCTGTTACTCGGCTCAGTATGCTTAGTTTTTTATTCTTATATGTTGGTAAATTGTGCATTTTTTGCTTTAAAAATTATTGAACTATGTTACTTTAATCTTCCGGTTAAGGCTTTTATGGCTTTAGTAAATCTGCATGCAAGATTTGTAAATTTATCAACAATTTAAAAGTTGTTTAAGTGCGGCTAAGCCCAATCATTTTTCTCTTAGAGGACATATTTGTTTACATGGACAAAAAATTATGCTCTTGGAGGACCTAGGAGAATATTGGATTTGTTGCCAATCTAGAGAAACTAAGCTTCGCAACAACAAAGATAACGCCTTCTTTTATTATTGCGAATTAAATCCGCTTAATTCACTCAAACTTGTAAATTAAATCATGCTTAACTCATTCTGGAATTTATTCGACGAAATAACTGTTTAAGATTTACTTCGTAATTTTTAATATAGATATTTTGAGTTTTTATGTATTTTTGCCTTGTCGCGAAGGGAGAACTTAACTAATTGCATAAGAAATACTGAATCGTCTGCGAAAAACTGTTTCTTTCTTTCTCTCTTTTTTTTTTTTTTTTTTTTTTGTTTGTTTAATTTCTTTTACACATCGGTTTAGATTCATTATAGTATTTGAATAGAATATGTAGCAATGATTAGGTAATTCTGCAGATGATAATGCATAAATTTGCATTCTTGATGAGTTATAAATGAATGAGATGTAACGCTGTTAAGTGAAGTTAGTGCCAGAGTGTCGCTGTGGGAAACAAATGTAGCGAATTTTAAAGAGTGCATTTATTCTGTTGTGGTTTATACGCTATCGATGAAGTACATTTAATTCAATCCAATAAGTTTGAATGAAATGCAATATGCGTATAATTTAATATTCCGTACAAGGAAGTCATGTGGTGTGCACATCAGATTTTTTTGCATTATGATGATGCCACCCAGCTGAACATACTTCTGTAAAATAAGTGAAAAAAAGCTTTTAAAAGTGATTTAAATTCAATATTATTATTTTATGAAAAAAATTATCAAATATAACACTGTATGCGTAAACCGTATCATGTTGTAATTGAACTAGTGTAATATTACAAGGAAATGTCGCTGAGGCGAAAAATAAATAATTGAAAAATGAAACATTACAACTCAGCTGAAAATTATGTTGCATTTTTTGAAGTTATATTTTATGCTTTAGATAATATCTAAGAAGAGCATGCTTCATGCTATGATAGCAAGAATTACCTCTTCCCCCCCCCACACACACACACACTTCCGATTATCGACACTTTCTATTTTTTTTATAAGTTGTAATAGTTCATTTTGTCCGAAAAGAAAAGCTCTTAAACGATTTAATTTGATACACCTCGAAGCCATTTTTTTCTATCAAAAAAAAAAAAAAAAAAACTAATATTTGCCGCCCCCTTTTTTTTTCCTTGCAATGATAAATGTTTTGCGTCTAAAACTAGCCTTAGAAATACTTTCGCTCGTTTCATCAGCTGTGAAAACTAAACCAGGTGTTTGTATCCTAACCAGGAGAAAATTTTTCTTGTGTTCCCTAGTTTCTCATTTAAACAAAGACACATACAAGCATGCTTTCAGAAGTATAAAAGCATGCCTAAGGTATAAAAGCAGGCTTTCAAATCAGCAGTTTTTGCATTCCACTAAGAGAAAGACCTAAAGTACAATTCTGTTTCCAGTATTTGCCAGGGAGCTTTTCTTTTGTGTGATCTCCATCACAGCCCCTTTGTGGAACAAATTAACTGTCAACCACCTCCTATCATTTTCCCTGCATTCTAGGAATTTAGGAAACACCAAGCCACGGGTGTCTTTCGGGGCTAACATGCCACATTAACATGCCACATTAACGAAACATTTCGAACCTAGTCAACAATTTTGAAATCTATGAGTCTTTATCCGGGCGAAGGGTGAAGTGGTGAAATTAAAATTTAGATAAACAGAGGCGAATGAAAAACTTCACTGAAGTAAGCAAAGAATAAAAAGAAACTAATATATACATATATTATAAAAAGAAAACTCTCCATATTACATCTCCAATCAACGGAAATTAAATTTAAAAACATCATTGAAAAGGTATTTTTCAGAATTTAAGAAAATTTATGGAATTTTCAGTCCTCCTTGCTTTGAACACAGTAAAGGAAAAACTAAATCGCAAAAATTCCAAAATCAAAAGTAAACTTTTTAGGTATTGAAAAACCAGTTACTGTTATTGAAAGCTTATCAAGGGGGTAAACCAATTTACCATCAATTAACAGTAACCAAAATAAGAGAGAGTGTTCATCTTACTTCCAAGCAAGCATCGAATTATTTGCTACATTCAAATCACTAATTCATACTCAATCAAAATAAAGATATTAGTCACAAAACCAAAAGAATCCTGTTAAAAAGCAAATAATCTTTAAGATTAAAATTTTTTCACTAAGAACACAATTAATCTAAACGAACTGCTTACTTTAGAAGACATATCCCCTACACTCTCTTTTCATTTCAGAAACAAAAGTATATGTCTTCTAAAGTCTAAAGTAAGCATTTCGTTTATATTAATTGTGTTCTTAGTGAAAGATTATTTGCTTTTTAACAGGATTCTTTCGGTTTAGTACTAATATCTTTATTTTGATTGAGTATCAATTAGTGATTTGAATCTAGCAAATAATTCGATGCTTGCTTGGAAGTAAGATGAACACTCTATCTTATTTTGGTTACCGTTAATTGATGGTAAATTGGTTTATCCCCTTGATAAGTCGATTAATCAGCTATCAATAACAGTAACTGGTTTTTCAATACCTAAAAAGTTTACTTTTGATTTTGGAATTTTTGCGATTTAGTTTTTCCTTTACTGTGTTCAAAGCAAGGAGGAATGAAAATTCTATAAATTTTTTTAAATTCTGAAAAATACCTTTTCAATGATGTTTTTAAATTTAATTTTCGTTGCTTGAAGATGCAATATGGAGAGTTTTCCTTTTATAATTTATAGTGAATTATTGCTTTATTACTTTGCAGCTTTAGCGCAAGTCTTGGGCTTATTAATTTACTTTTAATTACTTTCATTATATATATATGTAAAACTTATATTAAATAAAAAAAAAATCTGAAATGTTTCAGATTTTAAATTACGTTCAAAGGGGCGTTTTTTTAACGTTTTGTGTCTTACCTTTATTTATTAAATATCATGTTCTTCGCACTTGAAACATAAAATTTAGCTGAACAGCAATATCGGAAAATAATTTTAAAATAAGTATATCTTTAGAATTTATCATATACACAGTTCGGCGTGCTTTAGATGGAAAGTTTTTTTTTTTTCTTTCCCCGTAGAATGTTGCTATTGCTCGCTTTTAAATCGGTTGAGTTTATTCATGAAGTCAACAAAAAAAACAAAACTTGTTTTACAAATTCTGAAATCGATAATAAAAGAAATTCCAAATTCGGGCTTCCAGATGCTGAAATTCGGGTGGAAACGTACGTTATTCAAAATTAGATGGCTTTAGGTACCGTTGTTTTATCATTTGGAGAAATATACATACATTTATGCAGATTCTTCATTATTAAATTTCTTTAAATGTAATACAGGGATGCAATATTTTATGGCAACAGTTTGAAAAGTGATTCACACTTTTAAAATTTCCAGGGCAAAATTGCAAAACGAAAACAATAGTCCTTCAGGAACAAGTCCCTCTGGATAAAAAAAGAAAAAATCTGAAAGGTTTCAGATTTCAAATTAGGTGCAGATGGCCGTTTTTCAGCATTTTGTGTGTTATATTTTTTTATTAAATATCATATTCGTCTCACTTAAACCATAAAATTCAATTTAAGAGCAATATCGCAAAAATTTTAAAATGAGCATATCATTTAGAGTTTCCGATACACAGTCTCACGAGCTGGAGATAAAAATGTTTTTTTGTGTGCAACGTTGCCCTTTGCTCGCTTTGAAATCCTTGAGTTCGTTAATCAAAACTTCGTTAAAGTTTCACAAAATATGAAATTGATAATAAAACAAATTCCAGATTTCATATTTGAGGTTCCAGATGCCCATATTCGAAGGAGGATTACGTTATTCAAATTTGATGGCTTTAGGTACCCTGGTTTTATCACAGTGCGAGAAACATGCATACATTTATGCAGATTCTTCATTATTTAATTTCTTTAAACATAATACAGGGCTATAATGTTTGGTGGCAACAATTTGAAAAGTGATTCGTCGTTTATAGTTTCCAACGCAAATGCCAAAACGAAATTCATAGTCCTTTTGGGCAAATTGTCCCTTTGGACAAAAAAAACTAAAAGCTTTCATATTTTACATTACACCCAAAGGGGCTTTTGTTTAACGTTTTGTCTGTTTATTATTAAATATTATGATTTACGCAATTAAACCACAAAATTCAATTCAACATCAGTATCGCAAAATAATTTTAAAATGAGCATATCTTTAGAATTTCCGGATACGCAGTTTCCCGCGTTGGAGATAAAAATGTTTCTTTTTTTTCCGTACAGTGTTGTCATTCCTCTCTTTAAAATTGCTGAGTTTGTTAATCAAAAATTCTTTAATGTTTGATAAAATATGAAATAGATGATAAAACAAATTCCAAATTAGCCCTTCCAGATGCCCATATTCGGGGGAGGGTTATGTTATTCAAAATTGATGGCTCTCGGTAATGTTATTGTATCACAATGCGAGAAAAATATAAATTTATGCAGATTCCTCATTATTTAATTTCTTTAAATAGAACACAGGGCTCTAATATTTGGTGGCAGCAGTTTGAAAAGTGAATCAATTGCAAAATGCCAAAAGGAAATTAATAGCTCTTCTGGGTTAACGCCCTTTGTGCTAAAAATACGTTTATTCATTCTTCGCAGAAACTTCCCCCTCCCCATGAGCATAATATTGAATCCTATACAACTTATAAATTAATCATAAACAAATTATTACATCATAAACAATTATAATAGAAAGAAATTCTGTCATAGCACAGTAGAGAAGGAGAAACCTGGTATTTCCATTTATTGGCGTGGTACCCTCAGTATGGGCGCCGGTATATTTTATATACCGGTCTTAAAATCGTATAAATAATCTTCTTTTAACTATCAGTTCTGACTGAAATACAGTAAATGTATAAGAATCAGCATGTGTAGCTCATACATTTGGAGATTTTGAATTTTTCTCCCTTTCAAATAGAATTTATGAATCTTCAAATATGATAGCTTGGAATGAGGTATATTAATTTCATAATTGCAAAATATTCAGCATTCATTTAGAATCAAAAGTAGTTCATTTAGCATTCATTTAGCGCTACCATTTAGAATTAAAACGAAACACTGCAAACTTACAATTACAGCTTTTGGTATAGAAAAATTAACATTTTTTAGGAGGTAAAAAAAATTGAGAAACATCTGGTATATTGAATATAACGGTGCCCTTTAAAACGTTAATGCGGGTGGTAATCACCACCTAAATCTATGATTTTCTGCCAACGTTTTGTTAGTTTTTCAAAGCCTTCGACCCAGACACTTGGTGACCGCCAGTCCAAAAACAGATCAACTTCATTTTTGATGTCCTCTGCAGAACGGAAGATAGCACCAGCAAGATGTAACCGCAGGTGTGAAAAAAGGTAAAAGTCCAAAAAAGCGATGTCGGGGCTATATGGTGGGTGTGGCATAAAGTGCCATTCGAGTCCGTGCAGAGTCCAGCTGGTGAATGCAGACTCATGTGGTCTTGCATTATGGTGATGGAACATTACTTTTTTGCGCCGGAGCTCAGTTCGACGTTTTTCCTTGATAGCAGCATCAACACGAACTAGCATCTCGCTGTACAGCTTACTGCAGAGGGTTTTATTTTTTTCCGGATAGTGTTTGTGGATAAGACCATGCCAATGTCCCAGATACAAAGCATGATCTTTTAGTTATTCAAACTGTGCTTTGCGACGCTGCCGACGGGCACAGATCAACCCCCCTTTTCGGCCTGTGTTGCTGAAGTAAATTCACTTTTCATCCCAAGTGACGATCCAGAATTTTGTCCGTGCATTGATTGATTGACTCCTTATTCGGGCGAAGCCCCCAGTACATCTAGCCGAATTATCACAACCGTATGACTCATTAGGGGACCAACCCATTTTCAACAACAAACGGTGGTATCCAGCGACCCGGCCGTATCAAAAGAGTTAGTAAAAGAAAACGAAATAAAACAATGAATACGACCACAGAAACTCAAACTACTATTGGACCTAAATACAACAAATTAAACAAAACGAACTAAAAAGAATAAAATAAAACTGTGTTAAGAAACAGAAAATAAAACAACTCATAATATGCAAAAGAAAACACATATGCTTCCAAGCACACAATACATGAAATAATTCTCACAGCTTGTTTATTGTTACTTATAGACTTCATAAAGCTCTTTGCATGTTCTACTAAATTAGCATAATTCTTTTCAAAGTCATTTTTATAATATTTCTTAAAATTTTCCCTTGCACTCTCAGTCAACATACAATCTTCAAAGAAGTGCCTTGCATCACCAATCTCATTGCATATCAAATATGGATCGTTATTCTGATGGCCAAAACGTTTGCGATAGGCCGGGAATCGTCCATGTCCTGTCATGATTTGATTTAAGTCAATATCATTAAATATTTTCATTCTTTTATTCACTTTGATATTCTTCAATAGATCTTTATTTCTTTAGGACGATCCCCAGCCAGTCTTTGCATGGATATTTGAGCAGATTAGTGCAGGTTCGAACACGTCTGTCCTTATCTGTTTAAGTCAGCTCATGAGGCACCTAGCAATGGAACTTGTGTATCAAGTTTATGCGATGCATAGCGCGACTTACAGACACGGCGCTAACGTCTAACTCCTTAGCAAGCTCTCGAGTGGCTACATACTCATCTGCTTCCAAAAGTTCTCGCAGGCAGGTCTCATCGAAATGAGTAGGCCGGCCAGAGCGCTCTGCTTCTTAGATGTCACAGTCCTTGTTTTTGAAATTTCAGTGTGAAATCTTCAGAGTGTCATATGATAACAACATTAGTACCTAAAACTGTACACATGATTTGGGGACATTCTGTAGCTGATTTTTTGCAACAGAACTGGAAGTAAATGATGGTTCTAATCAGGTAGTGTGATAGTTCCATTTCAGATACCTTGTACTTAATGATAACGATATTTTTTTTACAAATTTCACAGCACAGTGTTTTGAAGCAAGTCTCTTTCCTTCAAAAGCAAAAAATAGTTTGACAGAATATTATTAAACACGCCAACGCAAACTGTTTGGGCGGATGATATTTGGGCTGGCTGGAAACTCTCGTTAAAACCGGATAATTTGACTTTATGCGTTTGGTTAAGCGCTAAATTTATTGTTAATAAATTAAACCCAAAATAAATTTTGGCGGTAAAATACACAATACATTATCAGGACTGAGTGTTCGGTGCATATTCTTGGCAAACATCTTCGTGAACGTGAAGTTCTGATCTTGAACAGGGAGCTGAATGCAGCTATGTTCTGTGGTAGAATACTGTGAATAAGTGGTAGAAGAACTACACTTCAGAAGGATTTAAAATGCTCTTTTATTAACCCCCAATTATGTACAGCCACTTCCCAACTCGGGAGGGATACAGAAAATAATGATTCAAATTCGGGTACGCCGATTTTTCTAATATCTTGCAAGAACATTGCAGGAGTCAGAGGTTCCAAATCTTCGGGATCTTCCGAAATATAAGTCAGCGGTCTTGAGTTAATAAAGCTTTCACAATCGCATAGAACAGTATTCATTTCTTCATGAGTTAAAGACGTTTTCCCTAAAGTTTTCCTTAAAATTCTCTTCATCAGTCCAATCAGTCTCTCCCAGAAGCCTCCCCACCAGAGGGCGTTAGGAGGTATGAATTTCCATGTGATCGGATTTAGCCCCTCTATATTCTTCAGTTTCTCTAAATTCACTTTCTCTAACAGCCTAGAAGTGCCTTTGAAATTAGAACCATTGTCTGAATAAATGAAAGCTGGTCTTCCACGGCTTGCTATAAATCTCCTCAAACCAAGAATAAAATTTTCAGTCGAGACTGAGGTTAACAATTCGAGATGTACTGCACGGTATACTGCTCAAGTCAGGATCAAAATCCAAGCCTTTTTTCCTCCTTTCAGAATAAGAGGACCTGCAAGATCCACTCCTATAATTTCAAAAATTGAGGCATCTCTTACACGATCTTGAAGTAAAAGTCCTTCCGATACAGTTACTGGTTTCGTTTTAAACCTATTGCAGATGATACAAGACCTGATTACTTCTTTAATAGTTTTTCTAGTTTTCAGAATCCAATAATTCTCTCTGAGATGGCTCATAAGCATTTGGATTTCGGCATGTCCTAAACTTTCGTGCTTATAAATTATGAGATTTTTCACAACTGGATGATGGGATGGAAGTATAATAGGCAAACGGAATTCTTCATGATCTTCTCTGAACCATATTTTTGTTTTTAATCTCAAAATACCGAGTCTTTAATTACTTGTAAAGAATTTAATCTCTTGTCAGTCTCATTACTGAATGCATCCTTCTGTACTTGCTTTAGCAAAATACGTTCAGCCTTTTTGATTTCCTCAGTCATCAAATTCCCTGTTGTTCTATGATCTTTTATTTTCTTCATATTTGTTATAAATCTAGTTATCCACGTTGTAATTCTTACTAGTTTAACGTAAGATGAATAAAGATAGTAATACTTTTCTTTGCATTGCACCGAAACTGGCGTTACAATAGTTTTCTGAATTAACTACCTCCATATTTGGAATGTGTTCCAATTTTGGCCATTCTTCTTCCTTTTTTATGAGCCAAGAAGGCCCTTTCCCCCAACTTTCTTTGATAAGAATTCTTACCGAACATCCTCGCGAGGGGAGATCGGCAGGGTTCAGTATACCTGGTACATATCTCCAACTTTCGTTAGAAGATAGTGTTCTTATTTCTTCCACTGTATTGGCTTCGAAAATCGGCCAAGGACATTCCTTTTTTTATTCTTTAACCTGCACTTCTAATTTTTGATGTTCAATTTTTCTTTCAAAATTTTGACCACACACTTCACTGTGAAGCCAACCACGTAAATCAAACTTTCCCATAGTCAACAGTTCTTCGGCATCTCGTTGGAAAGACTCTAGTTCTTCAACTGAGTCTACACTCGTAACGCAGTTGTCTACATACATAGTCTTTCAGTTTCTCAGCTGCCCTTTTCAGACGGTTAGGAGCATTCATTAGACGATAATTTAATACTGCCTCTAATAAAAATGGGCTGCACGTAAAGCCAAAAACAACGCGGCAATGCCCATATATCACAAACCTCTCAGGGTTTCCTCCTAACCACCACAAGAAGCGTAGGAAATTCCTATCATTTTCATGTAGAGGAATTTGCAAAACGGCTTTCCGAATATCCGATATGACTCCTATTTTTCCTAATCTAAAACGATTCAAAACTGAAGGTATCATTTCAATGAGATTGGGGCCCTTTTCTACACAATCATTCAGGGAATTAAAACTTCTCAGTCGAGCAGAACCATCAAAAACAGGTCGAATCTTAGTTGTAGAATTTTTTTAAACACTGGTCGGAGGGGTAAGTAATAAAATTTCCCAGTTTTGTTAGACTCTTTCAAATCGACCTTTTCGATTATCCCCTCCTTTTCCCAGTCATCAAATACATGTTCATAATCATTTAATCTTCCTGAAGTTCTCAAAGATGTCACAGTGTTCTTCAATCGTTTTTTAGCCAGTTCAAAACTATCTCCAAGTTTTTTATGGCCCTCAATCCAAGGAATGCAAACAATGTACCTGCCTTCTTTATTTCGAGCTACCGTGTTTTCAAAATGCTTCAAAGCAGGATTCTGTAGTTCTAATTTCGTTCGCTTTTCACTGGGATCTTTTATGCCTAGCGAATCTAATTCCCATAAATCTGATATTTTTTCAAGATTCGTAAGCAAAGAGTGCACTAACAGCGAATGTTTTGCTTCAAAATCAGATTCTTGTTCAAATTTTCCTAAAATTGTCCACCCTAAATGAGCTTCTACTGCGGTGAGACCATCAGAAAGTTGTTTTACATTACCAGTTAATAATTTTCGCACAGTGTCAGAGCCCAATAAGATATGAATTTCATTACCGTCTTTTTCTAAAAGCTTCTTATTCATATAAGAATCGGTTACAAATACATTCATTCTTTTTAATTCTTGTAAGATGTTATGATCATTAATTCTAGGTATGCCTAAGCAAATATGTTCCTGACCATTGACTTCCATAACAAATTAAAATTTTTCATCAAAACTGCATAACTTAATCGTATATCTATCATGAACTGAGGTCATTTTTTTACCTCCGAAAAGCCCATGAGTTATCGTTTCTTTTCCTCTACTCTTCAAACCCATGGTGTTTGCAACATATTTTGAAATGTAACTTTTCTGGCTTCCAGTGTTTATAATTTCCCTCACCAGTTGCCTTTTATTTTCATTTTCAATGTAAACAGTTAACGTTTGCAAAAAAACTTCCCCCGTGCTTTGATTAGTTAGATCGGTAGACTCTGAATCCATATTATTTTTTCTTTCCTTTTTCTGTTGTTCAAAGGAAAAAAAAAATTGTGATGTAATCCAGAACAGAATTCATATTTAGTTTTGTTAATGGGGCAGTTCCGCGATAAATGCTTAGCTTTTTGTAAACAGTTAAAGCAGGCTCCTTTGCGCAATAAGATATTTTTTCTCTCTTCCAAAGTAAGATTCATCACTACATTGCAACAGTCAGAAGTATGAGTCATAGAATCAGAAATACACAAGTTGTTTTCTTTTTCTCCATATTACATCCGACTGGCGTCGAAGCCGTCAATAATTCATTCGCAGTTGGAACATCCGTTAAATTTTGCTTTTTATTCAAATTCTTATCTCGGGGAAAATTATGTCTGGAGTCTTGTTTTCGATCGTTTAATCCGATTGACGACTTGTTATTAGAATATGTCTGTTCACGTGCTGTCAAAGCAAGAGTAAGAAACGAAAGTAAACGTTGAATGTCCGAACCAAATTTGTTTTCTTGTGATTTATTATATTCTAACACTAAATCAGTCGGAATAAGTTTTAACAGCATAGGGCATAAAATACTGCCATAATGTTTGGGAGACGCGTTTAACGATTCTAAACTTCTTAATTGCAAATTACAGTTATCTACAAACTTCCTAAAAGATTTAATATCATTAGAGTTTTTTAATGGCTGCATAGTTAGAATCTTGTTCATGTGTGCTTGAATCAATATTCCAGGATTTTCAAATCTATCCTTTAATAATTGTACAGCTTTATCATAGGCTTCCGCCGAAATAGGAAAACCCTCCACAGTGTTCAAAGCAGATCCCCCTCAAATGAGCCTTTAAATAATTAAATTTATCTATTTTGTTCAGGAACTCATTATTATGCATAGCTGTTTCGAAACTATTCCAAAAGGTAAGTCATTTTGAGCCGTCATCTCCATAGAATCGGGCAGTATGGTATTTAGGGACTTTAATAAGCAGGTTATCAGAATTCGAAATTCGTTCTAATCTATGAGCTATTGGAAACTCAAAGATTGTCATGATTTGAGAGTTTACAAATTCTTCGATTTTCTTTTTCGCACGAAACTGCCAAAGCAATACTTTTTCTCTATATTCTTGCGTAGTTTCGAATTCTGTATCAAACTCCTCAGGCTTTAAAAGCGATTCAAGTTGCTGATCAACTAAAGCTAGCGGTTCATATTTAATGGAAAGAATTTCTATTAGCTCATCTATCTTTCCAGTATTTAAATCTATGTTTGATAATTCAGCTTCTAAATCATTAACTGCCTTCGGAACCGCTGTTCTTAGCGATTTACGTTTTGTGTTTCGGCCATATTTTAAAGTATATGTGCAAATTTCTAACATTGCTATCAATTCAAATTAATTCAGATAATGAAAAGATTCAGTAAATGTCTATATTTTAAAGTATACACAACACAGTTCACCCTATAATGTCAATTAATTCAAATAAAAATTCTACACGCTTCAATGTTTCAAAATGATAAAATGAGCACAAGTTATTTCAAATTATTTCTGGTTTCGATTTCATTAACATTAATTTTTCATTTCAAGATCAATTAATAAAGCTCACGTCTCGGCATTGGGATGCCATTTAGAAAAACTTTAAGAACGTTAACTTCTTTGTTTTCAATTTCTAAGTTATAAAAGTAAGGAAAAAGGTTTCACTTACCTTTCTTCCTTCTAAAAATCGTAGCCGAGTGAGCTTGCCTAAAGATAATTTCGAAGTTCTAGGAAATCTACATCTCAAGAAAGAAAAAAACTTTTAATTTCGAATATTTCAGCGTTAAGATATACAGAAGCACACTAAATCGAAATTACATCCAACATCTCACATCTCGTTCGTTCAACTGTCCTTTCACTTCTTCTTTGCTAAAAATTAATAAAAAATAAAGAAAGAAAGTCATAACATTTCATCGCGTGCCAGCTAGTGAAAACAGAATCGTCTGTTTATTAATTTGTTTTATAGTTTTTCTTTACAGGCTGTTTTCGACAGTTGTCTCCGTCATTCACATGAATAATGGCTCCTGGTCTATATGAGGGGAAGGATAAGTGAGACTTTTCTTGCATTAAATGGCGAAATTAAAACCTGACCATGGTTTAAGATCTTTAAATTTTGTCTGGCCTTTAAATGCTTCATAATAAATTTTTCCTGTGAATCTAAATTACTCTCTTCTTTTGCAACGATGCTCAATTTTCAGAGTTAAGGTTGAAACACGCAGTGGATGCAAAATAATTCTGTCTACATCTCTTTCGATTTTTTGTCTTATCTTTTATGCAGAATTCCATCCGAGTTGTATAAAAATTGTTTAGTATTATGTATTTGTATCTGTGAGAAAAAATATTGCTGTCTGCTAATTTTACAAGTAACACGTCATTTGTTCACAAAATTTCGTTAAATGATGCAAGAGGACGTTGACACGTGCGGGAGAAAGATCTAGAATATTGTACGTTTGGTGAAGGTCATTTTTGGGACGATTCAGTTTGTTTCGCTCTGTTCTTCTGATCAGCATAGAATGAATTTGTTTCTTTAACAGATTTTGTAGAATTTTAAGACATTAATTCTGGCGGGGAGGAGAGGGGGAATGGTAGTAAAAGAATTTCCAAGTTCATTAAGAAAAATATGTGTTTAATAATAGATAAGATTTAGTTTTTCATTTTGTCGAATGAATAATTTGAAGCCTAATTATCAAGTTCAACCTTAACTGAAGGCAAAGCAAGTATCTGATGGACAGAATTTAAAACGATATGTTTGTAACATACCTAATCTTTCTGTTTATGAAAGTTGTTAGGTAACAGCTAATTAAAGTTTAAATTACAGTACATGCTATTAAAATATGAAATACATAATGAAAATTCTATTTAAGTATAACTGTTTGAATAACACATTTTTAATTGTCTGAATCAATTTAAACTTGCATGTAAACTATTACATAACTAACAGAATTGATTATGTACATTGAATTATAAAAAATTAGCATGAAAATAATTTGTCGTGACACAGATAAATTCATTTTAAACAAATTTAATGCATGATTTTTTTCAGGGTACTCAATGTATGATGGAGATGTAATTTGTAATATTAAAAAGAAAGTGAATGTGTATGAGATAATTATATCATCATGCATGCAATAGGCACTCTATAATTATATATAATTTATCATATCTTTATATAGTAGACGACACAGAGAGGTAAGTGATGCATGCTAGCAGAGCAAGGGAAAGTAAGTTTGCATTCAGTTTTTACATACAGATTTGACTCTTTGCTGAAATTTTGATCTGTCATTGGATATAAGGTATCTGCCATGCTACCCATTACATAAAATGACATGATGTGGATCAATTTTGAGTTGATGCATTTTAAATTCATGTGCTATCAGTAGTTAGAAGTTTTAGGACAGAAAGATGAGGTAGCCAAATTAAAATGAGGAATAAAATGGCATTTTCCAAATTAAAGTTTAGTTTTCTTTCATATTTTATATCATATCTATATATCTATGTGTGTAAGATAAATAAAAAATATGTAGAAGATTAAATTAGCAACGTAAATTTCCCTTTTGAATTCTAAAAATAGTAACCTCTCTATGCAATCTGTCATTTCTAGATTAATCCATGTCATATGACTCTTTCATAATTCTGGTGATGTAAATGGAACTAAAACTCAAGCAGCCAATAATAATTTTACAGAAGTATTAGCTATCCAAACAAAACTCATTGAGAACCAAAATGAACTAGGTCTGAATTAAGATTTCACCCGGAACATAATGCACTTGCTCGTTACTCTTCGACTCAGTTGGATTGCTGTCTGCTTCTTTCTTCTTGCTGCAGAGTTATCAAAAATGTAAACCTCTTGAAATAGGCACAAATAATGTGCCAAATTGTTTGTGGCCGCAGTATGTTTACTGAAGATTTAACCTGTCTCGACTGCCAAATTTCTTATTCAGAGTGGATCGGCATCTCAGCATTCTACAACATCAAAATTCCAGCTCGTCATTGCTGGTCATTACTTCTAAATTTGTTTTTATTATTTCATATATATCTATATTGTTCCATGCGTACGGACGGGTTCGTAATGCGTTGAAAGCACAAGTTGATAAAAAGTTAATAAAATTTATCCTTTCCTCAAGAAATAAACAAAATGCTGAAATATTTCCTCAGAAATATTCGTACGATATCACAATATCTTATATTTTGAACTACTGAAACGTTAAATACAACTCAATTCAAAATAAAGAGAAAGTTAATTCCATCTCGCAGCGAATTCGCTCAGTCAATAACAGCACTAAATAAACAATACAGTTCGCTTAAACAACAACTGAACTGAGATGTTTTAATCATTCACGAGAATATTCTGGTGAAATCTATTTTCTCGATTTTTCTGGACAGCAAAACTGTAGAATTACGAGATATCTATTTATTAAATATTAAATGCACACACTGATGTATTTTTACTTTTCCGGCATAGCTTTCTCTTCAAATAAGTTTTGTGCTGCTTTGCACAGGGAAATAAAACAATTTTAATTACATTTCTATTAAAAATAACATATAAATAAAATCTGTAACATTGCCCTTTACTAAGGACTGCATGTTCCGTGCAATCCTTGGCGTCCCAGTAAAATCCCTGAACAGGAAGTCAAACTTACAACTAAGGTGAGGATCCCTTCTGATGATGAATAATTATGTACTCTGATGCTGAAAACAGTTTATTTTCTTTGAATCTAAGGAAAAATTTTACTTCCTTAAAAAGTCATGTTTAACTTCTCATCTATGTTGATTTTCTCGGCAGGTGCAGTCTGGAGGGTTACACAGGATGGCGTCCAAATGAGTTTATCCTTAAATTGTTGAGCTAAATCTTTCCGAATGATGGTAACATTAGCTCCACTTCAGAAATCTTGAGCGCTTTCAAACAGGGTTTTTCACTACCGTTCAATCTCCGCTCTGTATTATAGTCATTAATTTGATTCCTGTGTCATTGCTGGGAAATGATTTTATTTTCCGTGCTCTGCAGTTGCTCTGTACGTGGCCTTCAGTTCCGCAGTTCCAGCACTTTGGTTTCCTGCCACTTCTTTTCCTTCTCTTGGCATTTGTCTTATTTATATTCCATGCTCTGGGGTGTTGTGCAGTTCCTTCATATATGGCCTTCAATATCACAGTTCCAGCACTTTAGAATTGGTTCTTTTCACTAATATTCTGTCTCAAGATATATGGTTCTCTGGTTAAATTGTTTATCTTATTCTTCGTGCCTACGTGTATTCTGCAATTCTTTTGTATGTGCCCTTCAATACCACATTTCCAACACTTCAGAGCCAGTCTGTTTTCTTTCCTACTCCATATCAAAGCACTGACTTGTGTGTATAAATCATCTAAATGAGCCATCAGTTGATCCACTGGCTCGTGGATTTGTACAGCTTTGACTGGGTGGCGATCTCTATGAGTTGCTTGCTGAGCTGCCTCGAATTTCATAGTGTCTACTAGAGCGCTTTTTATATCCCTGACATTTGCCATTCGTAAAGCTTGCTGTATTTCAGGATCCCGTCCATAAAGTATTGCAGGGACAGTATTTTCCTTGTTTCTCTTGGGCCCTTCGAAAAGGTGAGGTGAGACAACCTTTCAACATCCGTGGCGAGCTCGTAAGAGTTTTTCGGTGGGCTTCTGTTGACGAGATTTTAATTGAAGCCCACTGTAGTCTTTCAAACATTTCTACCCGAAGCTCAGCTCCAATGCACCGGATAGAGCTTCGAAGTGATATTCACTGTGTATGCTCTCAGTGAAGTGGTGAGATGACAGGCCTTAGCTTGGGAATCCCATCCATTCGCTTCTGCTACAATAGAAAATTATATCTTATACACTTGCCAGGAATCTTTCCATCATATGTGGATAGCTTCAGAAAGGGACGAGCAGGCATGGGTAGAAATTGTAAACCTTCAGAATTATATCCTGCTGTAGCTGTGCACCTCTTTAAGGTGTCAACTTATTTGGACAGCATCAATTTGTTGATGCCATCCAAATATCAAAATTTAATATATTGATATAAATTGATATCAAAATTTAACATTTATTGAAAACAAAATGCTGGTAAATTTACCGACTAAAAAAATTATATCTGAAAACTTAAGATTACAGCCTGCCATCTCAAAGAGGCTACTATTAACATTTCAAAAATATATAAATACAAGATTTAAGAAGTATATTAAGATATGTAGAAGAAAAAATATAGCCAATAAAAAATAAAATTGCAGTATTCATTATTAATTAATTAATTTATTTACATATAATATTTTGCATTCATTAAATATATAAGTGGTACTAATAAAAGCTAAACATAAAATATGTGTACTTCAAATGTGTATTGCATTTCATATAATCACATTTCCTGATGTAACACTGTCTCCTTTGTTTCAGCAACAGGTGAAAGTCGTTTAAATAAGAAATCAACAACAAACTCTTTGAACAAAAGTGGCCCACTATTAGTAAAGTTGCTGAACACAGGTAGTTTGCTCCAGTGCTCAAATCTGGGCAAAATACTGAATGAATGGTCTGCGTCCAGCCCATTCATGGGCATCAGCATGGTTTTTTCCCCATGTGTACGAACCAGTTTCCCTTAGAAAATCCTCCCCTTAGTCAGATAACCCTCATGTGCTTTGTCATAATCAACATGGAAATGAAACATGAAAATTTTTTATTTGTGATCAGAAACCTGGAACATAACGCAAAACGTCATGTGGTTTCATTGAACTTCCATGGAAAACTGCAATACAAAAATCTCTCCCAGGAATTTTGCTGCTTGTCACTTTACACACAATCTAAGCATTGATTGAGTAAAATCCAAAATATTACAGAGAACATACATTGGTCATCTGCTATTTCTTGCTTTCATCGAGTAGTTTATTGCCATTTGATGTAGAATAGTGGTATTAAAGTATGGATTGTAAAATTTTATAGTGAGGCCACATGGATATAACTAAGGGTCGAAGATCTGATTTCGATCAGGATTTTTTTTTTGAGGTCGTTTGCATTTTTATGGAGTCACACTGCCATAAAGTTTGAATACCACTGGTGTAGAATGTTAATACCATACTTTGTAAGTTATAAAATACTACATTTTTAGACAATTTTGTAACATTATCTGCGACATCAACAATCTGATGACAAGTGTTCAGGACTAACAGGTTTTATTCTTTTTACATTGGTATACAGTCAAAGTGCAATCATTGTACTTGTAAGCAGAAGTTGAACAAAGAGAATAATTGGAATTTTTCAAGGCAACAGGAACATCTTGCCTTGTATGTATCTTTTTGTCCAGTTTTTTTCCTTGTATGTATTTTTTTTGTTCATACTCAGCCAGGAAAAGTAAAGAAATTAATAAAAAAATGGCAATGTTTTTGCCTTTGACAACACACACACACACCAAAAAAAAAAAAAAAAATAAGATATAGAAAACATAGTCTGAATGTAATGTTTTTTTGATCACTTGACATATTAGCTTAAGAATTTCCGGCACCCTAGGTGAATATTGCTTTTGATGTCCCTTTAAACTTGCTAATATTTCAAACCAAAACATAGCTTTATTAAACTTAAAATTAGCATTTGAAACCTGCTATAAATAAACTCTTTGAACTTTTAATGAGAAGAAATTTTCAATAATGTCATCATACTGTAATTTAGCAATAACATTTTCTAGCCACAAAAATGAAGGAAATAATATTTTTTGGAGACTTGAACAAAACATTTTATTAGTCAATTTAACTCACAAAAACTCCTTTCTGCTGCAGTTTTTAATACTTAATGTAGGAAGCAACTTCTTGTTTTTTGCTTCTCCAAAAATGTGATCTTATATGCTACACAATTTCATGACTACCTCTTTAGTATTAATACACTATTGATGGCTATGTATTCTACCATGCACTGTCATGTTAAAGCTCACTGCAAACCTTTTGTAGTTTTGTGTTAATGTGCTCTATCTAATTTTTCAGTATCACAAAGAATGACCACAGTATGCTCATCATAATGAGCTGCTCAAAGCAATGCTTTTGTAAAGAAAGAATCTGTAATAAATGAGTGAATTTGTAAATAGACTGATGAAATGTTTGAAACTGCTTTTTTAGATATGTTGCAGATTTGCTAAAATATCAATATCAAACATTTAATCCCTTTTTAAAATCTAATGTTTTGAATGCAGGTTACAATACAAAATCTAAATACTTTGGCAGCATGGATGTAAAATTAAAAACACAAATAAAATTTTTAAAACGAAAGAAAAAGGTTAGCTTAAAAATAAATAAATACAGAATGCCTAACAAAGGAAATAAAAAGCTTAGTGAAAAGCTAAACTTAAGACTAGTATGTTTATAAAGATGTAATATAAGAAAGAATCACATCTGCAAGAAATAAATAGTTTTAGCAATCATTTATCTACATTCATATACCATATATGCTTTGCAGCAGATATCCAGATATTAATTTAATAAGTATGCTTAATATAATATACTACAACATTTTATAGAGATGTAATATAGTAAAATTGTATCATACTGTAAGTTTGCTTTCATGTACTCTTAATTTTTTTTTTTTTTTCATACTGAATGCCACCCTGCAAGTGAGCTTTTATGAAAATTTAAGTTTTTCATTTCTCTTAATTTTCTAGATAGGATGAAACATTACATGTTTAGTGTTTACCTGTGTTAGATCTTGAAATAATCTTCCTTTCATTGCTTGCTGAAAAAAATTTTAAAGACTCAAAACTTTCAAGTACTTCATTCACTAAATTTCATTTGCATTTTCTTAATTAATAGAGGTATATTTTCATAAATGCTTGATTTCAAATTTTGCTTTATTAAAGAATTTCTAAATAAAGCAAAATAAAAATGAAAGTTTTTATTGATATGTGAAGGATTTGAAAGATTTTAGAACCTTTTAGGATTCATCACACCTCTAGTTATTATATTATTTTACTCAGCCACACACTGTCATTTTTAAGAACTAGGCTGCTTTTGCCTGAAACCTACCATGGTTATCATCCTTTCCTAAACACAAGAAACCATTTGAAATATACTATGAGCAACAGCAATTCAAAATTTAATACTGAATTTATCAGGTATATACTATAGCAACGATCATTTGGCTTTGGCAGATATAACTGTTTATCAAATGTTATATTTCGATTAGTTTGCAACAGGAAATCAATGAATGAATCTATCCCAAACAGAAAATATGAGAGTAAATTTGTCCCTTAATATCTTGTAGCCTTTTTGTTAAATCTCATAATCCTCTTTAGTTTTTTGAATCTATCACATTGAAATCTGATGAAAAAGTTCCCATATATCATAAACTATTACTCAAAATACTTTTTACACAATAAGCTTCTTAAGTGTTCAGAAAAGTTAAAAAGGTATTAAGCTTGTCATTTTGAAGCTACCAATGAGCTTTCACTTTAGTACAATCTCTTTATTATTTTTCTATTTTTTCATCCATAAATAAATGTAAACTTGCAAGTCTTTGATTTTCCACTTTCTCTTTGTATGTGGCATTATCTCCTCACATTCCAATAATATATTTTGACTCCAATAACAGCCTTATGGGCTATTTGCAAGTATACACAATACTATGTCCAAAATCCAAACTACAACCAAAAAGTTTTTTTTTTTTAAATTACGTTTTTTCTTCACAGAATTGAGAAAAGGCAGTTATGCAATAAAAGTGATTTTTCCCCAGGCTAACTTATATTCCTGTATCATTTTCAAATAGATGCTGGCTAGGGAATCACACCATGAGGTATTTCCCTCTATTCCCTTCTTATCACTAATCACATGATGAAACAAACAGGCAAGGGTGGATTAAGACTTTAAGAGGGCCTAAGTATATAAATGACTTTTGTGCCATAGCATGTACTTTCCTATTCCTACTCTGTGCATTTATACCATATATTCCCTTTTAAAACAAGCAATGTGAAACTTTTATGATACCTGCTTTTCTTGAAGCCCTAATCACATGCTTGTTTTGCTTCACGGTTAATCCTGCTTTTTAGATATATGTTAAGATGATTACTTCCGTGTAAAAAATCATTTGCTGATAGCTTGATTTCAGTTAAAGCACAGGAGAATGGGCTGCCTTACATGGGCACTTCTCATGTTTTGCCTATGTATAACATGAATATGAGCGTTTCCCTTGCATGCTTTGTGACATCCAAATAATCTAAAATATATAATCTTGAGTTTCTTACATAAACGATTAATTTAGCACTTGAAATATTTTCCATGATTGAAACAAATTTATTATGCCCATTTTCTTAATACTTCAAAGCAAACCTATTCCAAGGTTACCATTTTGCAGATTTGGTGTCTGATAATATTGCCATTTGAAGGTCATATTTATTGCAAACCTCATGTGCTAGCATTTCAGTGAAATAAATGCACAGCTTTATCTTGAAACAAAGTCTTTTTTTTATTAAATAAGTCTCCTATGTGATATTAAATTATGATGAAATAATATCATAGCAAGTTATGATTTTACAGTTTGCCTTTGCCATTTTGATCAGCTTGGTTTTAGAGATTCGATATACATCTGATTCATGGAGAACTAATTCTTAAAAGAACAGACCTCTTACCGTATTCTAAACTGAAATAAATCAGCATGTAAACATCAGATTCAATTTCTTTTTTTATCTTATCATATTTGAATTTTTAACATTTTAAAACTTCAATTCTAAACTGTTCAAGCTATTAGATAGTACATCTGAAGTTTCGACAATGCAATTTTTTTTTCCTAATCTTGATATGTAGAAAATGCTTCTACATAAAACCATATCCTCTGTGTTACACATACCTATTACCTCTCCATAGAATTTTCAGCTATAATCAGGTACAAGACATTTATTAAATATCTTACTCAAGGTGATGCATTTTTATCCATTCATTCATTACCAATGGATATAAAATACGTAGATAACAAGTTTATTTCTAAAATACAACCTTTCTTAGTTATATAATAAGATAAAATTCTGCTTTTAATTCAAAAGGCAACAAGGAAAAAATTTCTAATCTTTGTTCTCAACATCAAAACTTTTAGCATTCACAGCTTTTCTTCTTACATTAAGTAAATCATCTCTGTATTTAACTCAAACAGTAGGAATAGTTTTGATATTTTATCATGTGGTATATTAGTATAAGTTGAAATTTCCTGTAGTATAATTTGAATACAAAACACAAGTTTAGGAAGTAAAACAGTATTGATGAAGCTTTTAAAACCCCAACTATATTCCATAACAGTCATTTCTAACTAATCTACTTTCTTTAAAATTAATATTTCTAAGGATAGCAACAAATCTTGAGTTCTGTTACAATGGGCAATCAAGAACTGTTTATATATCTTGACATTTTAGCATATTCTCCATTAGATCTTTTAGATGCTGCAGAAATTTAACAAACCAATAAGGAGTAACTTCTAGAAAATCAACCACATTTATAAATGGTTTTAACTTAAAGGTATTTCTAAATTCATTACAGATGATATGCAAATTACAAACTAATATTTGATTTGTTTTTCTGTTTACTTACACTGGAAGCATTTGATACCAGCATCAGCAACTAATTGAAGTTAATATTACATGATTTCAATATCCTTATGCCTTTAATGCTAATGTCTACTACTGCAGTAATAAAAAAGTAAGATCAATTCAGTATTGTCAAATGAGAATAACAATCTTACATTTAACAAAAAAAAATTTAAATATGAAAATATAGGATTTCCCTCCCCCCAAGTGCCAAAATACATAATTTTTTCACGTATATTAAAGAACTTTCTGTATGTAAATAATACAGTTAAAAAAGAAATTGCAATCTGATTTTGGCATGCAGATTTCAGTTCAACTCATGAAACAACTTTTGAGAATTATTCTCCTGAACTCCAAAATAAACTGTTCATAATGTTAAAAAAACTTACTTTACCTAAAATTAATGTCAAGTGGAAACTAGTACACTTTTAAAGACATAACTGTCTTTATTTCATTAGATTACTTGTATAAGAAACTTCCAAAATGTACTTCCTTATGGCCAAATCAGATCAATCCTTTTTAGAACAAGTAATACACTTGTTAAGTATTTAGTTTATGTAGATAAAAAATTAGTTTCAAAGTCTTAGTATTTACCAATATTTTTCTTGTTTATATTTTATAAAACTTTAAAAATAATCAAGATTTAAATGTATATGTACTTTTTGAGTGTTGCAAAGGTAGGGCTGCACTGTGTTGGATGTCTAGCAATGGTGAAAGAGTAAATAGAACAAAAAAGGTTCAGAACCTTAGCATTGCAAGAGTGGAAGAACACATGCAGGTAAGATGTCAGAGGAGACCACTGGCAGTAAATGGTAAAATCTCTACAAGCAATAAAATAGCTCTCTCTATATACATATATAAAAAGGTGATAAACAGCAGTAGTGTAACACCATGCTTATAACTCAAGAAAAATTGTTCTTCAAAATGCCATCACCCTTAAGTCAATGCCTCATTCGAAAGTGAACAAATTGAGCAGTAGTGTATTGCTTTACACAATCACAAACATTATTTCAGCAGGGTAATTATCATGACCCGGCTAAAGTAATACAGACGTGAATCATGAATACATAATTGCTGAATAATGTATATGCTGTAGATAAAAATTAGTTTCATTGAAGTCTTGATATCTGTTAACACTGTCTACATTTTTTCTTATTATTCTTTTATATATTTCTTTCTATATTACAAAAAAGGTTCCCTAAGCAGTATTCATATACCAAAGGAAAAATATTAAATACTGTTTAGATTAAGAATTGATTTTTTATTCAGATATGCCAATGATAGATTTTATTTACCTAGAACTTAGAAAATTTATATGGAAAATACTTTTGTGTTTTTCACTATAATTTCTGAATTGCTTTAAATTAACATGTAAAGTACAATAACCAATTAACTTATATTTCCTAATGTATTTTTGATATATACTCTTTAAATTAATTTTATTTTTTGGATATACTGTATCAATTAGAGCTGACAATTCTGGAATTTACACTAGCCATTTCATGGTGCAAAACAGAATGTTACAAAATAGTAAAAGGGGGGAAAAGTTATGAAAATAAAAAAGAAATCCGAAATACAATTACACATATGATCAGAAATAAACCTTAAGCACATACGCTGTGACAGAAAAATTCAGGTCTGTGCACTCAGTGTAGCTCGTGTTTTGAGTTAGAAAATCACAACCATAACCTCTAATACCACGTGCTAACCTTTACACTAAAGGGAAATTAAAATGGAAGATAACTTAAAACGAAGGAAATATCCCTACATTTAAAAATCATGCACAAGGTATGAAAAAACAGTATTTATGTTACAAAATCTGTTATTTTATAGAATACCTAGTTATTCCATGAAATAACTGATCGTGTCCATTAAAGTGTAAAAGTCTTTGTTTTTCATGGTTTAACTAGTTATTTCGCAGAATAACTATCCGCAGTCCGCATATATATCATACATCTTGCTTTTTAGTATAAGGTACACTTACCTTTCATTTAACAATATGGAACGTTCCAGTATGTCAAAAAAAAAATGTTCCTTGTTGTAACAAATGATTTTATGGTACGTTTCCATAAATACCACTTATATGCTGCATAAATTAGATAAATTGCTTCTTTTTCATTTTAATTGTCTATCATTAGTTAATTTATATAATACCTAGTTATTTCATAAAATAACTAGTTAAAGTGTCAAATTATTAACATATTACACACTTTAACAGACAGGTTCAGTTATTTCATGGAATAACTAGGTATTCTATGAAACAGCTGCGTTATAATAACGGTAACATACATATGAATGGATGTGCTGCAATATGGTCTGGAAAGACACCTTTTGAATAATTTTAATTTTTAAGATTCAGGAATATTTGATTTGACATTACAATAAAAGTTTTCATTTAGCTTATTGAGATAATCAGTCTATGGCTTTATACTAATTCTTGTTTCCATGAAACCAAAAGTAATAATCCATTAAGAAATGTTTGAAAATTAGTAGTTTGCTAGTAAGAAGATGCTTCCATAACCGGCACTTCGAGAAATTTTGGATTTGTGACCATCAGTGATGCGTAAGCTAAGCTGAGATGGTACTAAAAACATCACAAGAATGTCAAAAGGCAAGTCTTGAAAATAAACTTTACAATGTCTGCTAATTAAAAAAATCGTTATTTTCACCCTAAAAATTAAAATACATCTATACATTTTAACAGTTGTGCATACAATACTTATACTGCTTTACCACCTAGATTTATAAAATTATCATCAATGAAGCACAAGTGATATTAACAAATTAAAATCTTCAGAACTAAAAAAATCAAATTAGAAATATCTAACAGCAAAATTACTAAAATGACAACCTTATTTTCAACAGCTAGCAAAAGCAGAATACCCTGCTTTTCTATCAAAAATATAACCAAATCACAAAGAGGTACACTACTTAAATAACACATGCTACTACTTTTATCTTCGTCACTGCTAAACATATGAAAGTGATCTTTGTTCGAAAATTTTTCACCTGCCTGCATATGCAATATATAAAAGCAGACAGGTTTTCACAAAGTATTTTTTTTTCTCCTACTCAGGTATCTTAAACTTATCCCTTTAATTCTGAGGTTAAAAGTATGATTCTTCTGTGAAAGTGTATTCAAGTTGGTATAAAGCCTTTAACAAATATGAAAACCTATATATGCAGTTATGAAAAGCACTGTACACTGGCACTTTCTTCTCGAATCCCAAAATACGTGTAATTGTACAAAAGTATGACTGCTTAGTTATTGGTAGGCCAGCTAGAATATATTGATTATGTTAACTCTTGAGAAACATGTGAATAACATAAAATTACCTCTTAGCCTATAAAACATTTAATATTGAATTAAAGGAAATAAAAATTACACTTTCAGTGACTAACACCTTATTGTAAATGATGAGTGTAGATCAGGAGTGGGTATCATGACCTAAGACGCACATACTAAAACAGGCTTTTCACAATTGTTGTAACTATTTACAAATGCAAATAAAAAATTTCAAAAATATTTTTGACAAGTTGTTTAAAAAAAGGGAAAATGTTATGATAAAATAATAAAATTTCACTACGAATCCGAGACATTTAGATGAAAATTGAATTTTTTTTTCCTTTAAAGTAGACTACAACCAATTGTTACCTTTGTGTGTTACCATTTGGCAATGCTGATGTGGTAGAAAGAACTGTAAATATAAATTATATAGTAAGATAATATAAAGATTGGCAAATAGTAGACAGTCTTATAACTAGAACTAACTTTAGATGAAAATGATTTATTTTTGATCGATTGATAAGAAATGCAACTTACTATATTTGTGGGTATTACTTTTGTATCTTGCATATTGCTTTTAAAAAATTAAGTTTTTTTAGGTGGGAAAATACATATTCTGTATTATGATGAAGTTATAATACACCATTTTTAACTCACGTCTATGCCACTGGGTGGACCACAACTTCAAAAATTAAAAGTAACCCGTACCCTAGCGTAGATGATCACTTGGAAAAAGACTAGAACATCACATACATTGTACTGATGTTAGTACTAGTAAGAAATCCAAGATCCAGAACCATTGGGACTTTGGTGTTTGTAGCAATTTAGATCAGGTTTAAATCTAAGATCGACAGATATTGAGAAATTAAAAATGAGCATTTCCGAAACTACAAACTGTTGTTGATGGCCGCTATACAAAACCAAAACAAGAAGTCAAATAATTTCACAAACTCCGTGTCCATGTACACATCGACCTATTTTCACTTAAAAAAATGAGAGAATTGCACAGTCATTGCACATTGCCTTGACTTTGTCCATGTGCACATCAATTTATTTTCAGTTAAATAAGTAAGAAGCTAAAACCATGTTAAAACTCTTATGGTAACCAGAAATGGGGTTTCATCGCCAAAACCGAACAAATTTTTTTGCCAATCGAAAGGGCACCCAATTCTACACTAGAGCCGTATTATCCCCCAGGGAGGCTTCAATTAATAATATAGCTGACAAACATCAAATTAAAAAAAAAGGGAAAATTCTTGCCCGAAAGATCATGCTACATTTAAGAACAAAACTTGAAATTCTTTCTGCAATACATAAATTGATTTAGTTTTTAAGCGATTCTGTGTTCTAAATTTTATACATAGTAGTTAAGCTTTTAATTTAATAAAATATTTCAATTTCACACATGATGAAAATAAAATAATTGAGACATTATGTGCATAAACTTAGTGACGTACAATTTACTGATATCACAATCACTATGGCCTTTTGCAACGTGTGGAAATATCACACCATAAGAATTGCCAAAACATCAAATTCAGACTATACTAACACAGCCTCATCTAACTATCATGTTAAACTACCTGGTTTTTATTTGCATATGCTTAATTCCATGATATACTAACCAAAATTTATTTGTAGCAATTAAGTTTTCTCAATAATGGTAACTGCATTAACAAAAGAAAAAATTTAAATTTATTGCAATCTCAATACTGTAAGGAAAGATTATACACAATATATACAAAATAGCAATACTAAGCAGAATTCACTTTGGTATTTCAAGCACGAGCAAAGAAAGGATGGTACTGAGGTACAATAACCAGTTTTCTCAAAAAAAAAAAACAATTAACATATGTTAATAGTTACAACTGTATTTGGGTTAATTCACAGAATGTCTGTTAATTTCTACTCCTCATATTGAACTGAACTTTCAATGGAAACCAATAAATTTTAATCACTATTTAAAGACTAAACTTTGTAAATGAAACTTTACTCAACTTATGTTGCATTTGTCTTAAACAATTATTTTTATTATATTCACTTTCTTTTTAGACTTCAAATAACTTAGTCAATGGGCAAAACTAAATTTGTGAATTACTTTACAGGAAGTTTAATATTAAAATTTTGAAAATCTAATTCTAGCATACATTTCAGAAAACGCAAAACTTCACTTACCTTGATTGGAAAATCTCAGAAAAAGAGAAATATGCCTAGCCATTAACATGACGACTTTTATTGAAACATGAACATAATTAATACAAAAAGCAAGATCTTTACAGCCAAAAAAACTGTTAACTAGATGATAATTTTAATGTTCAAAACAAAATCGATGAAATTGATGAATGCCACAAATTTAAATTACCTGAATGAAAAACTTTAGAAATGCTTGAAAGTAGTCCTCAGCAACAATCATTTGGAGCTGTTAAAGTCTCTTAACAACTTCCATCACAATCTACTTTTTATATAACTTAATGTGCATGAAGGAACGACGGAATGTTTTTTACAGTTTTTAGTCCACTTCTTCAATAGTTGGACCACCCGTACTACCACCACCAGGGGCTGCACCAGCTCCAGGGAATCCGCCAGGCATTCCACCAGGTGCACCACCTGCAGACTGGTACAGTTTTGTGATAATTGGATTACAGATACTTTCGAGCTCTTTTTGCTTATCATCAAATTCTTCTTTCTCAGCTAACTGGTTACTGTCTAACCATTTCAATGTATCATTCACTTTATCAAGAACTTTTCGACGATCATCTTCAGAGATTTTATCTTTAAGCTTGTCATCTTCAATAGTAGATTTGATATTGAAAGCATAGCTTTCCAAAGAATTCTTCGCTGCAATTCTACTCTTTTGCTTGTCATCGTCATCCTTGTATCTTTCAGCATCTTTGACCATCCTTTCAATTTCTTCCTTGGACAACCTTCCTTTATCATTTGTAATAGTAATCTTGTTCTCTTTTCCAGTACTCTTATCTACAGCAGATACATTTAATATGCCATTGGCATCAATATCGAAGATGACTTCAATCTGTGGAACACCCCTAGGTGCAGGAGGAATGCCAGTTAATTCAAACTTTCCAAGAAGATTATTGTCCTTGGTCATCGCACGTTCACCCTCATAAACTTGGATCAAGACACCTGGTTGATTATAAGAGTAAGTTGTAAATGTTTGTGTCTGACGATTTGGAATGGTTGTATTACGCTTGATGAGCACAGTCATTACACCACCAGCAGTTTCAATTCCTAGAGACAATGGGGTTACATCCAACAGCAACAGATCTTGCACTTGTTCAGATTTATCACCATTCAAAATTGCAGCTTGGACAGCAGCACCATATGCGACAGCTTCATCTGGATTAATACTTTTATTAAGTTCTTTACCATTAAAGAAATCTTGCAGCAGCTTTTGAATTTTAGGAATACAAGTAGATCCACCTACTAGGACAATATCGTGGACTTGAGCTTTATCTAATTTTGCATCTCGCAGAGCTTTTTCAACAGGTTCCAATGTGCTTCTAAACAAATTAGCATTCAGCTCTTCAAATCTGGCTCTTGTAATGGTTGAATAGAAATCAACACCTTCAAAGAGAGAATCGATTTCAATGCTAGCTTGAGTACTTGAGGACAGGGTTCTCTTTGCCCTTTCACAGGCAGTTCTCAACCTTCTCAGGGCTCGTTTGTTGGTAGTCAAGTCTTTTTTGTGTTTCCTCTTGAATTCCTGAACGAAGTGGTTGACCATGCGGTTATCGAAATCTTCACCACCAAGATGGGTGTCACCGGCAGTTGATTTCACTTCAAAAATTCCGTCTTCGATGGTCAGAATGGATACATCGAAAGTACCGCCTCCCAGATCGAAAATGAGCACGTTTCTTTCACCTGTACCTTTCTTGTCAAGGCCATAAGCAATAGCAGCAGCGGTAGGCTCGTTAATAATACGCAAAACATTCAATCCAGCGATTGTACCGGCATCTTTGGTCGCTTGCCTCTGGGAATCGTTAAAATAAGCAGGAACGGTAACAACAGCATTAGTTACAGTTTTTCCAAGATAAGCTTCAGCTATCTCCTTCATTTTAGTTAACACCATTGATGAAATTTCTTCAGGAAAAAATGTTTTATCTTCACCTTTATATTCTACTTTTATTTTCGGCTTTCCGCCGTCGCTAATTACTGCAAAAGGCCAATGTTTCATATCCGATTGCACAGAAGCATCATCAAAACGTCGTCCGATCAATCTTTTAGCATCAAATACAGTATTACTGGGATTCATAGCAACTTGATTTTTGGCAGCATCTCCTATTAATCGTTCAGTTTCAGTAAAAGCCACATAACTGGGTGTGGTTCTGTTACCTTGATCGTTTGCAATAATTTCAACTTTACCATGTTGAAAAACACCAACACAAGAATATGTGGTGCCTAAATCTATACCTATAGCTGGTACGGTAGCCATTTTAGCGATAACAGACAATCAGATTAGTGATCACACGACACAAGGTACTCGCTTCGACGGCAGTTCACGGAAAAAGAACGACAAATCGCCGTTGTACGAAATGGCCGCCCTTTTTAGGGAAATAAGAATGTTCTAGAAGGTTCCATGATGATCTATCCAATTGACGTGCAGCACGCTCTTACCTGACGTCATGAGAGCTATGACATCATATGATAGTGGGTGTCTCATTGGGCAACTTTCTTCCCCGGTTTCGCTATCGTCGCCAAAGCAATGCATGGGTTGCAATATTTGGCAAAAAATCGAACATAAACACGTGGTTGATATTCTGAAGGGCATGGTTTTTCTGACAAACATATTGAGTAGTATGTATAATTTATATAATAATCGAAGATTTATGCATCATAAAATATTACTTCTTATAGTATAATTACAAGATATTACGTAATTACATCTTGTAAGGAAAAAGCTTTCGGTTCCTTACATGCTCAACATCGGACTCGTTTTTATAAAAAGGAAATATGAAAGAAATCTTTCTTTAATATGATACATTTATTTCTGATCTTATTACATTAGGAAAGATACTTTAGGTTATGAGATATGGTGATATAATTTCTTATTTATGTCTTTTTAAAAACATTAGCGGTATTCGTAATTTATTCTGCTTCGCCAAGTTTGTGACAATTTGGCGTCAAAATCAGCCGCCTGCTCATAGAGATACATTTAACAACCCTATTAATGTGCATCTTCTTCTGAACAGAAATAAATATTATAAAATTCTTCTCTAATGTGAAATAATTTAAATTGTTGTAATTATTGCCATAGGAAGTAACACGTACATGCATTGAATTTTGTTATTACAAGGGAAAAATTTGATATTTTCCTAAAAAATGTTCAGGGACAGCAGATAGTATTTAAAAATACATAGAAAGATTAGAAAATTTTTAATGATGTTCTAAATATGCCTATTTAGTTAAAAAAATAAATTTATATCACTTTATTTTGTATCATTTAATTGTATGTATTGTATATATATTTATTACATATTATAGATATATTTACCCAGAAACTTTAAAAAAAAAAGCTTTTTACTCATTTATGTTTTTAAAATTTTATTACATTCAAAATAACACTGTTTAAAAAATTGTAAGCGAATTCAGAGTCGTTAAATGAAGAATTATTCATATTTAAAAATATTGTAAAAAAATTTAATAAAAAAATTTATTGGTGTTTGAAACCGCAAGTAGTGTGTACTTTTACTGAGCGCGCACTTATAAACAATGGGGGAGACACTTGTAACTTATAATTTGCCCTGGTAAATAATTTACCCATTTTATTCATTTTAATATCAAGTTATATTTTTTAATGATTATTTTTCATTCTTTAGGGTTGAAAAGTATCGACCGGAAAAGTTAGATGATCTTATAGCTCATGAAGACATTATTCGAACAAGTGAGTGCATAAAAAAAATTGTTAAATGCATTTACACTTACTTTTTAGTTCACTAACCCGTCATATTGGGAATATGTATGTATGTTATATATAATCATATATATATATAATCATAATGAAAGTAATTAAAAGTAAATTAATAAGCCCAAATCTTAGATACATTTACACTTTATGTTGTTTTATTAATATACACATCATAAATGTTATAATGTAATCTCAATGTATTCGTTAATTCTTTTGATCCATTAAGTAATTTTGAGCAGTTTCGGTTTAAGCAGTGTTTGACATCGGTACATAGTTATTGACTGGTCTATCAAAATTTTCAAATCAAAAGTATCTGCTACTTTTTTATCACTTTTAGCACTATACTTTTGCAGATGGAAATATTAAAATATCAACAGAGAAGCAAACTGGTAAATCTAATCTTTTGCCTTTATCCCTGTGAACGAACTCACCATAGACTTCACATTCAGACAGAAATAATAGGGGTTGCTAGATA
>KK121385.1:131746-148683 GCA_000611955.2 Stegodyphus mimosarum | reverse complement strand
TATAATATAGAACTGTTCTCTGTTTATTCTAACATTGTCAGGACCAAACTAATCACAGTACTTTCATGATTAGTCATTTGTTTCATGCATTAGCATCATTTCCACTCCCCCCCAAATAGCTTGCTGTTATTTACATTGAAGGTTTCATGGAGTGCAATTTCTTGATATAAAATTTGGTACTTACTGATGAATGGGTAAAAGTTTACAATTGGGTGCCCCTTGCTTTTTGGCGATTCTTTTTTGATGCCAAGATCGGCGCCAGGAAGGCACAATTTTAAGATGGCCGCTACACGAAACCAAAAGAAGTCAAAGAATTTCACAAACTCCGTGTCCATGTACACATCGACCTATTTTCACTTTAATAAAATTGGAAAATAGCACAAACTAGTCATTACACATTGCCTTGTCCATGTGCACATCAATTTATTTTCACTTAAAAAAATCAAGAAGCTAAAACCAAGTTAAAACTCTCGTGTTAACCAGAAATGGGGTTTCATCGCCAAAACTGAACAAAATTTTTCGCCAATCGAAAGAGTATCCAATTCTACACTAGAGCCAATTAATGTCCCTGTTTCAAGGCATGGTAGAATTGCTACGCTCTTCGTTTACTTTACAGAACCGATGCAATACCATGGAAGGGGGTATATAATATGTGAGTATTTGTGGATTCTTTATATATGTTATTTCGTTGAACTATATCCAATGGCTGTAACAATGTAAATATTGACCAAATAGATTTTGTCCTCGTTGACGCAAATAATAACTCCTTGAAGGGAGTTTCCTTTTGGAATTGTTTTTCTTTTGAAAATTATCAAACGGGTTAATTTCTCTCCATTGGTAGCACAACCCAAAACACAAGTAAAAGAAAACTTTTCATTCCCAGTTGTTAACACTGAAATAGTTTTTTCATCTATTAAATAAACAGTTCTGCTCAAAGGATAGTAAAAAATAATGGGCACTTTATTCATATTTATTATTTGCCCTCTTTTCAAATTTTGTTTGGAAGCACTTCCGCAAAACATCCGTTGGCTCTGTTGCAGTTTTACTCGCCAAGCTCACCAACGGTTGATGGATGTTGGCGATGAGTGACGTACGGTCATTAAACACATGAAAGTAAGCCGCATCAATGTGATATTTAGTGCATATAATCAAAATAAGTTAAATAATAAATGATATAAATTCAGGTTAGCAGAGAAAACAATATATTAAGCATATGGATGTAAAATTAACCGATTAAACTTGATATACGAAGGTAAATTTGTATTAAATTAAAATTAGCATAGAAAACAATATATTAAGCTTAACGGAAGTGAAATAATCATCTAATAATGAGACTTTTGCAATAATGAACCCTTTTCTTGACAAAGTTATCTATTTAATGGAAAAAATTAGTAAAATTTTGATCTGTCTTTGAATATCTTTCAATATTATAAAATTCCAAAATATTCCTGTGTTTAGCATTGCAGTTTCTATGGAAATTATAAAAGCATAAAATCAAAAAGCTGCTTTTATAATTAATATCTTCATTGCATAATTTCAAAGTACTTCCAAAACTATGAAAATCCATTATCATCACATAAATGAAATCGGCAAATATTCTCATTTAAATAGAAACTGAATTGCAACTACCTGATTACATAAAAGTTATTTTAGTAATAAATAATATTCTTCTCATACTTATTTTTTTTTTTTAATTTTTATAAATGCATTGCACAAAAAAATCAACATATTCGTGTTTCCGATTATGATTCACCCCCTCTCGCCATATTTTCTTCCGCGAACAAGCATCTGTCTCCGAAAATTTCGCTAATTATATGAAAATGTTTCTATCTATTCATTGTTAAAAATTCATAAAAATAACGTGAAAATCCGAAAAACAATAAATATGTGAAGAAAAGTTTAAATCTGCAAATGCGAACAACGAAGCCAGTAACTGAACAAAAATCAAAGTAAGAGTAATGGTTGCAACATTCGAACAAACGAATCGGTTGAATCTGATGGGTTATCAGGTTTGAACTATTATTGTCAATGTGGGTGGTGTTTTCATTTACTGGGTGCTTTACAGAAGAAAACCCTTTTGTTCTTTAATTTTCTTAGATGTGAACTCCAAAAAAGCTGTCTTTTTTTTCAAGCCAGTCCTCGGGAAGCATTTGTCGAATGTTGCTTTGGTCTTGACAGTTAATTTTTTTCGCTTCATAAACCTGAAACACCAATTAGGTCCTCCAACAAAATTTTTAATGCCCATTTGTTGAGCAATTACTTTTGCTTGAAGGTGAATTCTAACAGTTGATACTGGTAATCCACTTTCTGTGTGCTCTATTGTCCATTTCTCTAAATTGTCTTCGAAAACAGGCCAGGCTATGATGCCAGTTCGAAGAGATCTTTTATTCTTAGGCATTTTCTCTAATTCTTCTTGTTCGAACTTCTAACACCGAATGCATATCTTGTCAACTTGAAATTCTTTAGCCGCAGTATGATTTCAAATTTCGAGCTCTTTCTTCACTGCTGACAGCTTAAAAGCAGTTGTATAACTTTTTCTTCGAGCAGGAGCCATAATAATAATATTTTTAAAGCGTGAACGAACAAAATGCAAGCTACAAAGCAGTAAAAACTTGTAAGAATGAACACAGCACTTGGCAAGTAAACATAGCTGTTTCAAATAAAAAAAATCGTGAGAAAAATGGGGAAAAAACCATAGAGTTTGGCAGAAAGTACATGCATTATGGTCTCTTTACACATAGCGCCACCTATCTTAGGTAGATGAGTTTGAACTTATTGCGCTGCCTTAGCATAATCTGTGGTTAAAATATTAGGCAAATTCTAACTTACGATCTGAGCAAGCAAAGTTTTAAGGACGGAGAAAAAATAAAATTTCCTCAGATATACCACAGACATAAATTTTCAACTTTTAAACATGTATAAGCCACACCTTATCTACCCGAAATTATGATAGTACACATTTTTGGGGGTAGGGTGTAATCTCAAATTTTGCATGCCATTGAATACTTGACTGCATCAACCTTAGCAAGAAAAGTGTGTGATGTTTTAAAAAAATAAACAAGCTAATATAAGCTTTGATAGTGATTAAATTGATTTATTTAAGTTTGTTATTAAAATATTTCTGAGATATATTGTTAAATATGAGAAATGAAGGTGGAAGATTTTTTGCAAAAGAAAAGTGGAATCTGAGGAATATGGATTGACGCTCATTTGCATCAATGTGGGATACACCAATGGCAACTGGATCCATATGGTTTCAACGGGACACTCGTAGATTAGGCTTTTCATATGGTCCCACAGGAAAAAGTCCGAACACATGAGATCAGGTAATATTGGTGGCCAAGCTATACAACACCTCGACCAATACCCTGGGAACTTTGCATTTAAAGTGTTCCCCGCACCTAAGCTGAAGTGTGCAGGTGCACCATCAATGCTAGAACCACATTCTCGACCTGATAGGTGTTGGAATCGGACACAGCAGCTCCAGCAGCGCTTCTCGTAAAAATGTGTGATACGATTTGCCATCCAGACAGTGTGGCAGGATGTAAGGCCAGCCAAATGGTCATGGAGGATCCCTACCCAAATATTTATGGAGAACCACCACTAGAACGAATGAAGACGTGTAGCATGCGGGTCATCGATGCTCGCGTGTTTGAGTTTGGATATTAAAAACCATTGAGTAGAAGTGCATTCGTCTGTAAACAGAACATATGCTTCAAAACCTGGCTGCTCTGCATTATGTCCGAGGTACTAACGTGTGAAATCAACACGGGGCTGATAGTCCACTGGGGATGCTTGTATTTCTGTAAACAGATAGGGGTGCATTCCTTGCTCCTGTAGCACATAGTTAACCATCATTTGGAACACATTTACAGCACAGAAGGCCTTCTAGTTGCAGTGTCCTGATGCTTCTTCCATGTCCTGTGTCTTGCTTGGCTATGACAAAGGATTCTGTTTCACGCAGCTGCCGATGCAAACTCTCGAATGTTTTTCGATTTGGAGTGCGTCTCATTGGAAACCTGTCTCGGTAAAGTCTTGCTTTCCCATCTGCGGCACCGTACAGGAAGTGCATATCAGTTATTTCATGGTTCGTATGACCTGCTATCCTCTCGGCAGTCCATAGTAGAAAATGTTGACCAACCCTATTATACCATTTACATGCCATCTAGCGGCTCACCATTCGTGTTCTGACCATGCATTCTGTGACAAATATTGCTCGTATAGCTAGCTGCCTTCTGTTACCCTCTAAAGATTTCCCCACTTGGTTTAGATTTCTGTTTTCTTGATTTGTTAAGCCCTAAATCTTCATAATTATACAAATCGCAGTTAATTCTATGAATGGCAAAGCTTTTTGGATTTGCATACAGAGAACTGTATTAAAAAAACTTTTCTTTTTTTTTTTTTGTTAAATTTGTATAATTAATTTGTTCCTGGTTTTGTGAAGTTTCATTCATTAAAATAATAGTTAGACTAATAAAAATATAAGAAAACAAAATATTTTAAATTATAAGATTTTGTACATCAATTAACAAAAAAATCTCATGACCAAATAAAGCAGTCATGCCATTGAGAGAGTTAAATCCTAAACATTTAAAATATTGCCACAAAAATAAAACAGTTTGTTTAATCACGAGGAAAATAAAAGTAAATAGTTTTTCAATAATGTTTGAGAAGTGGATGTAATAAACAAGAGAAACATAAATCTTATGCATGGTTATCATATAAGGCAACATTTGGCTTCCTTGGTGGTAAAAAGTTAGGAGTACAGTCAAATACCGAAAATCCGCCGACCTGCAATCTGCATTGCCTCTCAAAATATAAACATTCAATTTATAGGTTCCAGAAACTGCAACACGGAGAATGAAATACCAAAGAAAAAATATTTATCCAATAATGACTCAAAATTTCCAAATAATAATGATTCTGTGTTAGTGACAGAAAAAAATCTTAGCCTAGAAGAGGTTTTTAATATGGATGATGTGTTCAGGTGAGCCAACACTGGCATGTCAGAAAACCGATGATGAAATCATTGGCTCTGTTTTTAACTCGCCACAGCAAGAAAACGATTCCGACACCAACACAGAGAGTGAATTTGATAGGAATGAGAAAATATCTTTTAATGAGGGTTTGGAACACGGTGAAAAATACGTAAAATATTTAGAACAACAGAGCAAGAGATTATGACCTTATAGCATTTAAAATATATATATATTTTAAATAATATATATATAATATATACATAATATATATATATATTATGCTTTATTAATATTCCTTATTTTTACATATCTTTAATGTATATGTTCTTAATGCTTTAAAATATTCTTGTAATCAATAATATAAATGAATAATATAATAAATAAATATAAATTCTTTCTTGTAATTTTTTAAAATTTGTTCTTGAATCTACTTTTGTTTTTGTATTTGAAATGAAAAGAGAGTGTAGGGGATATGTCTTCTAAGTAAGCATCTCGTTCAGATTGTGTACTTAGTGAACAATTTTAATTTTAAAGATTATTTGCTTTTTAACAGGATTCTTTTAGTTTAGTGGACTAATATCTTTGTTTTGATTGAGTATCAATTAGATTTATGATCTGAATCTAGCAAATAATTTGATGCTTACTTGGAAGTAAAAGGAAACACTCTCTCTTATTTTAGTTGCTGTTAATTGATGGTAGATTGGTTTACCCCCTTGATAAGTCGATTAATCTGCTATCAATAACAGTAACTGGTTTTTCAATACTTAAAAGTTTTACTTTTGATTTTGGCATTTTTGCGATTTAGTTTTTCCTTAACTGTGTTTAAAACAAGGAGGACTGAAAATTCTATTAATTTTTTAAATTCTGAAATATACCTTTTCAATGATGTTTTTAAATTGAATTTCTGTTGCTTGGAGATGTTATATGGAGAGTTTTCTTATTATAATTTATAGTGAATTATTGCTTTATTACTTTGCAGCTTTAACGCAAGTCTTGAGCTTATTAATTTACTTTTATTATGAATAATAAATATATATATATATATAATTCAATGCATATAATAAATTAATGTATATTGTATAATAATTTTATTAAATGTATCTAATATGTTTTATTTATTATCGTAGTTCTTCAGGCAAATGATGCCTGGAGATCATTGTTATGAATTGGCTTCCTCAGATTTCTGATGTCACTATCACAATGAAATATGTGGGTGTGCTCTCAAACATGGACTTTTATGCTCATCACAGATGACGTATTCCAAGTGCAGTGCCACTAATTTGCATATTGCAGTTTTACTCAGCTGCTCTTACTTGGCAACATAATCAAATTTTACATGGTTTGGCTTATTTTTGAGGGAGTTATTGCTATTTTTGTGATTTTTCCTTAATTTATGATAACCAGTGTATATGCACATGCATACATACTATGTGCATACATTCACACATTTCTGAATCCGGTCCCGAGAACAGAACAGTACCCAAATTTGTAAATGATATTTGATACATATGAAACCACAATTAGGTATTCTGTTAATTTTTTTTTAAATGCATGTATATTTTTATAGTTTCCTTGTTTTAAATTTTATTTTCTTTTTATTTTATATTGCAGTTAATAAATTTATTAAAGAAGACAGGTTGCCACATTTATTGTTTTATGGACCACCTGGAACTGGTAAAACGTCAACTATTCTTGCTTGTGCTAAGCAAATATACTCGCCAGCAGAGTTTGGAAGAATGGTTCTTGAGGTTTGTATGCTTTATGGTTTTATTAATAATTTAAATGTTGATTATATAATCTAATGGTACTTTTTTTACTTGAATAAAATAATATGTTTCATATTATTATTTGCATTATTAGTATCATATTATTAAAATGCCTTTGCTGTGGTATTAATGTAGTTAAAAAGTAATTTTATTAAGTTATAAATTTTCCAAGGTTATTTTTCTAAAATTTTTTATCTTTTCTGAGATTTTACAGCTATAAAATCTTCAACTGTATCTATACACTTTAGGTATTTTAATTTATGTTATAATTATTGAATTACTGAATACTTCATTATTTAAGAGGCACTGTGATTAGTCACTTTAATAAGGAACTGGTCCTTTTCTGTTAATGGGTGCCGCTTAGTGCCAAACGTAAGTGTTGGCATGAAATCTGAATGGTGGCAACTCTACTGATATGCAAAGCTTCGTGAAAAAAATAAACTTGTAATAATAGTAACATATCATATAATAAGAATAATATTTAATGTTCACAGTGTTGAATTTGTAAAAGTCTGTGATGTTTTTATTTAAATAAGGGGATACTTATATAAAATCCCGTCGACCGTGAAAACTGGCAGAACTGCCGCCAAAGTTGTCAAAGGGTACTACCCTTTCTTGTAACAATGATGACATAGCTAATAGGAAATTAAACTTAGAATTTGTAGAAGTGAAACCTTTCTTAATAACTATGCACCTGCTTTCTAGACTTTGGCCTAGTTAGACTGCTTTATGCTGTTAATCTTCCTTTCGCAACAATATCAAAAATGTAATTGTTATGTTCTAAAGTGGACAGTATTATTATTATTTTTTTTAAGCTGCAAAATATTTCAAATACAAATGAAATTTTAAACCCGTCATAGCTTCTTATGAAATCTACCAAAGCTGCTTCTTCAGTATTGATTTTCTGTTGCATCAGCATCCATTATAATCGCAATCGACATTCCTAAATTATTACATATATATATATGTATGTTCTCGTACATTTTTTACTTACTGTCATATTTAAGCATAGTAAGGAATATATTTTGTATATCATCCAATTTAAATATTTTAGTTCTTCAAACAGAAAAACTCAATTTTGTGTATGTTCGTTTATTATCTCCTAATAAATATCAAATATTTTTAAGGTTAGCCTACATTTAAGGGTTCTCCTTGGATTATCGCTATGTTGCTGTTTCATTTATGGTAACCTGAGTAGTTGAATGTTATGCAAACCCTATTATGACGTAATTGGTTGCGTGATTGTAGTGAATTTGACTGATGGGAGAAGATTTGTAAGCGTTGGATGTTAGTTAGGAAATATGCTGCAAGATTAATTTGAAGCTTTTGTATGATTTGGAACGAAAGGAGAAAAAAACGTTAATTGACTGCTGTGTAAATGAAGGTTTACTTAGTAGCCATTATAAGTAGTCCTGTTTGTACGAAGGTAATGCGTATGGTCAAACATCAGAGGATACCGCTGCTACAGAGGATATTTTTTACTGTTATTTTTGTGAAATTATTTGGCGATGCCAGTAAACAGATTCTAGTTCAGATAATTTTAGGAAGTTTTGGTATGCTGTTAAGAAATTTTGTCTGCCGCAGACTGAAGACCTGGAAATTTCTAGGTAAGATAAGTGGATATTTCCTTTGTGCAGTGCTAAGATGCTATAAGATGACTTTCCTTTTTTATGATATTTCATTCTTTGATTTAAAATGTAGTTTATTGAGATTATATAATTTTTGTTTGGCTCTAGTGTAGAATCGGCTGCTCCTTTGACTTTTTAAGTAAAAATAAATCGATGTGTACATGGGCAAGTCAAGGGAGTGCACAATGCCGAGTTTGTGCAATTCTCTGATTTTTTTTAAAGTGAAAATAGGTCAGTGTATACATGGATACCGAGTTTGTGCAATTCTTTAACTTGTTATTTTGGCTTCGTGTAGCAGCGATTTTTGCACCAAAAATTACCACTACACGAAGCCAAAGTAACAAGTCAAAGAACTGCACAAACTCAGTGTCCATGTACTGCAAGTTTTCGCGAAGTGGCACCCGTAAATAAATTTTTAGTTTTTTAAATAAACATTAAATAGAAATACATAAAAACAACTTTATTAAAAAGGATTCACAATAGCCAGAACATTACGTAAACCTAAACATTTTCAACTGATGCCGGATGAAAGAAACTTGATTAATCTTTTATAAGTAAATAACTTAAATACTGCCAAATACTGAGAACTAAACTAGTCTTTTAAACAAATACCATCATGTATTGCATTGAATCGAGGGAATATATTAAAACTTGTTATCATATTTTAATCTATTCTAAAAAGCAAGTATAATTTGAATGTCATATGCAGTGAAATGCTCTGATCATGGCCACCTCTGAAAGTAACCATTGTTTCTGAGATCATGAGCATCTGTAATGAAATTAATCTCTTTAAGTTGACAGTCTCCCCAGAAATTCAAAATAATCTAGAATGATATTCTAATCTTGTTAGAAACAGTTTTCTGTGTTTTCTCCCTAAATGTTACACATATGGAATATTTTTAACAAAGTGATATCAAAACTTTAAAACTAAAATGATGAAATTATTTGCAATGATATTATCTGCTGTGGAATTTCTCAGTTCTGAAAAAATAAGTTGTATTTTAATTTTAGTTGAATGCATCGGATGACCGTGGTATTGGTGTGGTGAGGGAACAGATACTGAGCTTTGCGAGTACACGAACTATTTTCAAGTATGTATAGTCAAATTATCACTTTTTAATATTTTAAAAACGAAATTATTGAAGCTTTTTCATCTTGATGTGAGTTATGAATTTTGAAACACTATTTTGTTAGTATTTTAATTCCCTTTGTACAATACATAGTTTTATTTATTTACTTTTGACTTTATAAAGGAAGAAATAAAATTTTCATGAAAAGTTTCAGTTATCAGATTTTAGTGGAAATATCCCTAAAAAATTATTAGTCTTAGAACATTTGAAATTTTGTGTATGTGAGGGCTTAATGTTTCGTTGTGCCCCTCTCTTTTTTATTGCAATTGGGAGTACCAGAAGTGCTATAGTGTGAACATTAATTTGCGCAAGGCAATTATTTTGATAATTTATGTGATATTAATAAGCCTTCATATACAGTGATAATAATAAAATTAATTGGAAATATGTCCTCCTTTAGCAAAAATGACTTTTATAATGTGTTTAGGCATTTATTAACTTTACTAGTTATATGCATACATTTTTTACTTGTTTATCATGGATCCTCATTTTTATAGCATTCTTAATAATGCTCCATTTTATCATACAATTCATTTTGCTAAGATGTTCCTTGAGAATGTGCCCAAAGTTTTCAATCGGATTTAAGTCTGGTGAATTTCCAAACCAATGTAGTGTAATTGTTTTATTTTATAACATGAACCTTATGACAGATTTTGAATTAGAGCTTGGAGCCTAGTCATGCTGAAATGTCCCTGTAACAGTTTTTAGGAATGGCACAATTCTGGTTTTAAAATTTTTTTATACTTCAATGAATTCATCATTTCGTGAACAGGAACTAGATTTCCTGTACTAACTGCAGTGAAAAAAATACCCAAATATTTGTTTTTAAGAATACTTTACAATTTGTGATATATGTCAAGGTCGTTTTGATTTACCTGTGTTTCGTCTAACAGTTTTAAATATGCAGCCACAAACAAATAAATAAGTCTCATTGATGGAAATGTGGTCCAAGATTTTTTTTTTTTTTTTTGCCCACAATAATCGCTTTGCTTTATTACATGTCAAAAATTGTTTTTAATAGGCTTTTCTCACCTTACGACTAGCAGCAAGAAATATCATTGCAGTGTACTGCATGTTTGAAGGATGAATATCAATACTTATAGACAACAGATCTCTTTTAAGGTCTTTGCTCATTTTTATTGGATTAATAATGCTATTTTTTGGAGTAGGAATTGATCCGATTTTAGAGTTATTTTCCTTTTCCTTCCACATTTACTCTTCCTTTATAAACAAAATGACCCAATTTTATATTGTCTCCTCAGAATCTGAGAAATGCTCGATTTTGCAACACCAGCAGTAGAATCAATACTTGTTGCATTCATGGATGTGTGATTTTAAAGGCATCCAGGCAACATTAAGGCAAAATTTCGTGAAAAAATTGCTTTGTCTTATAGTGTGCATCTTAATTAATTTGCACACTAATATGTGTATATGTATTATATACCCATCTCACCTTCTCAGGCTTAAAAGTCATTACCTGGCCTTTATTTTCACAATCATTGGTCATAATTATATACTTCGAATTACAGAAGTTTTTACGTGATGAAAATATTCATATTTTAGCAATATCAAATTTAAAAAAAAAAATTGGATAAATAACAAAATTTAACTTTTAATGTGGTTTTCTGGTACCTGTACTTGTATTTCGCAAAGTTTTATACTCATTATGAAAAAATAAAAACTATAAGGAATTTGACTGTCATACAACAAAAATTGACTTTGATATTAAATTTCAAAATTTGCTCTTTTTGACATCATTTTCGATTTGCCATGAGGAATCACTTAACTGAGTTCGAATAATTCAAGGAAATAAGTTTAAATGAAGTGCAGTAAAAAATGTGTAAAATTTAATTTGTTATACAAAGAAGCCATCTAGTGTCTAGATCAGATTTCGTTTGTCTGGTATATCTTCAGATAATGTACCGAAAAAAATGTAAAAGAAGTTATGAAACTTTAAGGTGATATGTGTAGTAATTTGAATAATTTTATAATAGTAGTGTTAGATGGTACTTTTCTTTATGCACCTTCTACGCATTTTGGGATATGTGTGTATAATAGAAAACTACAGTAACTACAATAAGCATGTGAGCTATCCATAAACTATTCTTATAGCTAAAAATTATTTCCAAATTAAAAACTGCCAAAATGCATGGCAGGTGCAGAATGCAAAAGCATTGATTAAACATAATTTAAACAAAAACTTCAACATATAATTTTGTAGAAGAACAAAGCTTTTATGCTGTTTCAACTCATGGAAGAATTTAAAAAAAGGACATTAAAAAATTTGTTGCACATCAGTGATTTTTGTATTGTAGCTGCTAACTGTCCTGTTTTGCCCCCTCCCCCCATGTCTTTTGGTACATTACTGAATCGCAAAGTTCCTTAGATCCCCAGCCTCCTTGCGAAGTTCGTTAGATCATAAATAAGAACTATGGCACATTGCCTGTCTAAGGTACACAGAAGATCAAAATCATGAGCAACTGTGGATGGCCTTTAATGAGTTTTATATGTAACATGTAATTTGAAGGGCAAAAATGGAAAGAAACTGATTTTTTAAGCATATAATTGACACAAGTGATAATTCTTTTTGTAATAACCATTAAATGGCCATTTGATAAATTTTCAAAATGAAATGCTGTCTAAGAAACCTATATGACAATTCAACTACAAATAGTTTTAAATGTCGTTTCAATTATTAAATTCAGTTAATATATATATATATATACACTAAATCAAAAGTAAAAAAAAAGTGTGAAGGTTAGTAAAAGGAAATGAATCCTAAATGCAGATTCTAGTGTCAAAAATAAATAAATAAATAATGGCACATTATGGCAATCCTGATAACTTATCAATAACAGGAACAAAAAAGTATGTAATACCATGTCAAAGATGTATCTACTTCACATGATCTTACTTGGAAACAGTTTCTAAGCATGATTATGAAGAATTCTTTGTTTAAAATATCATTGTGCTGCATATTTAAAAAAAAATATAGAAAACTGCTTGATTAACAGTTTTTCATTTTTACTTTGAAAGAGGATGAAGAATTATTTTATAATTGTGAAATTTTTTTGTAACTTTTTAATACTGACATATTTTGGGATGCCAAAATTTTAAAATGAAAGTGGAATTACTAAACAATTCAAGCAGTTTTAAAACTAGGTAAACTTCTTGCGAGGTATGAAATAAACTTCATTTAAAAAACTTGTTTCTGCTGTGTCTGATGGTGCAAAGTGAAATACAAGGATTTCAGTACTAGTGGTCAACCTGAGTGGAGAATGTTAAATATTCATTAGTTTCCAAAAGTTATGCAATAAATTGAAAAATCCTGATTAATTGGCTAAAAGTAGTTCAAAATTCTTGAAATATGAATGTGTTATTACAAATAAAGGTAAGCTGCATCAAGTAGTATTATGCAAAAGAGCTTATAAATCTGAAAGAAAAGTGAAGTATTTACTGTTTATATATATATTTTTTTTTATTTCAAAAATTTTAATAATAAGTTCATTTTGAATGTTATTTTGAATAATTAAAAATTTTTAATGATGGTTTGTAGTTTTTAGATTGCATGTTAATTTTTTTGTTCCTTTGTAGATCAGGATTCAAACTAATTATACTTGACGAAGCTGATGCCATGACAAATGATGCTCAAAATGCTCTTAGAAGAGGTAACTTGTTAAGCCTTTACATATTTTAGACAAGTCAGTAGGTATTATTAATTCTGCATTTTAACATGTCTTTTATTTGGATTCTTCACTTCTAGATTAAGTAAAATTAAACTTATTAGTTTTTATATACTTGGTTATCGTACTTCCATTTGTATAAGTAATATAAAAAAAGATTGCAGTATAATATATTCGATGTATAATGCGAAGGGTGCTTACACATTTTTAGAATGATTTCGAGACTAATTAATATTTAAAGAGTGCAACCTTCCCCTTTCCTTTATAAGTCTGCATTGTGATTAGCATAAAAGGAGAGCTTTTTTCAAAATTTCTGAAGTATTGATTTCTATTCTTCATGGTGGATTTGTGCTCAGAAAGAACTCTTTTCAAGAGGCCAGAGGCACATTAGTCCATAAGTGAATTGTTACGGTGAACATGCATATTTTTAATTATTATTATATTTACCAGATTGCATTTCATCCATAAAAGAATAAAAAATTCTTCCTATTAAATGCTGAATGTAGCAGCCCTCATTATTGAGCACTGAAGATTAGCTAATGTAATGGTGGCCTTGTAAGTCCTATACTGCAGCCTTCAGCAAGACTAGCAAAATTTATTCTTAACCAATAATTTTTTAATGTGTGTATGTTATCACATTCTTGTATTGACTTATTATTGTCTTATGAGTGCTCACAATATTCTCATTAAAATGTAGGGTAGTTCTCGGTATTGTTATATATGCCATGTAGCTTGTAACATTGCTAATTGATGTTGTGGATAATTAGTTTCCCCCAAATGAAAGTTTTTGAATGCTTGATTGTTATTCATCCAATCTTTGAAAACAGGTGTTATCAATAAGAATGTTATTTTCAGTTAAAAAAAAAAAAAAAGGTTTTGGATTTCAGTCTTAGCCTTATAGCTATTTTTTCATGTACCGTGACAAAACCGTGTATTTCAAAAGTCGTGTTTTGACTAGTTACAGTTATATAAAATACTGAGTTGTGTTTAATAAAAATGCATTCTGCATACTTCTGTTATATTCTTAGAATGATATTAGGAGACTGAAACTAGCTGCATAGATTATTGCTTGATTTAGTTACAACTTCCTGGTATGTGATCCTATAAAATCCTTAGTTTTCATGTAAGAAATGTATTTGAATTCTGACTGAGCAAAGACAGACAGCATTTGTGTAGGACTTAATGAGACATGCTGTTGTATAGTATTTCTTCAAGTTGCTAGTGATGGTAGATACCTGTATACTAATAACTTCAAGTAGCCTGAAAATAAAAAAATAATGGCATTTTAGGTCTAGAGTTTGGCGTCACTTTGCAACTGAAAGTAAAGTTGGTGATTATTCTATTTTAATAAAATGATTAAAGTAAGAGAGAAATAGCATAAAGTGATGCTGTGTCTTCTATGAATCTCACAAAATTTGGTGTTTACTTTTCTTTAAACCGTTTGGAGAAGCCTTTCTTTAAAGTGTTATTGTTTTCAGTTTCAATAAATCACATTTGATATTCTCATTAAAATATAGCTTTATCGTCAAATAATGATAAATAAAATCTTTCATTTGTCATTGCTATTATAAAAATTCAGTACTTATGTATTAACCCAACCTACTTAGTAGAAGTTGCCAAATTTCCCAAATTTGTCAGTTTCCAGTAGCTTTCCGCATAACCATTCCTGAATTGGAACAATCAACATCATCATTTTCTTTGTTGTATTTCAGTGGTTTCTATAAACAAATTGTGGTATTTTTATGGTATAAACTGAATTTTTAAGTGTGCATTTGTGAGGCTGCTACAGAAAAAAATGTGGCAGGATTCCTGCAGGAATGTTTTACAATCACTAAACAGCACAATTGCTTTGAATATATTCTTAAAGAGATTGCCACAAAATTTCTTTTTTTCCTGACAGAATTTAATATACAACTATTTGCCATAAATTTTATTAAACTGCTCTCAGTTAAGCAGCAGAGATTTAATCTTCAACTCTAATACTTAGTACTGGCAGAATATTTATTTCATAACAGTTATTAATTATCATTAATGATTAATACATGGTAGATTGCTTCAGTATTGGAATAGGAAACTTGTAAGTGGTAATATCTCAGTATTGCCAAAGCCAACCATATTTGACCATTAACATCGAAGAGGCTGTGCAGATTATAGATAACAGCAGGTTTTTCAGGGTTGCCATGCTACCTGGAGAACCAGAAAAAATCGGGGAATTCGAAAATTGACAAAAAATTCAGAGAATTTAAATATTTTAGTCAAAATCTGGAAAAGTCGGGGAATTTCAAACAGCGATTCCCCCCCAAAAAACGCAAGTTGCGCTGACGTTGGAAGCGATCCCTTTCTTGACGGGTGTTAGCGGTCATACGAGCAGCTGGCACAGAGCAGCTTCGATTTCCAGTAACCTCAAGAATTGAGAGACTCGCATGCGCATGTGCAGTGCATGTTCAACTAAAGAAAATACGTATTCTTGTATAAAATAAAATCGGTTTAATCATAGTATATGGTACCATGAAGGTTAGAATAGCCTCTATGTATTGTACATACGGGATTTGGCGACATGATGATGAGCAGTAAACGGGTCATTTTGGTGTTGGCAGCAATTTTCAAAATTGGGCCTAGGCCGTAGCATATAGAATTTTACCGCAAAATCTTTTAAACATTTTTTTTTTTTTAATAAACGCTTTATGTGCATTTTGCAGTAAAAAAAAAAAAAAGTAATCACTCATCTGTGCTAACCATTTAATATAATTATATTTGCCAAAATATCATTGATTGTTGTAATTCAGTTTTTAATTATTTTAATGTTATTCATATAATTTAATGTTGCTCCTTCCCTCTAAATTTATTTATTATTAGTAAATAATATTTTCAAATTTCTTCTCTAGTGTAATCCTGAAGCTAATTCTAGCAGTATGAGAATATAACATTACAAAATTTAATGCACATATTTTTTTGCGTATGTATGCTGCTAAATAAATATAAAATATCTAAATTTATTTAAAAAATATCATTAGAATTCTTTTCATTTAGCTGCAAAATGTCTGCAAAAAAAGACGTTTTTTAATCCAGATTGGACAGAGTCTAATCTGAATCTTCAGTGAAGGAACTCCAGTGGAGAAAACAACTCCTATTATAGTTATAATAGTAATCTTTGGGAATAATATATAAGTCATGTAATTGGCAAATTTTTGTGTTTTCAATTGGTGCCATAATTAATATACCTCTTAGCACAGCCAAAGTGCATTACGCGGATAGACTGGAATTTTCTTAAAACATACCTGGAAAAGTCAGGGAATTTCATTCTCCTGCTTGAGTAGCAACCCTGTTTTTGTACCTCTGCTGTATATCCAACTTATAATTTTTATGGGCATTTGTACCTTTGTCATTAAATATTAAGAGAAGTTTCTAATGTCGATGTTACATAATAAACTCATGATTGTTTGAAAAGTTTTTAAAATTTGTAATGGTAAAATCTCTCTCTCTCTTTTTTTTGGGGGGGGGGGTCATAGACTGTTATCTAAAATCTTCTGCTGTTATAGTTGAAACGGAACATGAGTTTTTTGTAAAAGCAAATTTGAGGGAGGTAGTTAAATTTTGTCCAACCTCCCCAAAATATTTTGTGTATTTTATTTTTTGAAAACATTTTATCTTTTTTAAATATATAATCTCGGTTAATCTTCGTAAATGAAAAAATATAATTCTCAAACTTCCATTATAGTATTCATATTTAGCCATAAATTCCATTACAAAA
>KK121385.1:80461-131701 GCA_000611955.2 Stegodyphus mimosarum | reverse complement strand
ATTTCAGTCGTTTTTCCGTCAACACAGTTTACAACATATTTTAACTAAACTCAGTGGCAAAACAGCCTTAGTGGGCCACAGCATGCACTGCCCTTTTTTGCAACATATTTATCCTGTTTCTTCTAAAATTTTTCATGATTTTTATAAAACTTAGCATATTATTTCGCTATTTGTACTCAAAAACATAATTTCCAATATCCAAAATCAGGTTTTTTTCTTCTACATTATCTATTTATAGTATAGTATTTTATACTGTAAATAGATTATCTATTTATAGTATAAAAAGTATAAGTTATATATATATTTAATGTTGAATGTTCTTGTACAATATGCATTCAAGAATTAGCCTGCAGGTCTTATTTAGATGTATCATTACTTTTAAAAATGTGTATTTTTATTATTTGGAGATTACTTTTGTTGCTAATTGAATTCTGGTTGTATAAAACAATTTTTTTGGGGAAAGTGGATTTTGATAAAGTCTTCAGGTAAGCATTACAGAATTCGTATGTAATCTTTTAAAAAAATTGTGTCTCTCATATAAATATTTTGGTGTACTGCATGAATTTCAGTAAATCCAGTTTATATTTATTTTACATTTAGTTATTGAAAAGTTTACTGAAAATACCAGATTTTGTTTGATATGCAACTATTTGTCAAAAATTACTCCTGCCATTCAGTCCCGATGTACAAGATTCAGATTTGGTCCTCTCACAAACAAGCAGATATTGCCTCGATTGGAATATGTGATTGCCAATGAAAAGTGAGTTTAATATGCTGCAAAAGTTAGTTGAGTGCTTTTATAAAACCTTTTTTCTTTTCTTGTGTCTTCTGTTATTTGATATTTTAATTTTTTTTAAATGCTAGGTTAAATGTCACTGAAGATGGTAAAAAAGCTTTAATAGATTTAGCCCAAGGAGACATGAGAAAAGTTATTAATGTTCTTCAGGTATGTAAATATGTTCTTTTTCCCTTTAATGCATCACTATTCAAATGTGATTAAATAGTTACATGAGATTAAATTTTTTTATTGTTAATTTCTTAATATTGGCAGTTGATATGTATGAACTGAGATTTATATTTTTGAATGGCTAAATTTAAATTTCTGGATATTATACAACTTGTCATTTTGATATTAGCTGTTGTATAAATTGTGATAAATAACTGGATTTGCAAGAGATGGTGCAGCTGCTTTGGTTGGTAAGAAAATGGAGTATCTGTAAAATTAAGAAGCACAGAAAAAGAAAACAAATTTCAGCATATTGTTATTATTATATGTTGAATAATTAGTAAGTATAAGAATAAAACGCAATTGACTAATAAGCATCTACAGTCCGCAATGAAAATAGTTTCTGCTAATTTTTCTCCAAGGCTACAAGTTTTATCTGTGTCAGAATGCCATAGCTTAAAGCTGTTTTAAGAAATGAAGTGTATTTGCATAAACACATATGTATTTTTCCTGTATGTGTCAAAGAAAAATTTAATAAATAAAAGGAAGGGAATATGTTGTCATTATATATTCAGTTAAATTTTTTCATACTTGAAAAGTTTTCTCTTGAAAACTTAGAAAGTTTTCATGATTTGTTTATTTTTAATTAAAGTAAATTATTTAGTGGTTAATTTAGCATACTAGAATTATTTTAAATAAATATCAGGCTGAAAATTTAATATTTAGTTATCAGTACATTTGAAGCATAAAGTGTAATCAACAGAAATTTTTTTATAAGGAACTTTACATTTCGAGCAGAAAATAAACATAAATTTGTATTTTTTTCTTTCAGTTGTTACTGTATATGTATTAATAAATATTTGCTAAGCAAAATTTTAAATTTAGTTAAAAGAACTTTTATTTTGTTAAAAAATTTTCATTAAAAAAATTCAAACCTGTAAGCTGCTTTCAGATTGCTCATTTAGCTTGCATGCCTTAAGACCACATGTATATGCTGGAAATATTTTATGACAAGAGTGATGATTCTTTAGTATATAGCCTAAGTTGCCGGGAAACAATCGCATTGATTGTCTATTACAATGTCATGTATACCAATGTTGCTTTGTCATCTGTGCATAAATTTTTGGAACTGCATGAAAATTTATTTTATTTATTTATAATTTTTAATCTTAATATATAATACATAATATAAAATCTACAATGTTTTGTATCCTCCGAGACGGTGTTAAATGTAGGTACTAGCAGATAACTGAGTGGTCATATTATGTGGTGACCTGAATTGATATCAGTGAATAACAGTATAATTTAATTTGTGAAGCATATATTTTAGATTGCTTATTTATGAATATCTGTGTGATAACCTCAAAAAAATTGCATAAGAATATTTACACCCAATGCCTATTGGCGGCATATGAAAAATAGTTGGATATGTGCCCATACGTATCTGTAGTAAATCAGTTTGACATTTATTTTAAAATTCATAATCACAAATATATATTTTTTCACAAATCTGTGTCATGTTTTCAGTTTATATTAGTTTTCTGTATTATGTTTAAATATTTACATTATAAGACAAAGCGAAATATATTCTCTGAAATGATTTGATTAGAATTATTCTTGATTTTTCTTTGAGCAAATGAATGCCAAATATTTAAATATATCTTTCTTGAAGTAGTATTCTTACATATTCATGATTTTGGTGGTGAAATGCCCATAGTCTGCTGTCTGATAAAAATCAGGTCCGCAGTAAATAGTTGTTGTACTTAGTGAATGATATGTTAATCTTTCACATTATGTTTCTGATATGTTAGATCTTTTCAAGCATTATAAAAAAGTATTGCTCAATATACCAGCATTTAAAAATTAATTTTACTTTGACTTCTATTAATAGTTAGTAACAAGTGTTATTTTATACCATGAATCATATCAATCAAATAGATTTCTAACAACTCGTAAAAGATTGACTTTAAAATTCTTAATTTGTGTTTACTATCATCTGTATCTAGGATAAAATCTAATGTTTATGATGAAATTTTTAAGTGACATATGTATAATTGTAAGCCTGAACATTTACTAAATTTTGTTCAAGTTATATTAATATACCTTTTTTAAGATTTTGATATTTTTCTGTTTAAACCATTTTACTTTAAAAAAAAAGGAGTGCGCTGAACTTTTAAATTTTTTCCGAATTATATTTTAATTTTATTTGACAATAAGGATTTAGTTTGTTAGTTACAATTATAGATATTATTTTTATGCGAAAGGAAAGCGGATCTATGGATTTTCATAATTTTTTACTTGTATTTAAATTATTTTGGAAATTTTTACTCTTTTATTTAAAGAAAATGTTAAATAAAATTCAGCTGGCAGACTGCTCTTAGGATGTGAATTGGTGATTAATGTTCAGATTTTTCAAATTTTATTGTAAATTAGGTCTGTAAATCGTAAGTCATTAACACATTAATCAAGTGTAATACTATATGTATCTGCATATATTTTTCTGAGGGTTCTCAGCATTTTTTGCTCCATTCACCTTTGCTAGATGATCATTTCCCTTCCCCATTCCAAATCTAGAAAAATGCATAAATATGAATTTAAATTTAGATTTTTTTTTTTATAAATTGAACAAGAAAAACTATATAGAAAATGTTAATAAATTCCAAAACTTAAATGAAAGTACTTTTTTATATTCATAAAATAAATCTAAATACTTAACAAGTAAATAAAGGGCTGACCGCATTCGTTCCCTGAAACTATGAAATCATCCCCCCCCTCCCAGGTTTAGAACCCCTGGTATAGACAATTTTCCTTTTTCTCCTGTTTTAAAACTTCCCTTTTCAGATTTATTTTTAAAGATTTTATCTTACCAGGAACCTTTTTTAGTCTTATTTTGACTCCAAATTTCACAAAAAGAAAAGTGAAAGGTTTTTAGAAAGCACATAAAAGAACTAGAATGTTAATGTTACATAAACTGGTGAAATCATTAAAATGCAATAATATATGATTTTTTCTTTATCCTCTTAATATTACTTTTTTTTAATAATAGTTTGAAAAATATACCATAACTGCCTTGAATGATACGATGAAAAGCAGAAATGAATTTAAGCTTGGAATTTAATCCCAATTAAGGCATGGACTTTGTTATTATGTGATTTTTTTAAGAAAAAAATTTAGTAGAATTTCAGTCATCTAAATTGCATGTTATTCTTTATAGCCCTCCCCAATTGCCTTAAATAAATATATATATATTGGTAATAAAGATGTTATAGTGCATGACTTGTGGGTTGGCCTACAATATTCAGCAAATGCAAAGCCTATATATATTAACAGAAAGTGATTAAGAAAAAAAATTATATATGAATATGCTGAGTGACAGCATTGTGGAATATGACCACGTGTCTTAACTTACATCTAAAATCACTTTCGCTTTAGAATTCTAATTCAACTCAAAACAAATAAAATAATCAATGCTTCTTACCTATCAGACGAGATCACTTCAATCCAAGATATTTTATCCAATTTTATTGACGACACAGACAATACATGAGGACAATAAAGCATAAGTAGAGTTATATATAGAGTTTGCACTTAACGTTTCATAGTTCACCATTCCACGCAGTCTCAATCGCAGTTAATTCAACTCGAAAAGAAATCAGATGCATAGTGCCATCTGGCTCCTGTAATTATAGTTTCTACACCATTTGCCAGTCTTTTTGTATGTCAAATGGTATAAATAGAAGTATATTAATTAGATAATTAGAAGATATTAGAAAAGTTTATTAATGTTTGATTAAAATAAAGAACAGAAATTTATGGGAAAGCTCACAGTTGTGTTAATACAAATCATTTGATTTTACTGTGAATGCAAATGATAGCATACACAAGAACTAGATTTATGTAGTTCAACATCCAATAATCAATCAATCAATCAATTACTGGATATTGGAAACATTTTTCATAGCTGCAGATGCTCCTTGTTTTACCAGGAGACTCTCGGTTTCTTTGTCACATCTCCTGGTAAATGATCAAATGTCATGGTTTTTAATTCTTACCTTTACTATAGAAAGTTTTTTTAAAAAATAACTGAAATTCACCAAATTAATGAAACCTAAACTGTGTGAATTTTATAACCCAATTTCTAGTGATTTTCAACATAATTTTTCTTACTAAATTGTATTTGACCTGAAGTCGTAACCCACTCCAGATATTTGTTGAATTTTATATGATTATTCAACCAATGTTTAATCAATTAATATTTGTATTTAATTTGTTTTAAATCAACCTCACTGAGTTTGTTTACATGATAGTATGAACATTAGCTATTAATTTTAGTTTCATTGTGTTTAAACTGTGTGATAAATTTAAGCTTGCTTTCCTTACTCAAGATTTTCTCAGTGTAAGTGTAAAAAAAAAATTATAAAGTAAAATTAACCAAAGAAAATTAGAGTTATAATATTTAAATATTAATATATTTTGCATCAAAAGGATTTATAATAGAAGTATTCCGTTTCGTTATCATGATTAAATACTAATATATTTTACATCAGAATTTTGAATAGATGAATAACCTAAATGGAATTCCCTTCAAAAGAAATGGGAAAATTTACTACAAAGCAAATTTTTCCAATTCTTTTCAAATATTGCTCTGCGTAACACAAAAACCTGGAAGTTCACAGTTTTGGGTAGAGGCCCATCAGCAGCCGAGTGGTAAAGTAGCTGAATACTGGTAGTTTGGTCTGAGGTTCAAATCCCATGAACAGACTGCCTCCATGGGCATTTTTATGGTTTTCCCCATTTGTAATGTGTATATAAGCCAGTTTCCCTTAGAGGGTCTTCCACAAAGGCATCCCCCTAGGCACATAACCCTCGAGGCTTTGTCGTTATATACATATTTTAATACACATATTTAATACACGGTGTGAGAACCTGGAAATTTTAGGTTTGGTTGTTATGCAACTTAATTTATGATATATTATCAAATACTATTTATTCCATTGAATTTTTGGGATGTCGGAATAAAATGAGTTTTTTAAATTGAGGGTTCCCAATGGGGTCAGTATTAATATTCTGGGGATGATAAAATTTTAAAGGGGGTCAATTGGGAGTCAGTATCTGAACATGCATGGGCAATTGATTGCATCATGTAGTTTCCATTGATTATGTATATATAATATATATGTTATAAAACTGATAATTAATTGCTTATTGATGTATAGCTATATAATGTAAGAAAGAAATAATAAAGGGGAAAAGACAAGTAAAATAGAAAAATACAAATTATTTAATATATTTTAAAAATACCTTTTTAAACAATGAATTTTTTATGAAAAAAGTTAATTACAAAATGTAACATACAAAACGTAAACACACACACATGTACTAAAAATGAAAAAATCAAAACTTCTTCAGCTGATATATTGTTATATAAAAGCTGCTTGCAATTTTTAGATATTTTAATGTTCACTTCCAAGACATTGAAAATGTGAATGTACTTGTGTGGCTTATACAACCGCTGACCTGTAATATGTTTGATCTTGATATTGTGATGCAACAAGAATGGTTGCATTAAAGGCAGGTGTTCAAGTACAAGTCTTATTCAAAACATGCATGTATACTGTGTGTTGGAATTTTAAAATCATTTGAGAGAAATATCCCCAAATAAAAGTTTTTACCAAAAAAAAAAAAAAAGAATATTGTCTTTTCCCTCTTCTTACCCAGTCGAAGCAAACTCAAGTCAAATTGGTAAATTCACTACTGAAAGCAAGAAACAGGCTGAATATTTTTGAACAAAGTGATTTATTAATAAAACACATTTCGGAAAAGTATTAAGCAGTTTTATTCCAAATATTTAAAAAAATACATGAATGAAAATTAATTAAATCAAGCTTTTTTGCAAGTAAAATCTGATATTTTTATTCTCCCCCTTGTGTATATTTGTCAGATTAAAAATAATTGTAATACAGAAAATAATAAAACATAAATAAACTATTTTTTCTAAACCTTTGTTCCTATTTTTAGTCTAATTGTTGTCTTTAAGATATTTATGTGCAATTATTTGCATTACGGTTATGTTAGTGACCGGAAAAATACTCACAGGAAAAAAGCCCACATAGAAAAGGGCTCACATGGAAAAATGCTCACTTAGAAATATTTTCACCTGGAAAAAAGCTCCCATAGAAATATGCTCACATTAACCCTTTTAGGGGCAGTATGTAAAAGAATGAAAATTGTAGTAAAATTTTGCCATGAACTGTTACTTATGGACCCTAAGAACTCAAAATTGCTGCATAAAAAAAATCTTCAGTGAAATCCTGAACTTTTAAGGGCCTGTACATGTTTGCCTAGGTACGGCATTTTTGCCCCCCCCCCCTGCAACTACCAATAGTTAAATTTTTTTTTTTTTTTAGTCTATTTTTGCATACTTTTGATGTGTATCTTTAGAAATTGATGTTTGAATGTAGTTGTTTAAGTTGGATGATGCTGCCCAGTTGAACATACTTCTGTAAAATATATGAAAAAAAGCTTTTGAAAGTGATTTAAATTCAATAGTATTATTTTATGAAAAAATTTTACAAATGCATAAACTGTATTATGCTGTAACTGAACTAGCCTAATGTTACAAGAAAATGCAACTCGCCCTCAAAAATGAAAAACTACTTTTTTGAAATCATTCGATTTTATGCTTTAGGTAATATATAAAATGAACATGCTTAGACATTTTCTTTATAACCAGTCCTATAAAACTCAAATATTTGCCTCTTCTTTTTTTCCTTCCAAAGGTAAATGTTTTGCATTTGAAATTGGCCTTACCTCATGTGCTGCTCTGTGGTACATGGAGAATTAGTCGTAATTTGAATGAATTTTTTAAAAAAAAGGCCTTAGAAATAATTCTTCTCCTTGTTATGACCCAACTGTGCAAATGAAGATCTCCGCCTTTGCCTGCCCGGGGGGGGGGGTCATTTAACAACCTCATAAGACGAATGCTTTTCCACATGGTGAGATAAAAGGATGTTACATATACATTATTTTATCAAAACGTTTAACAAATATAACACTGCATGCATAAACTGTACCTTTCCTTGTACCTGAACTAGCATAATGTTACAAGAAAATGTAACTCAGCCTCAAAAATGAAAAACTACTTTTTTGAAATCATTCCGTTTTATGCTTTAGATAGTATATAAAATGAACTTGGTTAAGCATTTTCTTATAACAAGTCGTATAAAACTCAAATATTTGCCTTTTTTTGTTCCTTCCAAAGATTTGCATTTGAAATTGGCCTTACTCCATGTGTTGCTGTGTGGTACATTGGGAATTAGTTGCATTTTCAATAAAATAGAAAAATACCCCGACGAAGATAGGTACAGTGAAGTTCTTACATGCTTTTTTCCTAAATACATCCAGAGCCCTAAGGTTAGAAGACCGCAATTTCCAATCAAAGTATGGAATCATTATGAAGCAGCCTTTGAAAAATCCCCTAAAACCACAAATTGTTGTGAAGGCTTTTGTAATGCACTAAATTCATTTGTTTTTTAATTGTAGCCATCCCAGTGTGTGGTTTTCATTTGATGGGCTGAAAAAAGATTTAGCCTGTCAACATTTGGTATTAGCTAGCATAAATGCAGGGCATATTGAAGTAAAAAACGAAAAGAAAATATGAAAACTTACATTTGGTAATCGTAAATCTTGTAAGAGACTATGATGAAATAGATGATAAAATTAGATATTAACGTATGTCAGCTAATATTCAGTAGGTTTATGTTTTTATAACTTTTTGAAATATATATTTATGATAATTTTAAAAAGTAATTATTTATTCTTTTATATTTTATTATGTTTGTTTATTCTTTTAAAAGTTTGTACTATAAAATGTGGAACTTATATTTAGTATTATTTTGTTTTTTTTTCTAATTATTAAAATTGTAATAATTTTTCATTGTATATTCCATTTCATTTTTACTTCCTTCCTACTCTCCTTTTCTTAATTCAAAATGGCACATTTGTTTATCTTATATAGCAATACTGTCTACACATAAGTTATACAGTTTCTGAAATGTATAGCATGATGTTTTGGAAATTTAAATAATTTTTATGTAAAAATTGCAAGTAGTTGTACAATGTTCAAATCGATTAACTATTGATTGATTAATGTAAGGAAATTTTCTATATGATTTTTTATATCAGTGGGCTTATTTCCGTGTGAGCTTTTTTCCTATGAGTATTAGCTTTTTTTGTGGAACCGGTTATGTTATATAGATTAAAATGTAAGAAGGTTGATGAAAACGTTCTTTTAAAAGGTTTGGTGCAAGAAATGGTTGGAAATTTGTTTTTATATAAAGCAATGCAACTTTCGAAGTGCTGAAATTAAATAAAAGATCTCATTTATCATTGACTTGATATAATATGTTTTTTTTTTAGTCCAAAGGGATTTAGTCCCGAAGGACTATTACTTTCGTTTTGCGTCGAAAACACAAAAACGGCGTATCACTTTTCAAATTGTTGCCACTAAATGTTATCGCTCTGCATTAAATTTTAAAAAATGAAAAATCTGCATAAATGTATGCATGTTTTTTTTTTTTTTTACGTAGCTTTCTCTTCAAAAATCATATGCATGCGTTGCACGGGAAAATAAAAAGGAATTCTAATCACAGTTCTAAATAAATAGCCAAATAAATGTGAAATTCGTAACAATATTCTCTAAAACTTTAACGAATTTTTCATTAACAAACTCAAAGATTTCAAAGCCAGCAATACCAACGTTGTACAGGAAAACATTTTTATCTCCAGCGCGTGAGAGCGTGTACCGAAATTTCTAAAGATATGCAGAATTTAAAATTATTTTGCGATATTGCTGTTAAACTGAATTTTATGGTTTAAGTGCGAAGAACATGGTATTTAACAAATAAAGGTAACACACAAAATGTTAAATAAATGCCCCTTTGGACGTAATCTAAAATCTGAAACCTTTCAGATTTTTTTTTTTTTTTCCCATTTGCAAAAAAGTAATGAGTAAAGTGCAGGTAGAAAGATGTCATTTTAAAGCTGCATTTTGTTATTTTTTTTAATTCAAATAATTGAAAATTTTTAATTTATTAACTAATCCTGGAAAAGACTTTTCCAAATAATTAAATTTCTGCTTTGATTGTATCGCTGGAACATATGAATATCTTTTATATTGTTAACTAAATTAAAGAAATGTGTACATACAGGTTTTCCTCTTTTCTTCTTCCCTTCTTTTTTCTGTCTTTTCTTTGTTTTAATTTCTTAATTTACTTTTTATTTTTGCCAAATCATTATAAAATATGTATTGATTCCTAAAAATTCAATATATTAATCATTAATTCAAATGGCATGTTATACTTTTGTTCACTGTGATTTTATAGAACATTAATATCTTTCCAAATTTGTTTTTTATAAGATTTTTTAAAATCTTAATAAGTAATTCAACATTTGAATTAGACATTCTTTTTTATTTCAGTGTGCTGCTCTAGCTTTTGATGTTGTAAGTGAAGAAAATGTTTATGCTTGTGTTGGTCATCCATTAAAGTCAGACATTAACAAAATAGTGAACTGGTTGTTAAATGATGATTTTACTGCTGCATATAAAAGTATTTAAATTTATTTTATTTCTACTTTGTTTTCTATTATAATAAAAGAAAGGACTTGTTTTTCTGTGTGTGTGTATATATATATATATATCACATGTCAGAGATGTAAATAGGTTAGATATACACAATATCTCATATATATATATATATATATTATATGTATATAAATTTTGAAAAATATAGACTATGTTTTTTTAATAATTATTTGAAAAGAAATTAAGACCTTCCAAATTCCATATCAATATGTTGTTTAGAATATCTGATTTAATTAGAATGTGTATATAATTATGTTAATCGGAATGCTTTCAAGATTGTCAGTTTGCTTTTATGTTTTTCATGATTTTAGACCATTTAATTTCTTATAATTGAGAAAGTAATTAAGTGATGGAATGTATTTTTTTCATAAAGTACTGTTTTTGGCTTTATGTCTGCAAGCAAACCTTGACAACATTTTAGTTTTTCTTCATCAAAGGCTAGTTTGGAAACACAGACTAGAAGAAAGCTGTTTTCAGAGAAATGTGTTGTAGAATTTTAATGTTACATTCTTAAAAGAATTATGCCAATATTTTATTGATAAAATATCATTGTGATATTAGGTAGACAAATATATGTATATATTTGTCTTTATTTTTGATGTTTGGATATTAGGTAGACAAATAGTATTAGACAAACAGAAAAAGTACTATAATTTAAAACTTACAATATTATTAAAATATTTTATCGCCTTTTGTTACTATTATTATTGTTATTCTTAAAGCTGTGCAATGGATTTTTACTAGAAAATGATAATGCATAATTTCGTTTTTGCATTTGTTTTAATACTACATTAAAAAGATTAAGATATTTATTGTAATTTGTTAAAGGTGAACATAGTAGAAAAATTGCCTTCCAGGGAATTAAAATTTTAACTGTATGAATTGATACTATGCGCTTAATAGCAACTGAATTACGGATAGCTGGCATTATGCAAATTTTGAGCTGTGTGCAAGCCTGGAAGTGACTTGCAAATGATGTAAGCAGCAGTTTGACAAGGAGTACTACTCATAGTATTAGTAATAGTCAAAAGCAAAATGGATAAGAGAACAGATCTAAGCGCATTTGATCATGGCCAAATGGTCGGGGCCTGACAATGGGTTACTCCATTTTGGAAGTAGTGTTGACACTTGGATTTTCATACACCACTGTGTTAAGGGTGTACCGTGAATACATCGATTCCGGTAAAACCATTCCTACCAGGGGCAACTGGTGTGGAAACAGCATCTGGATGACCGAGGCCGTTGGCAACTAGCCTGCACTGTAATAGCAAATAGGTGGGTCACATTCCAACAGATTACGCGTCAATTTAACACTAGTGCACAGCAACGCGTGAGCTGCCAAACCATACAAAACCATCTCCTCTTAGTGGGATACAGGAGTCATCGTCCTATGCGAGTCTGTCTGCTGACTGCACAAAACATGGCACAGCGATTAGCATGGCCATAGTAACATCGCCAATGGACCGCCAAGATGTGGAAAAATGTTGCCTAGTTCTGAGTTGAGATTCCCTTTCATATATGCTGATGACAGAATACGCATACAGTGTAAACCACATGAAGTTCTTCCTGACAGCAAGGGACTCTTCAACCTGGTGGAGGTGGTGTTCTTCTTTGGGAGTGTTCACATGGACTGAAATGAAATCCCTGTTATGTGTGACATTTTCTCTCATGGGTGAACGTTACCGGGCTCTCCTTGATGACCATTGCTCCCGTATGTTCATTTTTAACAGCCCATTACAGAGATTATCTTTTAACAAGACAATGCTTTGTGCCATCACTCCTGAATTATATTGGAATGGTTGATTGAACATTCCACAAACCGGCATGTGCTTTCCTTGCCATCAAGGTTCACTTGACCTGAATCCAGTTGAGCACATCTGGGATGCAAGAGAGAGAGATGCTGATGGCCCCGATCACCTTCCACCTAATCTTCGTGAATTGTGAGAGGTTGTTCAGGAGTTGTGGATACATATGGCTTCCTTTCTTGTCGAGTCTATGCCAAGACGAACCACAGCTATCATCATGGTGAAAGGTGATGCTACTAGATAGGTATTTCTAATTCAGTTGATCGTCCGTGTATTTTGTTTATTGTCTAATCAAAATATTAAATAAGTTATGTGCCAAAGCTCTTTTCTTATCTCTGTTTTGAATAGCATTTAGAAGCTTCTGTTCAATTTGATGGATCATGTAATTGTAGGACTTTTAGATGTTTTATAGTTAGGTACATGTAATATACATTAGAGGAATATATTTTTCAGCTGTATTGTAATATTCTGGTTTTGGCTCTTGCAAATCTTTAACTGTTTCTAAAACTAAACTAATTCTACTTCATTGTGACTGAAAATTTAATAAGAGCTGGATTGTGAATATAAGCGGATAGGTATGAGGTGTTGTAAAGTATTTTCTCCCTTCTTATTGTGTGCCTTTGCTGTGTTAATTGGAAGTATGTATGGCTGACAGTCAGAAGGCCTGCAGGTCGAATAATGGCAAAGGTATTTAATATTTTTCGTGTTTTTCTTGCTTCAAAAAACTTAATGACTCTAGGAGTGCCATCTGAACTAAAATGTAGTGGATAATTCATCACCACCAGGATTTTAGCAATGAATTCATGCCTCCCTAGTTGCCCTTCAAGTGGGAAAGAATGTAAAGAATTTTTTCCCTTCCTACTGCCTGCCTGCCTTTGTAGTGTAATTAAATGGAAGCATGTCTGGTTGGCAGTCGGAATGTTTGGAGAGGAATCACAGAGAAGGCATTGTCCAATTTTCATCATGTTTTCTGCTTCAAAAGGCCTAATGATTCTACTGAGAATAAATTTAGAACATGGCCATTAGAAAAAATGATTACTGCACATGGAAAACATAAAGTTGTCAATGTAGAACTACTATAGCCATCTGGGCAGTGTTTTTAGAGTTTTCTGCAGGTATGTTTCCAAATGTTTAAATTTTGAAATACCACAAAAAGGAATAAGTTATTTATGATTAACTTGAAAAAATATTCAAATTAGGGTTAAATTTAAAACAACATTTATCAAAACATTAATTAGTTTCAAAATTTTATTTTTACAAAGTAGTGATTTATGTGAGCTCGAAAATGTTTAACGTTTAAGTTCATTTATTTTAAATTAAGAAAAGTTAATAATCTAGAAATTGAAAAATGTGTTTAATATATTTCTATAAGTTAAAATAAAAATTTCTGATACAACAAAAATTAAAAATTTGGTGTTAAATCACATATTGTGTTCATAAACATTTTTAGTAATTCAATTAAAGAAATTATTTATCTCTTATCTGTCATCATATTTGGTGGAAAAACAATGGCAAAATTGTTTTTCTTAAAAAAATTGGTTTCATATTTCTAGACTCAATACAGTGAACTCATGTTTTGCAATATAAGTCATTTGTTAATCATAGACATTTGGGTTATATTTTATTTTTATAGTAGTAGTATATATTAACTACATGAAAAGAGCTTTGTATTCCAAAATAAATAGGATTTTTAAAGGCTAATGAATTTTGTGTGGCAGTAATAAAAATGATAAAACTTTAAAAGTATTTAAAATGCAAAAAAATATGAATAAATTATTATGCAAAATATACTTTTGTTTGCCTACAAATGACTGCATATCCACATTTCAGATATATTGCTAAAAGAAAAACCTTCCAGTTTAATAAAACAAAAGTTATATGAGGCGGCTTATAAATTTGATATGGCCATAGATACTATAAGAAAGTATATGCAATTGCACATTGAAATATGCCATTTTATTATTAACTTACAAGTTTATTTTTTGAAAATTGCATCAGATGGATGGTCTTATGTTCAGATGCTCTCTCACTGTCTGCAAATTTGCAGGCATATGGTCAGTTCATGGAACTCCATGTTTAATATCCAAATATACTGCGCAAGACTTCTTCTAAGCCAATACAATATTTCAAGATGGTATGTGACCATGTTTGCTATCGTTAAAATGTTGTAAACTGCTGGTAGTTCAGCCTGGGTTCGCATCCCAATGAATGGACTTATGAGCCTTTTCATGGTTTTCTGTATGCATAATGCGAATATGAGCTAGTTTCCCATATTAAGACATCCCTACACTTAGGCAGATAGCCGTCATGTCATTTGCCATAATTAAACTATGCTAAACCAAACTAATAACTGGCTTTATTATACTAATTGTGAAGATGGAAACCAGGTTCCAGTGGTCCATTATAACTGTTCCTATATTATAAAATGTCATTCTGTCCTTTCTATCCCCACTTAAATCAGTGCAAGCTATCACTTTTACACTGTGTTCGGCGTTCAAATATGTCAGTGAGCTGCACATTGTACTGTTATTTTCAAGCAATATCGAGCTCAAGGTAACCTTTCTTTTTTTTTTCCCCCTATAATTTTTTTAAAATTTTTCATAGAAAGTTGAAAAGCAAACATTTTAATGATTTGAATTTTCCAGCAGTCCTTTTTTCCCCCTTTGATTATTTTTGTACCAAAATTTTCTTCTCTTTACATTTACAAAATACATTAACCATTGCCTGAAAAAGTGAGTAACAGCCAAAATAGAATTTGAATATTGACATTAAGAAGAAAAATTATCAAAAGTTAATCTTTATTTGTAATTAATGATAATAATTAGGACCGGATATATAACAAATTGGCTGGCTACTGGATATCAAATATTTAGCTTGATTTTAAACCTGATGACCAACTGCTGCATGGTAAATTTTTATCAAATTCTTTTTAAAATAATGTTGAAATTAATGAGCGACATTTCTATCACATGTATTGGATTCACTTCTTTTGAATGTATTAGAAGTCATAGATATTTGTTTGTAAATAGCAGTAGAAATAAACAAAAACTGTAGACTGTTCTAGAAAATAAGATCTACAAGAAAGTATTTAAATTGTAACCCTGTGTAACTAATGAAATATGAAAAACCCTGTTAATTTTAATCATACAACAAAATTGAACTCTGTAGAAATCATTGCTAGTTGTCTAGATGCTTTTTATTTAAATTTTTCAGTAGCCTAAAAGTTGAAAATTATGTTGAAATTCATAGATAACACATTTACACCACATTTAGTTTACTATATGTATCTTTATATGCTGCTGAATTTAATAAAGTTCTGAAGTTTTCATGGAATTGTTGGTTATTGAAAATTATTTAAATTTATTTTGACCTTTCGAAGAAATCATTGTATAAATAAATTGTATAAATTGTCAAAAGCAATAATTCAGGTGTAGTATTAGTACAAAGGGTGCCAGCTCTTCTGTTTTAGGTTGGGGACTTTCAATTTTTGACTATAATTGGATTCACAACTCATTGTCTTCTTTGTCGCTATTCTTCATGATTTCAATATATAGTGATTATATATAGATTTCAGTATAGCTATTTAATTATTAGCACCTCTAAACAAAATTTCTGATGTCTTTCTCTCTGGATTACATATGGAAAAAAATCTGATGTGTACACCACATGACTTCCTTGAATGGAATATTAAATTATACGCATTTTACATTTCATTTAAACTTATTGGATTGAATTAAATCTACTTCATCGATAGCGTATAAACCACAGTAGAATAAATGCACTCTTTAAACTTCACTATATTTGTTTACCACAGCTGCACTCTGGTGCTAGCTTCACTTAACAGGATTATATCTCATTCATTTTATAACTCATCAAGAATACAAAAAAAATTATGTAAATCATCTGGAGAATTACCTAATTGTTGCTACATGTTCTATTCAAATACTATAATAAAACTAAAATGAAGAAATTAAACAAACAGTTTTTCGTAGACGATTCAATGTTTCTCATTCAATTAGTTCAGCTGGTTGGCTGGTTTTTGAGAAAATTTAGACAGTGACCTTCCTCTAGTTTTGATTGTCGAGTGCGGCAAGTTTCATAAAGATTGGAATTAAATTGTAGATTTGTATAAAAGACAAACGTTATTTTTTATATGTATATATGAGCTTGAAGGTGAGGACATTTGTATTTCCCTCATTGTAATATAGTGTGAATTTCACATGCTTTCAGAAGTGGTTTAAGAATTTATGAGTTTCTGCTTTACTTATGTTTGTGAAGAAAGTAAAATACACATTACAAAAATCATGAAAAGATGATTTTTTATTGTTTTATCAAGGAAATATAATATATATATATATATGGCATGTACTGTATTGTCAATAGTTTTTGTATTCGCTTAGTGGAAGCGCCAGTGTTTTAAACCTGTTCATTATTTTTAAAAAACTGTTTTTTTTTTTTGGAAGGGGGTTATTATTTTAAGAATTATTTTTGTTGCTTAGAAGGATCTTTTGGCCTGTTAGAAATAAACTCCCAACTTTGTATTTGGTAGATTGGTACATTTTTATGAGTTTTTGGTCAACTTGGAATCAGACATATAAATATTATGCATTATTTGGAATCAAAACCTGAGACACAGTGAAAGAAAATATAAATGAGCATTTTTGAATTATTGAGCTGAATGAACACTTCTTAGTAGAAATTACAATAAATCCTTTTCTGGTGACCACCTCTGAAAGTGATCAGTTTTTCAGATAGTGTAAGTTATAACATCAGCATTATTTATATTAACATATCTGAAAACATCAGAAAGAAAGATCAGAAGATGATCTCTATTATGTAAGACCAAAATCATGGATAATCATCTTAGAAAGTGTTTATCATATTTTAGATAAAAAATTTAAAAAGCATTTTTCAGTGAGGGTCAGGGTTGTGGTGAAAATTATTTTACTATTTTTAGTAAAAAAAAAGGGGAGAATTCCTCATGTAATATAATGAAATCTTTCATTGCAACTACCTTTGGAAGTGGCCAGTATTTCTGATAACATTAATAAGCATCATTAACATAATTTTTTCCTATAAAATTACTTCAATAGAATAGAAAAATTATATCGAACTGTAGGTGATCATTTTAGAGAGATCATCCCCCAGAAAGAAGAAAAGGAAAGTTCTGTTACTGTATGAATTCAGTACACATATAGTTAATGTTCCCAATTTTGTAAGTCTGAACTCCAGTTCATTCACATTTATCACACCCACCCTTTTCAAAGGCTTTTACAATTCTTCTGTTGTGTGTTTATATCAGTATTTTTAACTAGTGCCTATATCATATGTATATGTTGATTTGTCTCCATTATAATCGATAAAATACTCTTAAGAATGTTGATAAAAATTTAAATACACTCACGTTTGTGAAAATTGCAACACCATGAAGGACTTACGTGAGTGAGCTGAAATTTTCAGGAAATGCAAAGTAGCGCATGATATGCAAATGATTAGAATTGCAAATCCGTAGCGCATGCGTATGCTGAGCAGTGCCCTCTGAACGGCTGATGGATCCGAATAAATAGACGGCTGTAGCGAGGCGTGTATGGTTATCGGTGGTTATCTGCTAGTGGTAAACGTTAACTCAATCTGTACTTATGCCTCGTCGACGAAAGAGAGCGAGATTTGAACAACTTACAGAGTTTGAACGAGGGAGAATCATCAGCCTTCATGAAGCTGGATTGTCGTATCGTGCAGTAGCCTCTCGTGTGCAGCGTAACAGCAGCACAGTGATGCGCGTTTGGAAGCAGTGGACGGACGAGTGTCGGACAACTCGGAAATCCGGGAGTGGACCCCGAAATGTGACGTCAGCTCGCGATGATAGACACCTGGTCCGCATGGCGCGGACGGACCGTACAGCTTCCTCTAGACAATTGGCAGCACTGTGGTCAATAGCTACAGGTGTTTCATTGTGTGCTTCATCAATTCGTAGACGTCTGCTGCAGTGTGGACTGCGCGCACGGACTCCTTTATACAGGATCCCCCTAACGCACGACCATCGCCGCCTGCGGCTACAATGGGCCAATCAGCATAGAGACTGGCGTGCTGATTGGCAGCATGTCGTGTTTTCTGACGAATCCCGCTTTAATTTGTGGTACCATGATGGCCGCATTCGTGTCAGACGCTATGCCGGTGAACGCCACCTTCCGGAGTGCATTATCGAACGCCACAGTGGACGAACACCCGGAGTTATGGTCTGGGGCGCCATAGCATATCATAGACGATCTCAATTGCTACGAATTGTGGGCAATCTGAACAGCAACCGGTATATCCGTGAAGTTCTACAGCCCGAAGCTGTTCCCTTCCTTCAAAGCTTGCCAGGCGCTGTATTTCAACAGGACAATGCCCGCCCTCATACTGCTCGGATTGTTAAATCCTTCTTTGCAGCGCAGCAGGTACAGCTTCTTCCTTGGCCTGCGTGTTCCCCGGATATGTCGCCAATTGAACATGTGTGGGATGTCATTGGTCGGCGTCTTGCTCGTGATCCTCGTCCTGTTGCGTCTGCAGACGAACTTTGGGTACGCGTACAAACGATATGGAATGCTCTTCCTCAGTCAGACATTCAAACTTTGTTTGACTCCATGCCACGTCGTGTAGCAGCACTTATTGCGGCGCGTGGCGGCCACACAAAATACTGATTCTGATCTCTTGTTCTTGTTTGTTTGCTTTGAACATTTAATCATTTATTTGTACCACTACCACTCAACTGTGTATTAAATTGCATTCAATTATGACGATTCCTTCTTGGTGTTGCAATTTTCACAAACGTGAGTGTATGTATCAAACAAAAATGGAAGCAGAAGAGTGATAATAATATATACAAAGTCAGGCAGGCAAATATTAAACTGAATACTAAAATACAAATCATTTGGGAAATTAAAAAAAAGTAAACATATATTTTTATTTTGTTTTCAGAACATTTCAGAAAAATATCTTAATTTTCATTAATAGTTGGTGAATTTAAAAATAGTTTACAGAATTTGAAAAGAAATTTTCACAACGTATTAATGAAATATCTCAAAACAGCCTTTTGAGTGTTAACTTGAATTTTAATTCACATATTTATGCTTTAGACATCTTATATCTATTTATGAAAGTGATTTTATTTCATTCTTAATTATTTAGATATTAATGAAATGAAAACAGCAAAGGGACTTGCACTGCAAGATATTCTAACTCAAGTACATTTGTATGTTCACAGAAGTAAGTTTTTCACTGCTATTTTTATTTTGGAAAATTTCTATTTGATCTGTGCAATGCTTTTTAAGTTTTTAATCTCATTTGCACTTTTTATTTTTAGTTGAATTACCAGTGGATGTTAAAATACATTTACTTGAAAAAATGGCTAATATAGAGTAAGTAAATTACTCGTACCTCATTATTGGTGTATGTTAAATGCTACTTTTATCACTTGCAACAGGATTATGACTGCAAAAAATAATTAACACAATTATGAATTATTATCAACTGGTAGAACTGACAAAGAGATAATATTAGATTACTGTTAAGTTTTTTGTCACGATACTCAAAAGTTGTTAGCTGTTTTTAAACTACTTCGTGACCGATTTCAAATTTTGTACACATTGTTAATGCCAGTACAATGTATTAAAGTGATACAAATTTTGGTCAAAATTTTTAAAAATTAATATTGAAATGATTTTCGCACATATTTAACCACTGCGCTCCCAGCATATATGATATGCTTCAGTTCCTGTTTGTGGGCCCAATAGTATCAGATGTGATACAGGAGGCTCACATATCATGTGATACATTCAAATTTTAATATTGCATAAATTATGTGAATAGTGTGAAGACTTATTGAATGGGATCTCTTGAATCTTGGCTGTGTTGTTTTGAATATTATTTTATTCTATGAATGTAAGATAACTATGTTTATCTGCATTTATACTTTAGAAATGTTTTGTGCAGTGCACATGGCTTAAAATTTTGTATATAATAGCAATAGGGTATAATAGACACTGATATTTAAATTCTTAAAATTTGTATTTCATTTTTATATGGAAATAATTTAAATATGTAAATATAATCATTATTACTAATGTTCCACATTTCAACTTATTTTGAAATTTTATTTTAATTTTAAGAAACAGGAATTTATATTATATGAAATGACAACTTGATAACATATACAAGAACTCAAATATTTTGATGAAGCAGATTGTATAGGCATTATTTTTGCATGTTCGGCTTAACTGCAAAATGTGTTCAGAAACACTGTGAAAGTCAGCACTGCAAGATCATGTATCCCCACAGCCATTCTTCATTTTCTCGACTTCGGGAGCGAAGGTTGGTTAATCAGCAAATTCTTAGAATTTTTTAATTTGTTTGCACTATCAAAAGGAGCAGGAAAAATTGTTTAATTAAAATTCGTATGAAATATTGTGTAATTTCTGATCTTTTGGTTCAAATTTAAAAAAAATCCCCCCCCTTTTGTTTTTTACTATTTGATGTTCACTATTTTATTATTAAACATTTAAAAAAGTATTGTTACAAAGTTTTGAAATTTTCACAGATCATAAAACAAACGTTTTGCCGTGTTTTAAAACAGGAATGATAAAAAGATAATAATTAAATGATTTTCTACATTTTTTTTTAAATATATGCTAAAATTTTGATTTTTTGTTGGAAAATGATTTTTCAGTTGAATAATTTTATTGATAACATTGTAGATGAAAAAAAATAAATAATGAATGTTTTTATAAAACAAGCTTTTATTTGAAACTCATGAAATAATAAACTTAAAAAAAAATACTTTCATATTCTTTAATGGGAACAACAGATTAAATAATTCTCTATGTAAAATTTATATACTATTCTATGTGACAAATAATAAGTGTGGACACCTAGGTAACAAAATCTACTAATTGTATTGCTTTGTCAAAACCATAAGCCATTATCTTTATAAATTTACCAAGGGCATTTGGCACTTTTATTATTCATGATACAAAATTGTAGATTAGTTTTGTAAAAAGAATTAGTTAATCTCTTGTTCCCGTTAAATTATATGATAAATTATTTTTTCTGCTTTTAGTTTAATAATTATATTATGAGTTTTAAAGTAAATCTTACTTTATTAAGAAAAAAAATAACTAAAATAAAGGTCTCTGGAAAATTCTGTCCGTTTGGAATGATACTTTATTGTACAATATAATTTCAGTCATTACTGTGACCTCTTGCCAGTGTGATGGTAATTTTTAGATACAATTTTTGAAAAATGTCTTGTCCTTAGATGTGAAGAACTCAAGTAGTGCTTGGCTGCCATCTGCTTCAGTTTTAAATTACCCCCCCTCCCCTTCAGAACATTTTGCAGAGAAATAAGGGATAATCAGAGTGTGCTAGGTGTGCGGAGTATAATGAATGAGGCAGAATTTCCCAGCCATTATCTGTGAGGATGTGCTTCCTGCGCCGGCTCCTTTTCTTTGACTGCTTTCTTTAAATCATTCATCTGCTGACAGTATCTCTGAATTGAGCTTTCTTTTAATCTTCAGAAGCTTGTAATATCTTGGCCCTTGGGAACTGTCTTGGGAAGGTTTTTTTTTGGGGGGGAGGGTTAGCCATCTTACCATATACACATTCTCTCATTTAGGCTGAAATTCAGTTTAAAGCTGGAGGGGGCAGGTCCTTTTTCTTCTTGTTTTCTTCGGTAATCCATTTTCATCATTAGTTGTCATCGAGACCAAAAAGAGTTTGCTTTTATTCTGAGCAGGCAGAAATGTGCATATGGCAACTCAATCATGCAACTTTTTCTTACGTAACACCCATCTAGAGTATTTATAGACCATTCCTAGTTTTCAAATATGGTCCGAAATGCTTGTTGAGTCGGATTAAGATTTTTTGCAATCTCTAATGTTGTCAAAGAAGGATCTTGTTCTATCATGGTCTTGACAATATCACCATCGATCAGAGATGGCTTCCCACAACGTGGTTTATAATTAAGGTTGAAATCACCTGCTTCAAAATTTTCAAACCATCTCCTGCATGTTCTATTCGAAACTGCATCTCAACAAAAAACTGTCACTAAATTTCAGCATATTTCTGTAGCATTTCTTCCTTGTTGGAACTTGTACAAAAAAGTGTCATAAATGATCAGTAAACATGTTAAAGCAATGGCTTCTCACACTCTTCTGTTACCAGGACCCGATTAGAAAATATGTGCATAGATATGTAGATACAAATAATCCAAACAAAATAATTCAGTTTCCATTTTAATTAAAATTTTATTAACTACAAAACTCTTACAAATTTTTCATTTAATCTGTAAAAATAAGAACGAGTAAAACAGTTATTTATAAATTATATAAGCATAAATCACTCTTAATAAAATCATTTGTGTTAAATTCTAGGGAATATTATAATTGCTAATTTGTCTATTTTGATATAACATTGTGTGTATATATATATTCAACATTTTTTTTTAAAACGTTTCTGATATCTTATATCACAACTATGGAAGATATTTCCTTATATATTATGTGTCCCTAATATAATATTGAGTCTATTCAATCAGTAGAAGGATCTTAGGTTCAGGTCTCAGTGAAAGCCAAATTTTCAGGATCCCTGCTCACAAATAATTTAATGATTCTATATTGACACAAACTAAAATATAACTAATGTACATTTAAGTAACCAACTATAACGTGGTAGGAATTACGATGTAACTGTCACCATCTACAACTTGCAACTGATAAAAGATCTTGAGTTTGGATTGTCTTTCAGTGAGGATAATGTTGCTTTCTTGAGATTCCTGCTCAGAAATAATTTATTGACTTAAAATTTAATTTTACTGCATGTTTCTCACATGTAGTTCTCTGCAATTAATATATATATATTTTTTCCAGGGATAATTTAACAGCTGGAACAAGTGAAAAACTACAGCTAAGTGCACTAATATCAGCTTTTCAAGTAGCTCGAGATATGGTCTCATGATGTCATTTATTTACATTTATTAACAAATTGTTTGAATATATATTTTACATATATGCACATTTGGCACAAAATATCTGTATTGTAAGTATTAGTTATGTTAGATGTCTTTGAATTTTTTATGAAGATAAAAATTCAAAATATTCATTTTGTGTTTATTGTCATTTTATGGACTTAAATAAATATACATTACATTAAAATACGTAGTACTGAAATGAAAAGATGAACAATATTATTACCTTGTTGCATAGTTGCCAATTCTCTGGTCTTACCAGGAGACTCGTGCTTTTTCATCTTTGTCGTGACCGATGATTGTGGGTTCTTTTTTTACTTTTCATGTAACTTACAAAACTGTTCTAAAGATTTTTGCTTTATTTTTAAACCATTCCAAGCATTTCCATTTTGAATTGCAATATAATAATCATTTCGTGTGGTCCGTTTTACTGTTTTTGTCACTGGCATTAGCGTCCTTGTTCTTCATAGAGGGCACTAGTGCCTCAATCATATATCCTGGTTTTTAATTTTTAGCCTTTACAAAGGAAAATATTTTCCAAGATTGAAAGAGTGCACATAGTCACGACTCATTGAACTTGAGTTATATTCCAAACAAATATCATTTACCAAAATAATTTTTTATCCAAAAAGGAGGTACCAGTATTTTCACTCTCCCCTCCTAAAAAATGACGACTAATGAAATGAAAATCACTATGTATTGTTAAATAAATAACAATAAAAAAATTTTGAAAAATTTTATGGAACCTTTCATGACAAATAATGAAAATTTAATCACTCTTATTATGCAGATTTTAAATTCTCAATTATAATAGAAGACTGACTTTAAGCAATTAAACTCTCTTCACTTAAGGATAAATCCAAAAAGAATGGAAACAAAAAAATGTTTCTAAATAATCTTTTTTTCGGGAAATTATAAATGGTGCCTTTCATTAAAATGGGTTTTTTTTTGTGTGTGTGTGTGTGCTGCATTTAGTTAACATCTATTATACAAAAATTATCAATTATCTTTTCGAACGCCCACGAAACTTAATCTAAATTGAATACTGCTCTTAACACACCCCAATCTCAAAAAATTTTGGAGACTCATTAAAATCAAGGACACTAGAATAGTGCTTCATTCCTATTTTTTTATCTTCTTTTGTAATGCGCAAAAATTCCAGGTAGACATATTTCTTGATACTGGAATTTACATTTCTGTGTATCTCTAAATGTGAACAGCTTTATGAACTTCCATGCATAAAATGTGTTACTAATGATACAGATATTCAAGAGTAATTTCCATTCATAAGTTACAAATGATGTTTTAATATTTAAATTATTAATTTCACTAGTATCAAAAACCACTGTAATTTTTTCCCAAATATGAAAAATTCATTATTAGAAGGTTAAAAATATATCTTTTATATTGAAACAATAAAGTTAAAATTTTACAATGAATCTAGATTTTGAAGAAATGAATGCATGCTGTCACATTTTAACATTCAAAAGACAAAAATGTAAGACATTTTAGATGCAATGTTTAATTTATACAAGAGCAACATTTTTGGCATCACCAGTAGGTGCTAAGACGGCAGATCTGCAATAGCTTGTTTTGAACCTATTTGACTAAGATGTTTAACAACATCTACCCAGTCCCAACCTCTAGGACGTTCACCTTTTGAGTCCAGTTTCTCAGCTAACCTCCTTTTTTGCTGTTTGCTCAACTTGGGCTTCTTTTCTTTTTTGGAAACCGATGAAACCTATTTAGTGATAATTAAAAATAAAAAATGAGCAAAACTTTAATTGTGTGTATTATTTTTAAAATGAAATAAATATGCATTATTCTGGTATTAATTTCTGCAGATCTCTGCAGCTCAATCATGAAATAATAACACTAGTTTAAATCTAGAAAAATTACAAAATAATGAAGCATTTGTAATCTAAAGGGCTTCAAAATTTATTAAAAACTTGTTTTATTAAACATTTCTTTCAATATAAATTATTTAAGCTGGCTTAATTTTTTGTGCTAATACTTCTTAAATTTTATAGACAAACATGACTTCTTGTTCAGTTCCAAAGTTCCATTGTTTAAGTCCTATAATTGCAGTGTTGAAAATTCTAAACTATTGGGACAAGCAATCAAACAAAAACATTTCATTCTCAAAAATCTTTTAGTCGGTTTTTTTACTATAGGTAGGCAGTATTCTCTGAATTTAAAACTAGAATACAGATTTTGGCATTTGATTATTGATTGCATTGAAACCAAGTACCAAATATGCTTTTGCTTTGCAGACCCTGTTACAGCTTCAGAATTAAAAACTCTTAAAAGGTATTTATCCCACCTTCGTGGTGTAGTGGTCAGCACGCTCAATGCGTATTCGAGAGATCCGTGGTTCGAGTCCCAGTGAAGCCATTGCACATTTAATCACATCTGCTTCAAAAATATCCTAACTACAGTGGTACCCAAACTAAAAAAAAAAGGTGATGGACGATGATTCTCCACCACTAGGATTTGGCGACTGGGTCCCCTAATCCCCAGTTGCCCTTTAAAAAGGGAGGGTATATAATGTATTTCTCCTGCCTTCTTCGCATGCTTTCGTGGTGTAGTGGTCAGCACCTTCAATGTGTATTCGAGAGGTCCGTGGTTCGAGTTCCGGCAAGGTCACTGCTCATTTTTCATCTCCTGCTTTCGAAATAACCTAATGCCTCTACACTATTTTCAACATAATAAAAATTTTAATTTTGATAATATAGCTGCAATACTAATAAACTGCAAAAGACAATAAGCTGGATCAAATTAGTTAAGGAAGAGCGAAATTTGCTATGTTAACTGAACACAGTTCTTTGGAATTAATGCTTTCTACCTTCCAAAGTGTTATGCTGTATGAAGGTAAGAAATGGATATATATATATATATATATATATATATAACATTTAATATAACATTCAGTGACATAATCGGAGGTAAAAATTTTGTAAGAATATTGTAAATAATATTCTCTTTCAGTCTGATTCATATTCATTCTAATTTCAGTCTGAACGGCATTAAATGCTATATTTTTCCCAGAACAGTTTTAATTTGAATGAAGTGTTTTTGCATGTTTTTGTTAATTACATAAAGAATTTTTAAGGCAATTTGATTTTATCAAAGTTTATCATATTAATATTAAAATTACGCATCATTTCTTTTCTTTTTACAGAGCTTCTTTCTGAAATACTTTCAAATATAAGATGAAAGTGGTAAAATTAGTGATTTTACCACTTGGTCACTGGTAATTCTGACCTGGGCTTGATTCCAGGCAAACGGGCTGGCTGCATGGGCGTTTTTGTGGTTTTTCCCATGTGAAACGTATATACGAGCCAGTTTTAGTTACAAAGTCAGCCTTAGTGTGCTTTGCCACAATCGGCTAAACCAAACAATTCTTGCATAAATAATTTTATAAATCTATTTGTCAACAGAATTTCAATTTATGTTTACAAGTAAATATTATGGTCATTATATATTCACAAAATTTTATGAATGAATAAATCCTTTATTTCCAAATACATTTATAAATAATGTAATAAATATTTTAAGTATTTTGTTAAGGCAAATGCATGCTTTTTACAAGGATATGCATAAGTACCCATATATATTTAATATTTTTTAATTTTCGACATGTGCAAATCTTTTATTTCTGTGCACCCACTATATTTTAAAAATTTACAACAGTTTAATATAACCAGAATTTATACATTACAAGTATGTACAAAGTGAATGAAAATTACATGCACCATTTTTAACATGCACTCAAAATCAGTTTTCTCTTGAAATTCCTCCACGGAAGCATCTCTTCCCTTAAGCAGATAGCCCTTGCATGCTTTACCCCTTTTAAAAAACTTAACCTGACCCATCCACCTAATTGCAAATATTTTAACATGTATACTTTTATATTTACATTTAACCATCGAGTTTCAAACTTGATTTAAAACACATTTTTGGATACATCAAACTGAAGTTTTTTAGTTAGCAGATAATTCAATACCTCTCTTAGCAATTTTACCAAGTTTAATAGTTCTCTGATAATATAATAAATAACAACTATCCATTTCACATTTAAACATTAACCTCATTATCATCAGACTGCTTGATTGCCTTAATTTCTTTTAAACAGAACAACTAATTAAGAAATAAAAATTGGTTATGTTTTATTCAGAAGTGTATGTATTGAATAACAAAGAATTTTCATTCACAATTTTTTATATTTAGTCATCAATTAAACATGTTGCTAGATAAAATTTAAAATGACAAAGAACTTTATTTTGATATTTTTTCCTTTCAACTCTGTTAATCACTAACCATGACATAAGATAAATTTTGTATACAGTTAACGCATACATACTGATTTATTTACAGCATTTTTATAAATATATTAAGAGAATTTTATAAAACAAATTCATAATCAAAATTTCTGTTACAAGTTATTGAAGATAATCAAGATGGGATTTTGGAAAAATGCCTATTACTCATTGATTTTTTGGTTGTGTTTTCAAGCATTCTTGCAGTTTACTTTTTTATATTGCACTGACTGCAAAAAATTTTTATATATTTTAAAGATTATTATTGATTTTTAAAATGCATAAATAATTTTAAAGTATTTCCTCCTTATATTTATTTTATATGGTTTCTTCCTTACTACATGATATAGCTTTATATCAATAAACAATTAATAAATAATTTTATTTATAAATTTTTCATAACCAATGGGATCTTGACTATGTTGTTTAACTCCTTGTGCAGATTCAACACTGACACTCATATCTTATCTCACTAGGATCAGTATTGACCCCTACTGCTGCATAATTAAAGGCTTTCAAATGACTCAGCAATGTATGTTTTTCTGTGCCCCTCTCTTAACTGTTTGTCTTATACTGTATAAAATTGCTATTTCTTTCAATATTACAATATTTGCTGTTTCCTTGTATTCAATTTATTGTGTATTTTTATATGCATGCTTAGCCATTTGTATGAATTGTCAACTGGCTAAGTACAGGAAATTCACATTATTAAATACTTAAGTTTGCTTATGTAAGTTAAGCAAACCTAAATATACAAAAATATGATATAATTTACCATTTCATCTTGAGGTGTTTTCTCTTCATATGAAGACGTACTTTCTGGTGAAAGAAGCTTTTCTGGTTGAAATTTTGTAAGTTCTTCTGCATTATCTTTTGCCCATTCTAATAATGTATATGTCATAGGAGTTCCAACTTGTGTTTCAGCCTGTAATTAGATTATGAAATTATTATAAATATTCATTTTGTGTAAAATGCACAAATAAAAGAAAGTGACAGCATAGATTATAATCAGGGTAGTAATTTAATTGCAGCACAAATATGCAATGAAATTAAAATGATTTTGTGAATTTCAGCTATTATTTTGAAGTTTTTTTATAACTATAGAATTATTTTTCAATTTTAAATAATTTTAATTAGCTTAATTAATAAAAAATTGCAAAATTATTATTAATCTATGTAATAATATTTCATTAGATTTATGCAAAAAAATACATTGCATAAGTACTACTATTCCAAAACCAAAATCAGAATTTTAAACCTTGGATTAGCAAATTTTTAAGTTGAATTACTAAATAAACCATATTTATTAATTTTTAAAAAAGGTTTTTTTGTTTTAAAAATTTATAATTTAATTATTTTTTTAGTTAGCCAGCATCAATACACTCTATCTTCATCAATTTTAAATCTCTTCAGAACTTTTAGAGAGTGAAAAAGATTTTGTTTGTTTTTAACCACATTCCTATGTTTGAAGATGAAAACAAGCCAATACATAAATTTTATTTCTATAAAAAAGTTTAAAAGAATTTCATATTAAGAGAACTTTGCTACAATTATGGAATACAAAACATGGTCATGTTCCTCTATTACTTATAATCATCTGACAATACGTCTGTACTCACAAACATAAACAATAATTAAATGATCTTTTTTAAACTTAAAAATGTGTTATACATTAATGGACACAATGTTAAAGCAGAAAGTAAGATTATTATGATTTATCAAAATGTCATCATCCATTTAACTAGAAATCTTGGTATGTCCTAACAGCATGAATAACAACTTCTTATTTTGTGGTAGACAGAAACTTTTCAATATGAAAAGTAATACTCTAGAAAGGTATATAAAAAGAAGTATCTGATATGGAAACCACGATTTCATTGTATGACCTATAAAATTATACACTTTTTTTTTTGGCTGCACTTCAAATTTAATTCCTCATATTATTTTAACTTAACCCTCAATTTGAAAATATCAAAAACTGCAAATTTTGAAATTAAATATCTCACTTGATTTTGGTTGTATGGGAGTCATATTTCTTATATTTCTATAATTGGAAGTATGTGGCTATAATAGCAAAAATAAAGGGTGGCTACGGAGAGTGGGTGTATATATGCATACACATACATACGTTTGGTGGTACACAAACAGATGTTATAGCAGTTCCATATACAAAAGTTTGATGTTCTACAGCTAATCATTTTCAGTTATGCGTACAGACATAAAAAAAAAATCCATTTAACAATTTGTTTCAGGAAGGAGTCCTTTATTATGTTTGTACATACAGACGTCACATGAAAAAATAGTAAAAATGGATATTTTTGTTGAACTATGATACTTGAAATTTTTTGCTGTTAAAATACTTCCTTTACTTCATACAAGGAAATAAAAGGAAATCAAAACTGAATCCTGATGTACTTTTCATGCTGCAACACCTGATTGCCATGGGATATTACAATACCAATTAATAATTACATATAATAACAAACATGATACATAAAATCATGATTTTAAACACATGTGCATTCATACTCTTGTAGTAGTTTACAAAAGTATAAAAATTAAGTACTCTAAATATTATAAACAAATTTTAATAATAAATCAAAACTAAATTTTTGTGTACAATACTAAACTGCATTTAAAAATACAATTTGGAATTACAGAATGGAAATTACTTACTTCCTCCAACAATTTGCTAATAACAGTTTTTTTTACTTCTGGAATGCTGTAAATGAGAAGGAATATAATACAAATTATAATATGCTTAATTTGGTACATTAAAAATAAATTAATGAAATTTTAAGGGTGTTTTCTAAGGTAATAAAATGCAATAATCTTGAACACAGAAAGATCACAAAACTGTACAAAAATAAAATAATTTATTTGTTTGTTTCGACTACTTTACATTGTTGTGTGTGTTAAAAAGTTAATAAAATTTATTCTTTTCACTAGAAATAAAATAAAATACTGAAATATTTCCTCAGAGATATTTGTACAATATCACAATATCTCACGTTAAACAGAACTCAATTCAAAATACAGAAAATTAATCCAATCTCGCAGCGAATTCGCTACAATCAATAACAGCATTAGGTAAACATTACAGTTCGCTTAAAATCGCAACTGAGCTGAGGTGTTTTAATTCAGCTTTTATAAGCTTTCTAAACCATCCATCCATCATCAATTTGTTGTTCGATTTGGTGTTGGACGGCGAAAATTCTTCCTTCAATTCGTTGCTCCACAGCAGAAACTCTTCCTTCTATTTGTTCTTTTATAGAAGAAACTCTTTTTTTAATGTGTTCAGCTTTATTCTCAACAGCATCAATTCTGCCTTCCAAAGCCTCAAATTTATTTTCTATTATGCAGATAATTTCTCTTTTCATTTCTTCTTGAACAGTCTCCATTTCTTCCTTGACGGAAACTTGACCAACTTCCATCTTTTCTTATACCGAGTTGACGGCCCCTTCCATCTTTCTTGGAATTCAGCAAAGGCAGACACAAGCTGTCTCAATTGTTCTTCCATTGCTCGAGTGAATGACGTTCAAATCCCACACTTCTGATATCAAAAATTGTTACGTGTGTACGGATTCGTAATGTATTGAATGCACAAGTCATTAGAAAGTTAATAAAATTTATTCTTTTCACAAGAAATAAAACAAAATACTGAAATATTTCCTCAGAGATATTCATACAATATCTCAAACGCTAAACAGAATTGAATTCAAAACAGAGAAAGTTAATCCAATCTCATAGCGAATTCGCTACAATCAATAACAACATTAAGTAAACATTATAGTTTGCTTAAAACCACAACTGAGCTGAGTGTTTTAATTCGGCTTTTATAAGCTTTTTAATTATTCACAAGAACATTCTGGTAAAATCTATTTTCTCGATTTTTCTAGATGGCAACAGCAATTTACGGGATATTTATTTATTAAATATTAAATGCATGTGCTTTTGTATTTTTATTTTTGCGACGTAGCTTTCTCTTCAAATTCATCTGTGTTGCACAGGAAAATAAAACAATTTTAATTACAATACTTTTAATAATAAATAATATGATTTTAATTACAAATTACGAAAAAAAAAAGGAATTTATTTCAATCAATGAATACTGCAAATATAAAAATAGGCAAACTTACATTTTTTTGTTGTAAAATGCATCCAGATTGATTATTGGAGGTGCATATGGATATTTTTCAACCCAAGATATTTCTATCAAAAATGACTTGGGATCATCATTTGCTCCAATCTGTGAACAACAATAAGCAATACAATATTTTATATTAGACTGCTAGAGATTCCTGCCTTCAAAGAAAAAATACATGCAGTTAGTTATTCTATCACTCTCTCTAATAACTCATTATTCTGCACCCAATTATATAATCTAATGGATTTGAAATGTTTTTATCAAAACAGTAATAGCATAAATGTTCACAGAAATTATTAATTATTTATACCATATTTACTTCAAATAATTCTTTCCCTTGTGTTATCTCCCAAACCTTTTCAGCACACAAAAATATACTGCTTCATGGTAACATAAAATATATACACAGACAGGAAAATATTATGTAAGCAAAAAAAATTATTGAAATTAATAATTGTAATTTCTTTGAATCACAGAATATAATAATAGCATATCTATTCTCACATGTTTTCTAATGTGCTATTTTTTTTAATTGACTTCCATCTCAGAAATGGTGTAACTGCATAATTTCTCTCTCTTTAGCTCTTGAAAGAGCTAAAATTAGTAAAAAAGTGTAGGATGCATACACAAATTAATATGGTGTTATAAATTTAATGAATTAAATATGTTATAAACTATGTTAGTCAGATACACTATTAAAAACAAAGATATAAATATCAATAAGCACATTTAATGCTTTTAAATTACTATGTTTTTTATTATTTTTTTTAAAGAAGTACATTTACAGTCTGAAAGATAAAGTTCTTACGCAACAGAAAATGGTAACATTGTAAACAAAACTCTCAGGGAGACTGCATAAAAGTTAAATTATACAGTTTATGTTTCTTGGAATGGCAATATGAAACTGCTACAAATGTTTCTAATATTAGAATTTCTATGAAAAGTTAAGTTCTTTTTCGATGGATCTATTTGATTGCTTTTATACAACATTCATTTCTAGCACTTGTATTTTAGCTACTTACTGAACATAAAGCATGATTACGTTTTGCCTTAGTGATACTCTTTCAAAACACTCATGGCTATTCTTGTTATCTCACAGCAATATGTTACCTATTTATCGCCTTTCTCGCATACTAATTACTGATATTCATATTCACTATTCTTTTTAAAAAATCTTCCACATAAAATTAGCAAATTTTTAATTTAATAATAAAGGGAGGAAAAAAAAGACTTTTTAAAAAATTAAGACAATTATTTTTGGTCTTATTATACAGAATTATTTCAAAACTGATTGTATCAAAAGTAATTTTGAATAAAATTAAATTATTAATAAATATTGTTCTCAGATTGTTTTCTATCAGCAAGATTAAAAAACTCAATTAAATATTTTTGCCATTCACCTTTTTAAACTGGATTTATTATACGAGTACAGCAAAGTACGCTATGGCTCTTTTCTTAAAAGCAGAAGATGCTTTCATGGACAACTAACATATGTCACAAATGCATTTACATTACATATGAGGAAAGCTACAAAAAAAATCCATGCGCCAAATTTGTTCGATTATTAGGAATATGTATGTGTGTGTTCAATAACAAATAATCACTAACTTTAAATAAGAATTTTAACTGATTTCTCATTATGGTTCACTCAACAACCTTTTTCAGAATTATCTTTTATTACAGTAAAAAGTCTAGAAATGCCAAATATGTGAAAATACCAAGCAGTAGAGAGTACACGCACACACACACAAAAAAAAGCAATTCATGGTAGAAAAGCTACATGAATTGTGAACTGAAGTAATTTCAGTTTAAAATTATAAAAATGACTCTTATTTGTTATCAGCTAGAATATCAAAAGAAAATTATCTATGATTTTGTGTGGGAGGGGGGGGAGAGAAGCATCTGCACATAAAAATCATTCATTTTGTAGGCGTTATACATACGAAAATAAAACATCTTATCTGATTATAAAATTCCGCCAACCATGAGAACTGGCAAACATGTTACCAGAAGAATTCTACTAATCATTCTGGCAGAAATTTAAAAGAACACATCAATTCTTTTTTTAATTATGTAATCAGCAGATACAAGTTACATATATAGCATATCAAAACTTATTCTGCTTACCATAATTTTTCATCACACTTTTTACATCACTCTTGTCCATTTTCAAATAAAATTACAAATTGTGCCTATTAATTAATACACACTTTTCTTGATGTCATTATCACATAGCTTTCGGAATACTCCATTACATGTTAATTCACAGAAGACAGGTCTCGAATTTTAATCATTTTATCAAAATGCATAGGAAAAATAGATAAAAAGCAGTTAACTTAGACTCTTCTTCGCAAAAAATTAACTGGTTTATTGAAAATTTATTGGGTTTACTTAAAACCAAGATAAACATTTATGATTGTGCTCTGATGTCATACTTCTATTATTTGTGCTAATTTACACTGTTTAGAGACAACTTTCCTATATGTCCTTTATAAGTCTTTGATTCGCTGAATTTTTCAGAGGAAAAAGAAGGTTCTAAAATATTCTGATTACTTGAGCTTTCTGGTTAGTTGAAAGCTGGATAGAAGGGCATTTACTGTCCTTCTGCTAGTTGAATTTTTTTTATATTCTTTTATATAGCCCAGCTAAGATAGCATTTCAGATTTTAAAAAAATTCTGTTTTTAAACAATTCTCAGTTGGGCTTTAATAGTTCTAATAGTCTTAATATTAGGCTAAATTGTTAGATTTAATCTAAAATCACACACATGAATTTTGTATAAATATTTGCATGGCATTTATTTTTATTTTAGTGCATAATGGTATTTGCTTGTTTTGCATTGAGTATTTGTTATTTATTTATTTACTTTGCAAAATTTTTATTTGTAGGCATTTATTGTATTTTTGCATTTTTAACTGTTTCATTATTTTGTAGTCTTAGGAACTATGGAAATATGTATTTTGAAGGCTTTATACATTGTGAAAACAGTTTAAAGGTAAATAGAATTATGAAAACAATTTAAAGATATCCAGAGATACAGACTGATTGAAGTTTATTGACCTTAGTATGTAGAATTATTAGGTTGGCTTGAAAAAGGAGCCGAGAAAAACATGCAATGCCCTCGCCAGGATTCGAACCCTGAACCTCTCGAATACATATCGAGTATGCTTCCAATCACACCATGAAGACATGCAAGGTTATTTTGAAGCAGAAGACATGAAAAATTAGCAATACCCTCACTGGGCCTCAAACCTGGACCTCTTGAATATGCATCAAGTTACATCATTACACCATGAAGGCACGCAGAAAGGAGGGAGAAAATACCATCTTGCCAACCTAACAACGTTGTGGAAGTTTCCAGAAGCTATACCTTTCAGACCCTAAGCATGATTTCTCTAGAATGTTCTAGTGGTGCACTTATAACTTTGGTAACAATGTCAATAATGCCTTCTGTAAATGCCTCCAATCAATTAAGAGTTTAATATAACATGTTTGCAAACTGAAATTCTGTTAAATTTAAAATTCAGTGAATTTAGTTTTTGCTCTGTGAGTAATTCAACAATTTTAATGCATGCTTACTATTCTGAAATACTGGAATTTCGAATACAGAGATCCAGCCTTTTCTAGATCAAATTACTTCATTCCCATACAAAAGAGAATTACAGCATTAGTCCTCCTTAAGCTATGTTACCTTCTTTTCTTATTTCGTAAAAATTGTTATTTTTAACGTTTTTTAACAGTTTGATAAAAACTGTTAAGAGGATACTGAAGCTATAGTATCCTCTTCATCTGACTTATTTGTTCATCTGGAAGACAGACCTTCATGAATATAAACACATATTAATATTCATCAGAGTGAAACATTAACAGTTTGGATTCAGACACAGATTAACATTTATAGAATATGAATATACTCAGCAAAGATTAAGCGATGAACTATATTATTAAACAACAATTCTTGCCAATTTAGTAAACAATAGACTTACTTTATATTGGAAACACGTCGGAGAAATCTGCTTGAAATTTTCATCTCCATCATAAATGGAAGTAAGAACTTCAAGCTCTTCCTAAGAAAAATATTTCTTATATTTACACTGCAATCTATATACACGCATTAAGAAATAAAAAAGCAAAAATTTGTGAGGTCATTAATTTATTAAGAATTTATTATTTAGAAACAGTATCCTATCTTCTACATATATTCTTTGTAATACTAATTTTTAAGTTGCATTATGGTTTATAATGTAAATACATGTTGTTATAATAACAAACCACAACATACATTTTACATTATTGTTAGGTATTATAGTATTATTGCATCTAGACACAAATCATATTATTACTTTTCTTTACAAACATACCATATCTTATACCATATTTATAACCAAATTAAAGTCATTTATTTGATAAATATTAGGAATGAATAAAGATGGGAAAACGCAACAGTACAGATCCATCCTAGTGAGCAACACATAGTATTACAATAATCTCACCAATCGCAAGTTAGAATTAATTTAGATAATTTTTATTAATTTTTTAAAATGGGGATTTTTGTAGATTTTGTTGCTTATGTTTTCAACGTACAAGTTTATTATAATTGTGAGTTCCAAGGAAAACATACATATAAATTTACTGAGATAATATTCCATACTTTTATACCAGTAAAAAACATTATCAAAAAATTTTACCTAAAAGAAAAATTTTGCTTGCATTTTTAACTGTCCTAAAAATAGGATGACAGTAAGATCCACTACTACCAAATCCCCATCAGTTTGTAATGAAGATAATCCTTTCTGTCTCTGTTACATTCCAAAAATTGCTATTATAAACTAACACCCGCACTTTAGTCTAGCTGGCAGGTGCACATTAGATAACAGACAGCTGTGTGAAATGTAGGGGAGGGGGTTGAGTAAATGTTTTAAACACTGACTCATGAAGTGAGCTTGTATTCTGAAACTCATCGAGGTAGACAAATTTCTCTCATTTTCGCATGCTTGAATTTTGGAGAAGAAGAAAAATCCAAAGACACCAAAAGAAGAAACCAACTAAGAAAATCGTGAATGAGCTATTATCTCATAATATTCAGAATTTTCTGTCAATAAATACAAACACTTAGATATGTAAGATTTACATGGATAATTTCTTTACTTCTCATGAATTATTATCAGTTCTTACAAATAAAACCTTCTTCACTACAAGTACTGTTAGGGAACACAGACTATCTAAATGACCATTTATACTCTCTAAAATAATGTCGAAAATGGAACGTGGCTCTTGGGTTAGCAGTTTTGATTCAAAAAACGAAGTTGCAGCGGTTCGATTGAATGACAGTTATTTCAGTAATGTTCAATTTAGAAAAAACAAAAAGTGTATCAACCGTAGAAAGAAGAGTAAAAAGGTGCAGGAAATGGGTCAAGATATGAATGTGCACTGCATCCTACAGACAATAAATATAAAACGGAGGTGATTTATTTGATAATCATACACCATCTAATGTTACTTCAATTCAAGCAAAGAAAGGCTACTGTCCTTTATTTGTTAATGCTTTTGAAACAACATTTCTTGCTTCATAGAAGCTCAATCAATTATTTAGTGATGATAGTCTGAGCCTGCTTGATTTTAGAAGATACAAAACAGTTGCCTTTCTATTCCAAGAAAACCCAACTTGCAGAAAACTGAGTGTTCAACGGGTTAATGAAGATTTTCTAAAGCTTCAAAATGAATACAAATAGACAAAGAAGATGCCAACTAAATTGCACAGCAATCCAATAACTATCTGTAAACAATGTAATGTTGGACTATGCTTAATATGATTTCTCCCGTTCCACCTACGTAAAAATGATTAGCAGTGGATTGTACCATTGTCTTATTTTTAGGACAGGCTGTATTGATCAAACTAATAAAAATTTGATAAGTTTTTTTATAAGAAATACTGTCTTAAAAATAAAAATGAAAGTTTGACTGATTCAATTTAGAATCTGGCTGTTCATACAGTCAAACTTTTCCTACTGCTGACAAATAAATGAACATATGTAGCAAGGATACTATAGCTGTAACATAAAATTCATGTATTTTAAGTTAACTGGAAATAAATTGTCCACGAGACCAAGAAAATATTCTTTATTTGAATACCATATAGTAAAAATCCATTCCCCTGTATATGGTTTAACTTTTTTTTTTTTTTTAATGAAAGTCACATTTTTTAAAGTCTATAAAGTAACAAATCTAGGTACTTGCGTATTAACGCCACCACAGCTAGAGATTTGGCAGTTTTTAAGTGCCGCCAATCTACACTTAAAATTTTTGCAACAAATCATAAAATAAAACACTTTATTTAAAAACAAAGTAGTCAATCGGATTTCAGTGAAAAATGGGCTGGTATAGAGTTTAACATAGATTCAAAACAGTCTCTATTTTATTTCACCTGATGCTGTCGCCATATGAATTCTGATAAATAAGATTCCAAATGATGTCTTGCTGTCCCCCCAAGTCTCTTATTCCTCTGTTTAGCACTGCCCCACATTCTCTTAACTGTTTGTGTATTAAATCCTGTATCAGGATCAATAAAATTGTATTTATGATTAACTTTAGCATGTAGGAATCCTTTTATTTCTATTCTATTTGTTTGGTAACCCTTCCAACTGTCAGAATAAATTGTGCTACCATCTGCAATGTGTTCAATAATTTTATCAAGAAGGGTAGAGCCAGTTCTATTAGGAACAGTGACAACAAATGAATCTTTTGTTTCTCTACATATACCACCAAACACCCACTGTTCCGGTAATACTCGACCACAATTATTTCTACATTTAGTAAACAAACTTTCATCAATTTCCACAATGCAATCTGGTCTACCTACCTCCTTGTTTGGTTCATTCTCCATATCCAAGACACATAATTCAAGCATGTAATTGTTCCAATCTATAACAGTTTTATCCGATAAATCAAGTTGCTTTTCACAAAATTTAATCAACGTCAACTCCTCGCACCAGCAGTATAAGAATCTCAAAGCTGAACAAAATGGAATTCTGTTTCCCTCAAACCAGTTGTCTTTTCCAAGTCCCACTTGCTAATCACATTGTCTTAAATTACATTTCCAAAACTTAAGTTTACCAAAATAAAGTTTCATGTCATGGAAATTGGTACATTTTAGTTTTTTTGGTTTTCACTCCTGAAAAAATAAAATTGCATCTTCTGTTTTTGGCAAATCCCAAATACGCATTTTCATAGTGCTAAAAAGTAGTGTCAAAAATCAGCAAACAACAAGGCAGCAAGGAATCCAAAAGATAACTGCCTGCACGTGCAGAAAACAGGGTTGATGTGTGTGAACAAGATTGCTCTTTATTGGCACATTAGCGCAACTTCTGCTGTGGTGGCATTAATACGTAAGTACCCAAATCTATTTTAATAACACTGTGATAGTAATACCAATCATGATTTTCAAAATTCTTTAGAATATGATACTTTTCACACAGATTTAATGCTAGCTAAATCCTCAGAAGTTTTCATTTTTCCATCTCAATGTGACTTAATGTTTCAATTTTCAGGATTTAAAATTCTGTTTTAAGAAAATAGTTATATCACACTCAAATTTTGAAAATATCTTGTTTTCTCTATAAGGTATAATCACTGCTGTCATTTATGCTTTATTTAAGCAGCATCTAAAGTTAAAAGGGCTAAAGTCATTATGAAATCACTTTATGCATACATCACAGATACTTTGCCTATTGCATTTTCGTTCTTTTCTAATTGAAAAGGCTGAAATTGGAATAGTTCTTACCCAGCCCATCAAGACAGGTGATAATTTCAGAAAGCTTCAACCAGGAACTGAAATGGGACAAAACTGCTATGTGCACACCTGAGTTACCACATAAATCTTTATTGGCAACAACTCTCATCAATATTTTTTCAGTGTTTTGGTGGAGATGGCGGTATTTAAAAAGTACCAATTTTCCAATAAATAATTAGGAGTACAATAATGAAATGGATCTAGTGGTAAAACTGCATATTACGGGCCAGTTTGGCGCATTTTCGAAAAGTCACCAAATTGGTTATTTTCATGCGTTTTAAAATATCACTAACTCATCATATCGCCATTTTAGACGGTTGTGAATTTGAATGAATCCTGTAAACGTGCCAAAAATTGATCATGTAAACATGCAAAAATATCTAAAACAGAAGTGCAAGCAAAACAACGATAAAGTATTTGAAAGTTTATAACTATGTATTTTATGGCATCAACAATATTAAAACTTTTCATAATATATACCATTTTTAAGACAGTAGCAAAATAGAGTAAAACATTTTAGCACGAAATTTAAGAAATTGTAATAAGCAGTAAATGAGCAATAAATGATCGGAAAGCATTGATTTATATTTAATCTAAAATTTTAAAGAAAATGCAGAAGAAACAAATGATAAAATTCAAAATTTCGATTTACTGAAACATGAGCAATAGTATAGTAAAAAAAACAAAAAGTGGTTAAACAATTTTAACTACGTAATTTATATTTTTACAATAAATTTTTATTTATAATAAATAGTAGAAACTCGCATTTGTTTATATCTACACTAAAATGTAACAATACAATGAAGATGAAATTCAAAATGGCGCACTCATTCAACACTGACTTTACAGCTCAGTTCAACAATGTGCTTAACCACATATAGCGGACACACACCTCCATTCACACAAATCTGTCGCATTTTTCATTTCAAGTAATTTCATACTATTTTTACACTTAAGACATTCGTACATATTCACAATCAAACCATAATTCATGCACCATTCTAATGCACATCTTTCGCCCTTATCTTACAACCGAATCAAATAAGTAAAATCCACACGTTTAACTCTTTCGACGTCAGTCATTTTGTTCACACAATTTACTAGAAACACAGTGAAATGACGAAAATCTAAAAAGCCCGCTTAAATGCTATAAACTGAAACCTTAAATCCTAACGATTTTCATGACGCCAAGAGGTTACCAGATTTGGTGTGATTTCGCTTCATTTGGCGACTGGCCCGTAATCTGCAGTCTAGCCTGATCTACTCACATATTATTTCATATAGCTAAATGACAGTTTAATTCAAAGATACAGGTGAGAGTAGGTCTGGATGTGTGGGCGGCTTACACAGACTAATCGGGTACTATCCCGATCCACATATGATCAAACACAGTTAACTTAAGGGCAGTTTCACCAAGAAGCTTTTAAAGACAAAAATAAATTGGAAGGAAGGGCTGATAGCCCACCTCATGAACTCAAGCTACCATAGAAACTTACCATATTAAGTTACTTTTTTCTTAATACTACCACAATGACCAACTTTTTTAAAAAATTAAATGTTGATAGGATTACCAAGCAATTGCCCTTAGTTAGTAAAATCTACTAGGCCTTAAGTAGATATTTTAATTATTATTATTATGCAATGTTAAAAATGAAGCTTTAAAGCAAAGTATATTATAGAATTACCTCTTGCAGTTCTTTACAATTCATCTTCTAGATCTGGAGATAACATATGGAGATTACAGAAGGAGAGGTAACACTAAAAATATTAATATAATTTTAAATCCATGATATCATATTTTAAAACTACAGCTAACATAACATGATGGTATAATAATAAAAAAAAATTCTAATTAATAAATAAGTGCAATTTGTAGTTATTAATAATATTATTCCATAAACCATATAATATACACGATGTTTCAGAACATCATATACAAACTTGAAAGGGAGATGGAAAATATCAGTACAAATCAGAATCACATAGGCCGCCATCAAGTGATCAAGAGGCATAAAGGCAAAGCAAGAGTATAATATAGAAAGCAACATTAAGCTCTTAATTAGACAGATAACAACAAAAATTTATATATATATATATGTGTGTGTATAGTTAGAAGCATTATAGGATGTGTACAAAATTCTGCTCGTCGGCATTAATGCATTATTCACAGCCATGCTTCTTGGAGTGGCAAACATGTTAAAAAATACTGAATGTTTCGTGCATCGATTTTGGTTTGGTTTATCTGATTACTACCTAAGATTAGGGATGCCTTTGTGGAGAACTCTCAGAGGGAAACTGGCTCATATACATGCTACACGTGGGAAAAACCATGAAAACGGCCATGCAGCCAACCCTTTTACTGAGATTCAAATCCTAGACCAAATTATCAGAGTTCAATGACTTTACCATTCGGCCACTAGTGAGTCATTTTGCGGATTGAAGCAGCAGCAATGGCAATTCTTAAACAAAACCCATTTCAGAATCTACTGCTGTTTCGTACACAATGGCTTTCATGGCACCCCAAAAATAAAAGTCAAAAGGTGATAAATCAGGTAATCTTGGGGGCAATGCAACAGGACCACCACATCTAATCCCTATACCTCCAAATGGTCACCTACAGTTCTATACAAAATGGGGCCTGATCAAACTGAAACCACATTTGGTTTATAATTTGTGCAGGAACATTGATCAACAATTCCAGAAAGACCTGTTGCAGGAAAATGAGATACTCATGAGCATTTATTCGAGGTGGTAAGATGTATGGGCCCACTAAACAGTCAGACAGGATTCCTGCCAAACATTAACTGCAAAGCGCTGTTGTGCGGCAGCTGGTCTGTTTCCACATGGATTGTCTACAGCCCTCATGTGCATGTTGCGGCTACTGAACAACATCTCACGTGTACATGGATAAGTTTATTAAATAATTTATCTCCATAAGTTAATTAAATAAGTTTTTCAACCATTTGTTATTTATTACCTCCCTTTTCCAAATATCAATGTCCTGCTCCCGATATGTTCTCTCTTGTAGAACTGTAACCTGTAACATAAGAAGCAGCTATCATAATAATCTGCACACCTATAATCGAACATCATTCAGCTAAGGATATTAGAATCCTACATGCTGTGAGTGCATCAAATCCAATCTGCCTAACGCATTTTATAACTATATCCATGTGATCAGAACAACATGCAATATAATGAAATCATTATCCACCTTCATACAGTCCTACAACACAGCCCATCTTGAATGAATCCAGTTATGCAAATCATTGTCAAATTCACCTTGAATGCATAATACACTTTCATCAATAATATCAACATAATTCTAATCAAACTGAAAATTACACATATTAGGACGACCTTGTATCATATGGAAGGTACAGAGACAAACGCTACTCTTGCCAACATCATTAGCATAAACAAGTATGGAACTTCTTATCATTCGCATATCTAACAGCGATGAACCTTCATGCTTGATTTCATTCAGATGGGTGCAACTTTTATTTTTATAAAAAGCTAGGATATTTTACATAAACTGCATTTTTACAATAAAGGAAGACGGAGAAAAGAAATTCTTTCTGAGAGGAAACCACAAGAAAGAAAAAATACATCAATATTATTGCACAAAAGTGAGATTTTATACTTTACTTATAATACTATAATCATAACTTGTTCTGTTCACAAGATGAAACGTCTGGTTCTCAGCATTTACATTGATATTATTTTACAGGTTAAAATTTCTTAGTAAATGTAAGATCTACAACACATAAAAAATTGAAGTTTTCCTTCAAATAACATGAATCTCTTCTTGGAAGCACGCCTGCATAACTAGATACCTTACATATATGAATAATTGTGTTATTTAAGATTCACAAATAAATAAAATGAAAAATAACTAAGAGCTGAGGAAGATCACATTTTTGCAATGGATTATTTTAGAGAAATGCTGAATAATTCAAGCATCATCCACCTTCATGCAAAATAATAATCAGCGTTATACATCGCATGGTACAGTTTTAAGGACTTACCATAAACCTGAGCTCACTCATATGCTAAAAGCACAAGATGACAGTGAATAGCCCAATATGCTAATAATATAGCAGTTCATTTTCTACTTCTATCTATCCATTTCTTTTCATTTATTTTTATTTACCAATCAATGGCTTGGCATGAAGTCCATAACTGTTTCTGTGTTAATATGATGGTGAATTTTAAATTGTGTTATTTTAAGGTAAAAATGATAAAATATAGACTGGTTCCATTGCACATTTTATGCACCTATATTATTATTATATATTGACTTCATTAAGTTTTTCAGGTATTTGTAATTTGTTAGTCTATTTGCAGAATCTCAATAAAACTTTCTAATATATTTAGTGTTTTTCAGATATTTTTAATATCTATTTACAGAATCTCCAAATCTTCTAATATATTTATTGAAAATATCTGCATATGTAAAAATTATGCAATTCAAACATAAATATATCAAGAATCATCTGTATATTAAGAGTCTTTGTTGAAGGTAAAAACCACACTAAATTTTTGCTAAGGTAAAAAAAGTCAAACAGGAGTGGAGTGGCTATTGCACAGGAAGACAAAAAGTGTATGTAGAAAAATACAAATACTGATACATAAAGATGACGCACATAAGAAAATACCCAGATATTACGTAAATTTTAAATTATAATATAAAATATGCAGTTTGATTTGGAGTGATACATGAATTATATGCACAATATATTACATGTCCAGCCTTTTTAATTTTGCCAAAGATGGTACAAAAGTTACAAATAGAAGACTTGCCACTACCAAAAACAGAACTTTTTTAATAGCAATATTACCTCAGAAAGGTTTTACTGACAAGCTGCAAAATGTCTTCAAGCAACATTTTCAAAAATCTTAATTAACCAATGGTTTGCTTTGGTTTGTTTGATAACGGCAAAGCACTCAAGAGCTATTTGCCTAAGAGAAGGAAGGCCTTTGTGGGGGGACTTTCGAAGGGAAACTGGCTTGTACACATGGGAAAACCCCCGAAAACAGCCAAGCTATTTGATGGAATTTGAAACCTGGACAGAACTACAAGCATTCAGCAACTTTACTACTCGACTGCTGGTGAGCCTTGTTAATCAACGGTTGCTAGACAAACCATTCGCACATTATTTTAGCACTTTTCAAAGGTAATGCTGCTAATGGGAAAGAAATATAAGTTGCAATTTAATATTTTCAGACAATGCCATTTAATTTTAAAAAAATCAGGTAACAAGAATACCTCGTTTATCCCTTATCAACTTGCTAACTATTGTCATGTTAGCTAATATAACACTGCAAATCTAAAAATTAATACTTACTCCAATAAAAACTGTCAGTCACAGATTCTTAATTACATGTAATTGACAAAAATAATAAAATCCAAATAAAGCACAATAAAAGACTGCACAATTCAGAAGTTTCTTTAATTGCAGTTCTTTAAACTGCATTAGATGAAAAAATATAAATGGGTTAACCTGAAAAATGGCTATATATAGACAAAGATTTTTTTAAGTGTTAAACTTCAAATTAGCTTCTCTTCAATGGAATAAATTTTGACTTTCTATAAAACAAAGATTTTTTTTTTTTTTTAGTAATACAGTGAATCCTCTCTATGAATACAACCACCTACGGTTCCAGATGGTTTATTGTCATCTTAGGTTATATTCGAAATGGAGAATTTAACGGTTCTTACTAATCATTCACTTCATGGAAGGCATTACGCTTCTCTCCTCCGCAAAACTGAAGTTTGGATTAAAGACGATTTTCGCGAAGAAAACTTGAAAATTTTACAAATAATTTGAAATCCTCGAAAGAGGTCACAGATTCCACAGCAAGGGGTTTTTTCTTACCTCTTCCTAATGCACTAATTTATTAAAATCAGGGCCAATATGACAATAAATATTGACTGATTTTTTAAAAAAGTTATGATAAGAAATTATTATGAAAAAGGCATCATAAGTCACAGACTCAGATCAAAATTCAAACAAAGCCAAATTAATTGCAACTATGTAATAAAGAATCTATTTTAATTTACTTACTGAGAACCAAATTTAAGTGTAAGAATAATAGCATGCCCCAAATATAAATTTAGCGAGACAGACAGACAATCAAGAGAAATGTGTTTTTCAGAAAGCGTCGAATCCTTCTGTCCGCTGGGCGAAGAAAATCAAATATACGTGCGAAAGAAAGCAATACTGGTCAACTTGGTTTGAAAGTATACGTAAAATTGGATATAAAATTTACAGACAGCTAAAACGCAGGTTAAAAAATAGAAAGGAAAGAGCCCAAACTATTAAAAAATTTCCAGCGATTCTTCTATAAAGTGCATTTCTTAGACCAGTCATAAAACATTTACAAAGCCACTTGCTTACACTTGAGATCTGGCTAATCAAATGGAAAATTTAAATAAATGTTGATAAATTAGTGGCAATTCTGTTTACCGGAAGAATTAAAATTAACTGGAACCTACTATATGGCAATATTTTCGAAAAGTTGGTGATAGGAGAAAGAGGGGTGAGAACCCTCGGTCTGCCACAGGGAAATTCTTTCTCAAAATGGGGGTGGAATTTCATTGTTAGTACGTTTTGCTATATCTGTATGACCAATGGTGAAATTCTGGGGCTCATTTCTACCTGTTCCCGTATATGACACTACATTTCTCTATGCCAAGCAAGTCAGTTGTCTCGAGAGTGATCCTTATTAATTCCCAGCGATTCTTCCAGCGACTCTCATATAAAATCATATCCACACACTGCAACCATTATTCAAATGTTTCCAGCACATAAAGTAAGATTCTTCCCTCTAATTGCTCGGAACAATGTCTATAGACAACGAACTACTCATTTACAAAACCATTTTGCGTCCCATGTTAGACAGCTCAGAACACTGTTCTATGGCGAATTTGCGATACGTCTTGATACGTGCAGAACAACAACATACATGTTAAAATGAACATTGCGGAACTAGAAATTATATACTATCAACTAGCTAAAAAATTCCATGAGAAATCTCCCCTAATCATAATTGACTGTATTAATGAATATGATTACGAAATTAATAATGGAGTAATAAACATAATAGGTAGTAATATTAGTTCTTTGCTTGCCTTCTATTAATTTTTGCTTGATTATTTAGCTACTTCTGCCCAGATTTTCATGCTTCATGATTTGTGGATTTAATTGAACTCTAAAGGATATTAAACCAAAGAACATTCTTTATAACTGTCGTCATCCTCAAATTACAATTTTCATTCTGTAGGTACAGTGACTCATGCACAGCCTCCTTGGTGTTTGTACCATTCTACTTAGGTATTATCCAGAATACGAAGGAGAAGTGCCATGCAGCCTATTAAAAATTCTTAGCATTCGAAAAACTAGTTATCATAAATTAAAAGTAATCAACTTAGAACTCGTTGGTCCATGAATCCTGTCACTTGAATATGTCGTTTTCTAATGTACTGTTGCAAATACGTAATGTATGAAGCGAAGCGCTGACAATACTAACCTAACGCAATGAGCTATTTCACTTTTTAAGCTCACTGGTCTAACGTAAGCGATGAAGAATTTCGAAACTGGGGTGCATCATTTTAGAAACTCAGCATTTGTGAACATTAGTTTATTATCTGTGAAACAATTACAGGTTCACTCAAAACAATAACAATAATAAGAAGAAAATAACGACTTAGCCACTATCAACTTTAGATAATAATATTTGAATCACAGTAAATTTTCTACAAGGCCGTTTTCAATTTTAGATTACGAGTAGAATGGAATTTTCCATTGATTCATTTATAACCGAAGTTAAACTTCATTATCATTAATAATGTTGTTGTTACTAATCTGACAATGGTCAACATAAGCCCACGACATCCATCATGCCAAAGAGTCAAATGCGCCTGTTGCTGGCAAGAGCCTTGAGCAACATATATGTGACAGCCCGATTTAAGCAGAGTTCCGTCCTCCTACAACCAAACTCTCGAGAGGACTACTGGTTTAGTGCATGTTTAGAATGCCCCCATGCCGCACAGACACTATACATTTACAAATATCCATGTCTTCTCTGGGATTCGAACCCGAGTTTTTCGATACGGCAGTCAGAATATCTCGTTTGGCGCCGCATTAACAGCAATATTAGATTAGAAAACTGACAGTCCTGTTTTGTGGATAATCTTTCAAATGCTGGTTTGATGGGGTAATTATTCTGTTTTTTCAAACGCCTCTGTTAGAAATTTAATCATATAGCTTTAATCAATATTAACTATTAGGTGTTATACTGTAAAGTCATTAGGTTCATTTGAAGATGGAGACGGGAAAATTGTGCAGTGTCCTCGCCGGGATTCGAATGCTGGACCTCTCGAATACGCGTCACAACATGAAGGCATGCGGAAAGGAGGCAAAAGTATCTTAAATACCCCCTTTAGACGGTGTCTGGGGGTTAGGGGACCTAATCGCCAAATCCTGGTGGTGACGAATTATCGCTCATCACCTTTTAGTTCGGGCGCCACTTCTAGATTTATTAGATTTTCTTGAAACAGGAGATGTGAAAAATGTGCAGAGCCCTCGTCGGTACTCGAACACTGAACCTGTCGAATACACGTCGAGTATGCCTTCCAATTACACCATGAAGGCATACGGAAAGAAGGGAGAAAATACCTTATAATATTATTGAATGTGATACACTGCTGGCCATTAAATTTGCTTCCAAGAAGGCGGCATGCAGCAGACGTCACATTTGCATGAAAGATACTACTTACTAGTGTATGCAAATGATCTGCATTCGAGAACACGCGCACAAAGCAAATATGAGTTATATTATATACATTGTGCATAAATGGGAAGATGGCACTGCTAAATCGCATTTAAACACTCATTGTTTGTCGTGCTATATCTATGTTTTTGTGATGTTATGTTACAGTCAGGTGTAAGAAGAAATTCTTACCAACGCATGTCGAAATTCACCCGCAGCAGGATTGTGGCTTATCAGGACTACGGTTTATGGTTCCACAATATTTTTATTCGTGACGGTCGAGATTCCATGACTGCCAGACGGATACTGTGTCGATAGGTCCAAAAGGATCGTAGTGAACACCATGTGGAATCTCAGCGGCCTCGAGCCACTAATGCCCGAGAAGACAGATATTTTCGATGCATTATCTGGCGTGCTGATATGGAGTGCTACTGAATACACATTCTGATCATCTCTTGTTTGCATAGCCGGTAAAGTGGACAACTGCTGTTACATTTCTAACGTGCTGAGGCCGTGCCCCATCTTTGAGATCTGCGTAACGCCATCTTTCAACAATAAATCACTGGATAAAAAATCTTCCTTGGGTAATTAATTTGACACAGCTGCAAAGTAATTTAATTAATTCCTTTAAGTTTGTTTTCCAGCCATCTAATAAAATCTCATGATTATAGTGTCGAGTTTTCCTCAGCAGATTTTTATAAATGCTAAAATATTAGATTACTCTTTTAATTTGCTGTTTTCAATGTAAAATGTAAAAGAAGGTAAAGTATTGATCAGACTAATTAATCTGCTTTAGCCTGAAAGGTATCATTTATAGTGCAAAAAATAAAATTAATCAGCTTTAATGATTTTGGTTAGCCGCCTGAACATATCTAGTTAAGAACGCCATTTGTTATCTTAGTCAATTCAGTTAATTTTTAGAGTAAGTATAGCCTTTTATTTAAAACACTGCGCGCTAGTTTCTAATTTCATTAACTTCTATTCATGAAGATGATATTTGCATCATTAAAGAAAGTAAGAAAGCAAAATATTTTAAATTATAACCTAATATACACTGGTGTGCAAAAATTAAGGACGAAGTCGAAAAATTAGCATATTAGCTGAACGAAGAGGCAGAGCGGACAGAAAGACCAATCAGTAGATTAAGTAAGGTGATGTATGGCGGCACATGCGCAGATATGCAGGTAGACGTAATGGGGGAGTGTCTCAGTAGTATAAAGCATGTTGTCGGTGTAAGATCAGTATTTCTGGTAAAGAGATTGCACGCCGTATAGCAGTTAAAATCACACCGAGTTGCTGCCTCAGCGAGAAAAGGCGAATAATCAATCTGTTAGACGACATTTGGATGCTTTTACCCGAGGTCGAATCATTGGGAAGTTGGAGGAAGGCCGCAGTGTGACAAGTGTGGCTGCAGAGTTCGGAATTGCTCACAGCATCGTTTCACGACTTTGGAGACAATTTCAAACTACAGGAACAGCTATCCGGGGGTTTAGTAGTGGTCGTCCACGAGTAACCACACCCGCAGATGACCGGTATATTGCCTAATTACAGGCCAGAAGAAACAGGCGGGAGAAATCGCTAGACACACGACACAGGCGACTGGACGACCGATATCGCGTTTTACCGTGGCCAGAAGACTGCACGGTGGTGGTATGTTTGCACGACGCCCTGTACGGTGTGTACCGCTAACGCCTGCCCATCGGAGAAGGAATTCTCTGTGGTGCCGGGAAGCATATAAGCATTCTGTACCGCACCACGCACATAGGGAAAAATCCGTCCTCGCGATTGGATATGGCTACTGATGACATCATTTCCTCTACGCTTAGGAACGCCTTGACTTTGCTTGGGCTCGAAGGTACATCTCCATACCGTTTGTTTGCATTTTGATACCAGTACCGAAAAGATTATTACATGCGTTATATTTCTGTTGCTATGAGATTACACTTTTTACAACATTGTAGTGTTGTTAATTTAATATAAAAAATGTAGTGACTGGTATTATTTCTTCTTGTGCTAACTCCGTTAATGTGTATTATGTGCAGAGATTTTTAATAAATGTATTTTTAATTTAGAGCTCTTCGTATTAATGGTGTTGTGATTATTAATTAATTATTTCGTGTTCATTGTATATCTATTATCTGATGATGCAATCTGCAAAAGCATGAGACAAGTTAATTTTTAAAAATAGCAAAAACGACATTGGGAGCTAACATTACACAAGTACACAACAAATTCACAATATTTATAATCAGTCTGAAAAAGTAAAATTTATTTTTGAAGTCAGACTAATATAGATTTAGAACAGAGATACGTTTTAAATTGAATAATATTACTTTATTGCCCATTTTGTAATGTGTAACATTTGTTTGTACCTTTGCATAAAAATAGTGTTTGTCAGAGAAGAAAGTTTCTTTTCTTATACACGTGTATTAAATTCAGCGACAGTACTGAATGCACATTTTTCCTTCAGTTCAAGCAACAGATTTATTAGAATGACACGGACATTAACATAGAAATAGCATAATAATTGCAAAGGAAATATTTTCTGCAATGTTAAAGAAACAGAATGCAACAAAATTGCAATAGTAATAATATACTTACTATCACACAATGCCTTTACAGTTGGATCGAGATCGTCCTGTTTTGGTTTTCGCACTAAATTCATTCACCTACTTATATAATCTAAGCACTTAATATAAGATCGCATCTGATATTAACAAAGATTTTATGATTTTATTATTCCATGAAAAAGGAAGCCATGTGCAGTGCAGCTATTTTTTTTTTGTTTCATAAAAAAAAAAAAAGAAAACGATAATTT
>KK121385.1:21957-80381 GCA_000611955.2 Stegodyphus mimosarum | reverse complement strand
GTGGTGGTCTGTTTGCACGACGCCCTGTACGGTGTGTACCTTTAACGCCTGCCCATCGGAGAAGGCGTTCTCTGTGGTGCCGGGAACACCGGAATTGGAGAGACAATGAATGGGGACGAGTACTCTTTACAGATGAGAGCAGATTTAGTCTGAGTTGCGATTCTAGACACATACACATCTGGGCAGAGCGGGGAACACTCAATAACCCCTTCAACATCATCAAAAGGGACTGTTTTGGAGGTTCTCGTTCGAGCGGAGTTCTCGTTGGAGCAGACATAATGCTTGGTAGCCGAACCGACCTTCATATCTCCCAAGGAGGTTCGTCACCTGGGACTGCTATTGTAACGAGGTTCTTCTTCCTTACATGCGTCTTTTCGCAAGGGCTATGGGTCCTCAGTTCCTCTTCATGGACGACAACGCTCCACCTCATCGCACAGTTACTGTCGAAGAGCTGTTGGAGAGTGAAGATATTGAACACATGGATTGGTCGGCAAGGTCTCTGGATCTAAATCCCGTCAAGCATGTACGGAACTTACTAGGGAGACCCGTGGCAGCACGTAACTTATCGCCAGTAACGATTCCGAAACTGCGATTGGTGCTACAAGAGGAACGAACAGCAGTGTCTCAACAGCTCATTAACAACCACATATCCAGCATGCACAAATGATGTGAAACCTGCCTAGCAGTCAGGGGAGATCATATCCCCTATTAAAGACCGGATGTTTCTTGCTGGACACCCATCACAGGGATGTTTCGGCCTTCAGTCGCATTGCGGTCCATGCTACTTTTTCAATAAAGCTTCCTTTTATCCCTCCGATTTCTCTTTTAGTAAGTGTTGCTTACATTACTCATGTCCTTACGTATTGGGGATTTTACGGTATTAAATGTGTTGATTTGGAAAGCTTTTGTACAAAGTTATATTGAAAAAACCGTCTCGTCCTTAATTTTTGCACACCAGTTTATTGTGAACTTATATATGTGTTTTTACTTATATACTGTAAACTGTCAACCCCCGATTACACAAATATGAATTATTTCTGTTGTGGCCTATCCATATATAATAGTACGGAAATTTCTCTAGTTTGTCCTAGGGAGTTTAAGTAAATAATTAAATAAATAAATAATAATAATAATAAAAAAACACACCTGAAAGATTTCAGATTTTAAATTGCGTCCAAAGAAGCTTTTTTTTTTTTATGTTTTGCGTGTTACCTTTATTTATTAAATATCATGTTCTTCGCACTTAAAACATAAAATTCAGTTCAACAGCAATATCGCAAAATAATTTTAAAATGAGCATATCTTTAGAACTTCCAATACACAATTCCGCGCACAGCTGATAAAAAGGTTTTTTTTTTTCCTCCGTAGAGTGTTGCCATTGCTCGCTTTTAAATCGTTTGAGTTTGTTCATCAAAAATTCGTTATGTTTCACAAATTAAAGTTTTACAAAATATGAAATAGATAATAAAACAAATTCTAAATTTGGGCTTCCAGATGCGCATATTCTAGTGGAAACATACATTATTCAAAATTGGATGGCTCTAGGTACCGTTGTTTTATCACATTTGGAGAAATATAGATACATTTATTCAGATTCTTCATTATTTAATTTCTTTAATATAGGCCTGCAAGACCTGGTGGCAACAGTTTGAAAAATGATTCAGACTTTTCTGTACAACGTTGCCATTGCTCGCTTTGAAATCCCTGAGTTTATTAATCAAAAATTAGTTAAAGTTTTACAGAATATGAAATCGATAATAAAACAAATTCCAAATTTTAAATTTGGGCTTCTAAATACCCATATTCGCAGTAGGATTACGTCATTCAAGATTTGATGGCTCTAGGTACCATGGTTTTATCACAATTCGAGAAGCATACATACATTTATACAGACTCTTTGTTATTTAATTTCTTCAAATATAATACAGAGCGATAATACATATTTGGTGGTAACAATTTGAAAAGTGAAATGGACATTCAGAGTGATTCAACGCAAAATCGCAAAGCGAAAACAATAGTCCTTCATGGACAAAGCCCCTTTGGACTAAAAAGTAAAACCTTAAAGGTTTCAGACTTTAGATTACGTCCAAATGGGCTTTTTTTTTTAACATTTTGTATGTTAGCTTTGTAGAGATATTAGATATTTTTTGGAAAGCAGGAGAGATGAAAAGTGAGCAATGGCCTCGCCGGGACTCGAACCACAGACCTCTTGAATACGCACCGGGCGTGCTGACCACTGCACCATGAAGGCATGTGAATAAGCAGGGAGAAATACCTTATATAACCGACTTTTAAAGGGCGACTGGGGGCTAGGGGCCCAAGAATCATCATCCACCACCTTTTTAGTTCGGGCGCCACCACAAGATATCCGCCAAACTTGTTTATAGCATGACATTTTGACTGCCAACCGAGAACAGAGTTTTTTCAACCATCCTCTGCTCTGGACTTTACGAGATAGTCCTTCCTCCAGACTTTCCGAGAAGAGATGAAAATGATCTCTCTAACTCCTACATCATGCCACAACAATTCAACCTCGTTCGTGCATCCTATGCTAAGTATTTGCACTCATGTGCTTATAAGTAGGGGAAAAAAACACTTTTAGGAATCGATCAGTTGAAGCCTGCGATCTTCGAATCTTCTGATCAGTGTTCTCCTTTGCTCGATCTACATCTTCCTTCCAGGCCTCCACAGCTTGTCACACATTCGGGAAGACGTATAAGTATCAACAACAGGTACTTGTGACTTTTTTATTCATACCTTCTGCACTCGAGAGAGGGGATATTATGGAGAACTTTTAAGTAGCTGTCATATGCAAGAGAGAGCGCTATAGAAACTTTCTTTCCTTTATCCAGCAGGAAAGAGGATTTGTGACTGACCCTCGACAATTCATGTCTGGCAGTAAACAGTGAAGCATGAAATGACCTCGCTCTGGTCGCGCAATGCCGGTTTAACTAGCATGCATATTACAAACATGAATTTCTTGTGATTACATTTTGATTGTGCTGAGTGATTAATATCTGATGTTTAATTTTGTTATTTTTCTATATGTGTTAATATATCTTCTAATTTAATTAAAGTAATGGATGTAAAAATGGGTATATCCTCTTTATGCTTGCATTAAAACATGTATGTATGGAATGGTGAATCTATAATCTGTGTACACGAAAACATGATAAGGTTATACAAAATGTTAGCAGTTGTATGACATCATATCCATTTTGTTTCTGTGTGAAAGTTTTGACTGAAAAATGGATAAAACATTAGCATAGATTAATTATAAATATTGATAATCTTATTTAATGATTTTATAAGTTTTATTACATAAATTTTGTTTTTAATAAAACAAATTAAACAAAGAATAATAATAATAAAAAGAATGTTTCAATATTTTTTATTAACTTTAAAAAAGATCTATTTCCAGTACTAAAACAATATAAAATGCAGATTCAGTTCAGAGTGACCAAAGATCATTTTGTAAACAAAACTTGCATCAAAACATTAACATTTGCAGTTAAAATGTCAACAAGATTTACACAATATTATGATTAGTGGTACATTAGGTCAATTCTAAAGTATCATTTTTAATAACGGAATGTATAGTAATTGGATCCATAAGCAAGTCAAATGACTAGAGAAGTAAGAAGCATGCAAAATTCATAATTTTAAATATCACATTTACTTCCGTTTTTGTTTCTTAAAATAAAAATATGTAAAAATAAAATAAAATTTAGATCCATAAAAATATGTAAAAATAAAATTCCTATGAAATTCATATTTTTGTCTACATTTTCTAATTATAAATCACAAATTTATAAGAATTCTTTTCCCAGATAAACCAACAAAAACTGTTTAAACTAATTGTCAAAATAAGAATAAGACTGTCAGTTCATACTGTTAGTAAGACTGTCAGATCATACAATGTGCAGCCTTCCATTAAGAATAAAAGATTAATATGAAGTTTAATTAGATAACAATTTAAAATAAAAAATGTTACATAGAAAAACTCCAAATCAAGTGCTGATTAGTTTGAATAATTTTGATCCCAAAGAGTATAGCTATTTCTCAAAATGGAATAATTATATTTACAGAAATTACACAGCATACTGCTTGTTAGAATTACAGGCAAACATGAATATGCCCAGTTTAAGAAAACAAATTATGTGAAAAGATGCTTAAAGTAACTTTTTCACTATCAAGATTAGTATCAAAAATTATTTTTTTTCCCCATTGGGGCTGATGATTAATTGCAAATATTCATTTTGCCACTGATACAAGACAGACAATTTCTGTAGTACAATTTTGCATGCATATTTTAAAATTATCACAGGGTTAAAATATTGTATCACAGTTAAGTAAAAGTTCCTTGGCACTTTGACATGTCTGTCTTAGAATTTCATTCAATCCGGTCATTCATAACTGGTTCTCATAACCGGTTCATTCCATTAGTCTTCAAGCCTCTGATAACCATCTCCAATATCTCGTTTAGAAACTTTTGGTTCAACTGAGGAAGTTTCCGGAATTGTTAAAGACACTGAAGGCTGCAAATATGTTTAAAAATCTTTGCATTAATAAATATTTTACAGGTGTGTATAATAATATATTTAACAATACAGAGGGTGTTCACATGTTTTTGTAACGATTTTGATTTTCTCCATGAATTCAAATATTAATTATAAAATACAAACATGAGTGGCATCAAATAAGAATAAGGTTTAATTATTATCTGTAGCATTAAAAATACTTTTCTTTAAAATGTCGCTGAAAAATAAACAATGAATTGAAGGCTATATTTTTGCATTGTCCGAAGAAAAATATGCCTATTCAATTACTAAAAAAAGATGTGAAAAGCATGATTAATATCTCTACATGTAAAATAAGAGATATAATTAACATAAAAGGAAAGAAACATCAAAGTTTACATCTGACTGGGAAAAATGCAAAAAATGCATACCCAATATAGGTATTTACAGCTCTTATTAAATCTAAAGTTGCATCTCATGTTTCAAAGGAAAATCCAACCCCCAAAGAGCTATTGCAAAATCTTTAAATATCTCTGTAGGAACTGTGAACAAAATTCAAAATCTGATTTAAAGCTAATCAAATTAAAAACAAAATGTTCATCACCTAATACCGAAACATGTTTCTCAGCATAAGATTATGTGCAGACTGCTGTATGAAAATTATTTGGCTAGTGACAAATGGAAATACCCAGTTACAATTAATGAGGCTTGGATATACTTACCTGATTGTACCTGATTACCTGAAAGATCGATTTACTACCGAAAAAGAGGAGAAAAAGCCTTAATATGTTGGTTCAGAGAAAACAAGGAATATTTTTCTAGAAGTTTTATGGTTATGCTGGATACCTTATAACGGAAAACTTAGAATAAGAAAAGTAGAAAAAAATGTCACAATTCATTCGGATTACTATCATCAGAAATATGTTGTAACACCTATTTTTAAAGAAGAAATTCCATGTTTTTATCCAAACAATCTTCACTGCATTAAGTTCCATCAGGATAAGGCTCCAAGACGTACCTCAAAATTTATTGCTCTATTTTTTGAAAAAATGAGAAATGAAACTAGAATTGAAACTATTTCCTTTAAATGCATCCCACCCAAGTCCCCTGATGCATCTCCGATGGATTTATGTGCAGACTTTTCAAACAAGCTGTTTATAAACAGCATCCCCAAATATTGGATGGACTCTGGAAAACGGTGAAGGAGGAGTGAATAAAGTCAACCTTGATGTTTTAAGAAAAATACTTTTATCTTGGAAATCAAGATGCAATATGATAGTTCAACAAATCAACTATCAAACTGAACATATTAGAAAATAAAATTCTAGGTTTTGTTTATATATTAATCTTTGAAAAATCATTACAAAATGTGTGAACACCCTCTGTAGTCCGGGTAATTAATTACGATGAAATAAAAGATCAGTCTTTATCAATAAAGTAATTCAGGTTTTTGTCAGCAATACAGAACAAGATAATATTTAATTACAATACTTGTCAGACATTGTAGATATTTGGGATTTTCAATCAACTGAGAAAACATTTAAAATTAGACAATACAAATGAATTACATATCATATTAATATTCTAAAAAACCAAAACTTTCAACTGCCATGATAAAAAAAAAAAAAATAAAAAAAAAAAAAAAAAAAAAATCTTTCAAAAATCAAAGTTCTAACCATCACCTGATAACAAATATGATGAAGAAACAATTGGACTTCTTCAAAAAGGTTAAGAAACACACTTTCTTTTTAATATAAAGGAAAGCATATTTATTATGTAGAGACATTAGGTTATTTTTTGATGCAAGAGAGATGAAAAATTGAGAAATGCCCCTCACTGGGACTCGAACCACAGACCTCTCGAATACGCATCGAGCATTCTGACCACTACCCTATGAAGGCATGATAAGAAGGTGGGAGAAATACCTTATATACTCCACTTTTTAAAGGGTGACTAGGGATTAGGGGACCCAACTGCCAAATCCTGGTGGTGGAGAATCATCATCCACCACCCTTTTAGTTTGGGAGCCACTGTAGAGACATTACGTTATTTTTTGATGCAAGAGAGATGGAAAATTGAGAAATGCCCTTGCCGGGACTCGAACCACGGACCTCTCGAATATGCATCGAGCGTGCTGACCACTACACCATGAAGGCATGCTAAGAAGACGGGAGAAATACCTTATAATTAAACAGAACTTCAAACTAAATTTATGGACATTTTTATAGATCTGTATTTATGTACAAACATCAAATTGACGGGTATAGAAAACCAGATGTGTTCTTAAAGTAATGTTTAAAATTTAAAAACACAATCTTAACACTAGAACTCCCACCAACTATCAATTTGATGAATTTGTAGTTGTTTTTAACAGTGTCAAAAAAGGAAACATTTGTTTCAAAATTAACAGACTTACTTGAGCTTGTATCACAGCGATCTTCACTGATACTAACTATTCTCTCTAGCAGTTCAGTACTTCTTCTTGAATTACTTATACAGTATTTTCTCCCTCCTTCCAGCATACGTTTGTGGTGTAATGGTTAGCCCAGTCAGCATGTATTCAAGAGGTCCAGGTTCGAGTCCCAGCAAGGGCATTGCTCATTTTTCATGTTTCCAGCATAAAAAAATCTTAATGACTCTACAATGGCACCCGAACTAAAAGATGGTGGATGATGATTCTTCACCACCCAGAATCTGGAGATTGGGTCCTTTTTAATCCCCAGTCGCCTTTCAAAAGGGGAAGTATATAAGGTATTTTCTTCCTCTTTCCAGCATTCCTTCATGGTGTAATTGTTAGCACACTCAGCATGTATTTGAGAGGTCCAGACTTGATACCCGGCGAGGGCATTGCTCATTTTTCATGTCTCCAACATCAAAATAACCTAATGACTCTACGTACTCATTATGATTAAAGAACAGTATTTCATCAGAATAAAGTAAAACTAGTACTTCCCTCTCATTCTATAATGATACTGCTAATATTCATAATAATCTAATATTTTGATAGTCTTTACTCACACTGACTGCAACTTTTACTGAAAATCTTCATGAACAACTGCAGATCATTCCTTAGTCCTGGGCCTAACATTTTATGCTTTAGGGACATACGGTTGACAGATGATAAATCACACATGACATATATTTTGCTCTGGTGAACTGTGGTGCATTGATACTCGGTTCGAAGTTCTCGGAAGATATTTCTATCAAATTACGACTTTTATTTCAGATCTACGTTCTAACTACTTTTATATTTGTTACCAGACAAAGAAATTCATACAAGAACTGGTTTAATATGATTAACTATGAAAGTAGCTTACCCATCATTGTAGAGATAGGTTTACATCATACGGAACTCTCAAATTAAAGGGCTTAAGGAAAAATAAATTGGGTGTGTATTCCCTGATTAAACTGATAATTGCCAGCATAAATTAGAAAACTATAGAAATAATGGCTTTTGTAATGTTGCTCATGAAGTCCAAAATCCATCAAAATGACGGATTCTGTAAATCTAACATTAAATAGTGTTATATATTTATACAAACAATTGTTTCCTACACACACACACACACATATATATATAATGAATATGCCGTGTTTCATTGTAGAAGATTTTACGTACACCTTGCATAAAAAAAAAGTGGGACAGTTCTATATCTCCTGTTTTACTGGACAGATTGTCAAAATTTAACTTGCGTTTTCCATGTCTCAACAGTGCAACTTAGATATATATTAGATTTATATATAGCATTGTTCTAACATAGGTATTTTGACACAAAATCGGACTTTTTCTGAAATAAAGTTTTTACCATCACTTTAAAGTAGATATATTTCTAAGCATACCTGCAAAAGTATATATAATACCTTATATACCTTATATACATGAAATTCAAAATTTCTTAGGATTTACATATTGATGCATTTTGAAATTTGGCATATTTGTTATAAGTGATAATAACACCAAATGTGGTTTACACACTTTGTTAAAAATATTTGAAAGTATGGATGATGACCCTCTTTTCTGCTCGTGTGCAATGAAAAAAAAAAAGGAGAGGAAAATAGGTTGCTATAAATTAAGAAGTTTGCCAAGTGAATTATTCTTGATGCAAACTGAAAAAAATATGTGTCAAAATAAATCTTCGAATTTCTCCATAAATTTCTCACCAAAATTACAAAATTTAATATCTAGGCATAACTTGAGTCATAGAATTGAAATATGGAAAAAAATTGGTATGTTATTTCAGAAAAAGTCCGATTTTGCATCTAACTCATGTTAGAACAATGCTATATATAAATTTAATATATCTCTTAAGTGATGCTATCGAGACATGGAAAACGCAAGTTAAATTTTGATAATCGGGTCCAGCAGAATGGGAGATATAGAACCATCCCATTTTTTTTTGTGAGTACAAGGTGTACATTACTATTTTTCCCTTGTAAATAGCATTTATGAATAAGAGAAATTTGTAATTTGGAGAAATATCACCAATTTGGCCACTTTTAAGAAGTTGTAGTAGCTGTCAGATTCACTGACATCAATAACCATAAAGACTGAAATGCCTCTCTTCTGCCTTGTTTCTTTCTTCTCTTTTACTACAAACTGACATGCCAATCCTAACCAGTTTTAATCTCTGAGCTGCAGATTTAGACAATCTTAGTTAAAACTATTATGCAGCTTTAGAGCTACTACTTACAACAATGTTTCTTAAGACCTTATTCATAAGCTGGGCAGATGATTTCATGATGTTTAAAAGCAACGAATGTGATAAATTGAATTGAATATCGTTGAAAGAGCACATGTTCATTTTTGTAAATTTTACACCAGGCAATAAAAACCTTTTACCCTTTTCCAGAATAAAGTTACCACATATTTCGATCCCCAAATAAAAAGAGGCAGTCAATAACCAACCACATTAAACTTAAGAGTTGTTTTCGCTCTGGGAAGATGCAGTTGTTGTAGCGGTTGGTTGTAAACTTGATGGTATTGTAAAAATCCTTATATTCCTCTGGTATGTAGTGAATAACTTTTTTGATATAGTCTATTTTCTTAATGTTAATGACCTTCATCCCAGAATAGGATGGTACAGAGGGAAGATCTATTTCTACCTCCAGTCTCTTCAATTTTAGAATTTTTTAAATTAAACCACTTAATGAGTTATAGGCAAATAAAACACCCTCCTTCATCTTGAAATAGTAATAAATGGATATTTTAAAAGATTGCTTTGCTCCTCTACATCTTCCTTCTGCAATATCCTCCAAAGGCACAACTTGTTTTTTGAAGTACCTTGGTCACCAACTATTGAAATCAGATGATGTTGCAGTTTTTCAGCAATATAGCTGAAATTTTACCATTAGAACTGCTTTTAGAGATGAGGTTCTTATATTGGGCTGTTGTGTATACATTGATTGGGCTGGTGTGTATACATATATCGATCCATTTTTCCAATGTGACATTTAATAACACTGAAAGTCCTATCACAGGGCAGGATGCTATGTCACCTTAAAGGAAAGTATTGCTCAACAATCAAATTTTTTCTGGTCCCAGAAAAAGCTAAGAGGGACCTCAAAAGGGTATGATTTCGGTTTTGACCTGTGCAACCATCCGAAAAAATATATTTCTGTTGCTGATGTCAGAATATGTTGTTTTATATAGTCATATAAAAATGAAGAAACCTAAGCAAAAGGATGATGCAATGTTTACAAAGACTGCCTGATAAGAAAGAACAATAAGTTTCAACAACAACGAGAGGTTTCACCCGTGACACTTGCACTATGCCCTATGCTGTGTTAAGTGGAGCCCACAGCCTGAATATGTTCCCTTTCAACAATAAACACCATCTTCGAACGCTTGCTAGTACACACAAAGTTGAATTAGAGATGCACCACTTCAACTCTAAATGCATCTATATTTAGAATGAGAAAACATTAAAACCTCAAAATCGAGAAAATATGGACATGTGACCTTTCAACAATAATTGACTCAATTGCCAGAAATAGTGCCAGTATATTAGGTAACAAACTAACTGGCATATTTGATTGGCAACTGTTATGAAATCAAACTATATTTATTATTATTTATGATTTATTGTATTTATGAAGTGCTGAAATGCTCACTGTTCTAATGCAGAAACCTTTAATGTTCTTCAAAATGTTTTGCTGACACTTTTTCTTAATCTGCCATTTCATATTTCATCATAGTTGTTTAATCTTATGAGGGTGTATCTGCATGTATGAAACTATATTTAGCATTTAAATCCAGCTCGTTTTAATTTTATTGTGCAGTATGAATTCGAAGAATCAGAATACACAGATGATTCTACATTTATATGATTTTCAATTGCTTTGGCGATGATTACTACGAATGGTTAAGTATTTAGATAAGAAAATATTCAGAAGCTCTCGGCATATACTAGAAAATATCTACTGCTGAAGAAGAGCAATAAGACTTAATGCTACTAGCTTCATTATTACATTTAGTAAGTATATTATTGTTCAATAATTAAATTTAGAATTCCTTTTTTCATTTTTTGCCTCTGTTTCTGTAATGATGGAGCATAGACATCTCATAAATAATTATTCAAGTCTATTACACAGTCTTTGACATTTCCAGTTTCATTCAAAAAACTCTACAGAAGTTAATTCTATACTCCAAAAATCTATAAATCTCAGAAAAGAAGATCAAGGCAATTTAAATTATGTACTGTTATGTATGAATGTACAAGATACAATCACATGATTCAAACAATGTACCACATCTTTTATAGTGACATAACTGCAATGCTATCAAACTCATCAGTTTAACAGACTTCATGATTCGTGATTACTTGCATAATTCGAATTCAATGGCAAAATTCCTTTTATTGACAGGAAAAATTACTGCTCTTTCTTCAGAAGAAGGTAAATTGTACATTTTCAACTTTAGAAAAATTTAATCTAACACGATTTCATATGTAGAGATAGTTGTTTGACAGATATAATAAATTTAAACTCTGATAATAAATTAAAACTTTGATAGGGTTACTAAGTTGATTTTTGATCTCTTACTAATATGGTAATCATGAGTACATAAACCAAGATTTAAAAATTTGTACCTAGCTAATGAAAAAGGGACTGCTTCTCAAACTGTGCTAAAAATTTCTTAAAACCTGCATGTTTTCTAAGAAATTCCTAGGGATTTATAGGAATTTTTAATGAATTATTAAGGAGATCTATAAAAAATACTAGACTTACAAATTAATCAATGTGGAGGTTCCTAAAGTTATGAATATTATTTCAAATGTTCTATAAGAACAAAAATGCTACAAAATGCTCATTTGGAGCTGAAAAATACTAGACTTATACTTATGCAGAGGTCCTTAAAGTTATAAATATTATTTCAAATGTTTTGTTAGGATGAAAATATTAAGAAATACTGATCTGGAGCCTAAGCTTGAATTCTTTTCAGTATTTTTTCAAATGTTTTTGCTCTAGATTTTCCTTATAAACTACAGGTTTTGGACCACAAGCAACAATAGAAAGGGGGCACAGAAGTTTCTTCTTATTTTTAAATGATCAACGAATGTGCTGATATAGGAGCTAATTTTCTTTACTTTCCAAACACAAATTACTTTGTTTTCCTCCAGGTGACTTATTGATATGGAATAAAAAATATAAAATTATAATCTAATAATGCCATAAATAAAAAGTTTATAACTGACTTCAAAGCATGTTGCAATTTATGGGCTAATTAATCTGCTTAATACTGATCACACAGCAACAAAATTTCTACAACACTTAAGGCCTTTTTCAGCTTCTCCAGAACTTATTTTTTGGGAAGCAGGGCATAACTTTTCATACACTTGGAATAAAAAATTATATGACTTCCAAAAACAAGTTCAAATTTTAAAAATTTATATTGCTGCAAGACTTCTGCATCAAACTATTTTAGCATATTTCTTAAATTTGAAAATATAAACTTTGTTTTGAAAAAGCAATTAATATCATACCAATACAGGGGCAGTTTCTTGCTCAGGATCAACTTCTTCATATTTCTTTGATTTAAAATAGAGCCTCCTTTTCACTAAGTACAACACAACAACATCACAGATCACAACCTCCTAAAGAGGAAATAAAAGAATTGACTTCAGTATAAAAAGAACAATATAATTCTTTATTATAAGCAAGTCATTATTTTATATAATAATAAAACATATATACTAAATACAAATCTTTAAAAGGTTTTAGTTTTTTATTTATTTCATTAATCATTTATGCTGTAATAATAAACTACAAGATATAATTATAGTTTATTGCATAAAATAATACCATTTATGATTTTTTTATATAACAAATAATTTTTATTATATATTTTAGATTTTACTGTTAAAGTTATTACATAAAATCCAGTTTGTGAAATTTCCTTTTTTCAAACATCTCATTTTATGATTACATATTGTCACCACAGAAAAAGGTCAGTATCTTTATTTGCTTGTTTTGGTAAAAGCAAATATAATTCCAATTAAATATTTAAAATAATAGAGGGCCATCTTCCTTTTAACTCAAAAAGTATTTAGATTCATTTTCCTGCTCCTCAGAAGGTCTAAATTTTGTTCTCATCAAATAAATTTTTGACACCAGTCTGCACTGCTCTATGCTATGAGTTCATCAGGATTTTCTTAATTATTTGACAGGAGAAGCCTTCTTTGTTTGAAGCAAATAACAGTTTTTACAGGTCTTGAATCTGAATATACTAGCAGCTCTAGCCAGCTTCCTTTTTATATTACTGCTCAAGAGAAAGAGAGAGAAAGCACAACTTGGATGTTCTATAACAATTTTAAAGTCGTCTTGTTCTTTTCGGGATCAACTCTACTGAACAGACAGAGTACAGAATTCTTGCTATGTGTTTGAAGAACAGATACTGCAGAAGAAAGTTTAAATAGCCTTTTCATTTGAACTAAATAAAGATTGTCCTCACTCAGTGCTTACAATTACAACTGCTTGTGGCTAAGTAACTCAGACAGAAAATTAAAATGTAAAATTACAATAAGTAAGATGTGCTACATGACTAGCTCCTTAAATAATAACTGAGTGACCCCTTAAATATCTAAACCACTAAATCGGCTGCACACAGCAAAGGTGAGCCTAAAATATCAATATGATCTAAAAAGAGTAGCTAAGCACCAACTATTCACCTACAAAGATAACTTCAAACATGTGGCATCAATTTGGAACTATTCTCCAACTACTACTCTTACAACAAGTGCTTAGATACTGATTCCGAACTCACATTTGCATACGATACCATTAAAATCTACATTCTGGCAGGAAACTGAAATCAGCAGAGAAAGGAAAGTTTCACAACTAAAAATAATTGGTTAGAATAAAATAAGGTCTTTACACTCCTAGAATGTTAAAAAAAAAAAAAAAAAAAAAAAAAAAAAAAAAAAAAACCCATCAAATGTTAAATTGTCTTAAAATTTGTTGCGAAGTTACAAAAATTATCTTAAGCCTATATCAGAATAAATCAGCCTAAATCAGAATTAAAAGCTCTACAAAATAATACATAAATTAAGCACACAAAACACATTAAACAACCATAAATCACAAATTAAAATATGCAAAATACAGAATAAACAAACATGAAAATTAACTAAGAATGCATTAAAATAAACAAATAAATAATTCCACAGAACATAATCACAAGGAAACATGAATAATTGAATAAAGATCACTTTACTGATGAGTGATAACTGAGTGACTAAAAATCACTTAGTTAAAACTGTCAAAATACTTTCAATTTTTTTAAAAATGAAATTCTTTTATTCTTTGGACTATATGTTTTTGAGTTTCACAGAAAGCCAAAATTTATGCTATATTACTTCAGTTATGTTTGTTTATTAGAATAAAGATACAAGTTCATTAATACTTCTTAAAATTTCAATCTACACAGTTGAATTTCCAGTTGAATTTCAAGCTTTCTTGAAGCATTTTATGTTACACAATACCAGAAATACTACAATTTTACATATTTCACTAAAATTATTTACATATATATGAAGTTAGTAACAATATATATATATACGTATATATACACGTGACAAAAAAACATGAAAGCAAACTTCTAATTTTAATTAGCACTAGCCTTTTATATTTTTCATTTTAATTTGGGTATTTTCTTTTTCTGTCTTAAATAATAGTAACTGCTTATAACATACGAATCTAAACTGCATCATTTCAGATTAATCCATATCATACAATCTTGCAGAACACTGCAATGCAGATACCTATTAGGCCAGGGGTAACCTTTTACACTTTGGAGAACCCTTTGAGCTTACTGTTTTTTTTGAAGGAACCTCTTGATCATAGATAAAAATAAAATCTCAAATCTCAAATTTACAAAATTATTATTGCACCTTTATTTTATGACTATACAAACTTCTTAATAAGATAATGAATGGTAAGGTAGCTAATGCTTTTTTTGGGGAAGGGGGGTTCCAAAATATATTCTATGAGTACTAAACACAAGCAATAACATTTTAAATTACAATCAATTAATAAAAAGAAAATTTTTTTAATGACTTGACTGTGACTGTTTTCTTATTGCAAAGTACTTTTACGTCTGGAATAACCGTTGAAATCTGCAACCTAATGCCTTGTTCAGCGTCCAATCTGTTTTTTTGTCACAGTATACAAAGAGAAAGATTTTTCATATACATAGATTGAAACAAATGACATTAGACGTTTCACAGCTCTTTTGACAGTTTCAGGATATTCTTTTCTAATTTCAATCCAAAAATGCATAATACCAACTTGACTAAATTTTAATTTGAATCAAGTGTTGGTTGATATATTAATCTGTTGTTCTCTTTCTTTTATTGGGAGTTCAGAGATGTCACAGTCTTGAAAAGGATTTTGGATCCAAGATAATTCTTCTTTTCAAACAGGAAAATATTCAACAAATGTTTTTTGCAGATCTGAAAAATGTTGGACCAAACTAATTTTTACATTTTTATGGAGATTATTGTTACAGTCTATTAAAATATCGTGCAAATTAGGAAAGCATTCAATATTATCTTTCAAAATTCAAATTTTACTTTGTACCTTGAAAATAGCGATATTTGTTCCTTGCAGCAATGTGTTGAGCTCATTGAAATAGGTAAAAATATCTGCCAGAAACACAACTTTCTGAATCCAAACTGCATAATTTAACTTTTGAGGTAACTGAGGTATACATTCAGATAAGAAAATTCTTATTTCATCTTTTAATTCACAAATCTTGTCAACACTTTTCTATGAGATAACCAATAGACTTCTGAGTGCAACAGTAGCATTTTATGTAAACTTCCCATAATTTCATGCAATAAATTGAAAAGTCTTGAATTAAATGGCTTTGATTTGATAAAATTTATAATTTTAATGCAATCATTAAGTACTTTTTTAAGCTCTTCTAGCCTTTTCTTCACTGCAAGAGCTTGTTGATGGAGACAGCAATGAGTACTTCACATGTGAGGATATTTTTATTTATGTTTATATTTTTGTTTTACACCATTCAGTTTTCCAAGTTTTGCTTTAGCTCCATTAGAACACACACTTGATGACATAAATCCCAAGATATTATCATGTTTTTTGAAGTATGAATTAACAAAATTAAAAATTTCTTCCACAGTTGCTCTAGTTGGTAAACTGCAAATTAGCACATCTTCTTGAGCAGCTGTTTCATGTATATATTTCACAAATAGTCAGCAAGATCGATAATCCAACTATATCTGTAGTCTCATCAAGTTGAATAGTAAATCTAAGTTCAGAAGTTTCAAATGCCTTATCAGCTCATTTCACAAAAATTAGACACATCTTTAACACACCTTGAAATTGTAGTATCCAAAAGGGGGATGCAATCAGTTAACTTAGCATGTTCTTCCCCAATCATAATAGTAACTACATCTTTTACACACATTTTAATTTCAATGTGTGTAAATGTTTCAATGTGTTTTTTTCTGCAATCATAAAAACTTCACCCTGTTCAGCAACACAATATGATGCTTCCAAAGCATTATCATTACCCTTTTTAACAAAGTTCTTCCAAAGCATTATCATTATCATTTTTAACAAAGTTCTTAAAGGTCATTTTTCTATTCTTTAACTCACTGCATTTTCTTTTAAATACTCAGCATTTTTATTATGTAAACTGGATGATTTGTTTCTAAATGTCTTTTCAATTTTGAGGGATTTAAACTTCTGTTGTGCATCACATGTTCACATTCAACGAACTGACCGATTTTCACACCAATCCAGGTAAAACCAAATTTTATGTATTCTTCATTATACTTCCTCATTTTATAAATGGGTAAATTTGTATCAGCTAACAACTTTTTGGTACATCTGATTCATTATCAACAGTTCATAGCGAAACTATTTTCTGTATCCGTTGTAATGAAGTTCAACAGTTTTTAACCACATATCCATTATTGTTAGAGTAGTACAAATTCCAAATAAATAATGAGTTATCATTTATGATATAAACAAAATAATCATTTACTTCTAAGCTTGTGCATGACTGTATTTAACAGAATGAGATTAATAGTTGATCGTTTCAAATAGCTCTGTCTTATCTATTCCTATTTAGACCAATTAGAACTTTTCAATCTAAAACACATACTGAGCATGTACAAAAATGCTTCGAAACACAACTTTTCAGAATCAACCTGGATACCACAATTGGCACACTTATGACCCTTGTAAAAAGTGCCAAAGAAAACACGTCAAATAAGCGGGCAATTCTTCACCTGATCCAAAGAATGGAGACTAATATATAATCTAACGTGTCTCAATGTATTTGAAGCATGTCACACAAAATTAAGATTTAATTTTATTTTGATTAAGCAGATAATGATCACTCGTAGAATCCCTATCAAAGTTCTGAGGAACCCAGGCTGAAGACCTCTGTACTAGGCAAACAGAAAATAAGATTTCAATCAAAATAAAAAGTAACCAATCCTTTTTGACATTCTCCTAGGCTTTTTTCTGAATGCATCATACCTTCCTACTTTCGTACTAACAGCTAACATGTGACAGCTCACTTCTCTCTATCATCCATCATATTTGTCTTAGGATTAGTAAGATGTCTTAAGGTGAAAACTGGATGCAGACTGCACCCACACTGATGTTAGAATCAAAATATGCATCTCGAGAATTTTTTTTGTCCAGAGATAAATTGTGTTTGAATCTACAGCAAGTTTCATCATTCTAGTACACAGTTAAGCATTCCCCACGCTGACTATCTACAACCTTCTGCCATGATTAAATTTATTTGTATCTTCTGTTGCCTTCCTAAATTATTACACATGTTTAATTAAATTTTCTTTCAATTGCATCCTTAGATTTATCTGTTTAATATACCAAAATGAAACTTTTATTTTATATCATGCACTTGAGAAACATTTCAGCATGTGTATTAAATTCCAAAGAAAATATAAATTACAAAATAGTGAAGTTTATGATGACCAACTTGCTAGAAATGCTATGTAAGTATTTAAATTATTTCTTTTATAAAATTTTCATTCTCATTTTTCTTTGCAATAAGTTTAAATATTAATATCAAAATTTTAAATATCATTTTTTTATTTATTTTAATTCTGCTTTAGAAATCACTCTAGTTAAAAGGTAATTCTTTTTGACAAGCCTAAGAGTAATGAGGTCTGATTGTTATTCTTTGAAAAAAATTTCATTTTTACTAAAATTAAACTCTGTAGTAATATTTGACTATTACAAGCTATCTAACATGTTCACCCAATTGAAAATAACAATATAAATCTAATTTATTAAATATTTATGCCATTAATATTTGAACTACACTACAGAAAAACAAACATTTTTTTTGGATTTCTATAAATATTTAGAATTTTTTTAAGTGGAGTCCTTTAGCAATACTGATATTAAACTTACATATTCAAAATTACCAAAATTAACAGCATCTACAACAACAACAACAAAATGCTTACCAAAGCAAGTAATCCAAGACCAGCACCAACATTTTGTAGAAGAGGCACAATTCTAAATTTTCCAGCTTGACCAACTACACTTATTGAGAGTCGTATACCATACATTTTATATAACGTACGTCTGTTATCACTGTAATAATTGGCATACCTACATAAAATATATACAAAAGCTAATGAATATTTCTTTAAATTTAATATACAAATATAAGAACTGTATTTTAATATAGGGGAAACTAGATATCAATCAAAAATAATCAAAAATTAAAAATACATGCTCAATTAAAAAGGGGGCAAAAATCTCTATAAAATAGGTTATTATTGTATAAAAGTAAAATTGTTTTGATTCCACATTTAAAATAAAAGATAAATACTGTTTCAAAGAATATAATACTTTACTGCCAAATAAAAGTACTGAAAATTTTTTACCATTAAAAATATCCATGCAAGTTTAGTGTTATGCATGAGATATGTACTATATTTTACATATTCAGTGAATCTTGTTTAACATAACCATTCATAACTTTGGACGATTTTGGTCTTATAGAGAAGTAATAATCTAAGAGAAAGAATTGATATTTTAAACAGTTTTTTTTTTTTGTTTTAGGCTGAAAAAAAGAAAGAAAGAAAATGCATATATAGGCTGAAATGGCACTGCACATGTTCTCTGCTGAAAACTGATATTAGAAAAAATTCTTACTGCGATCGATTAAAAATTAGAAAATTCCTTTATTTTTCAATGGAGGGTTAGAGTAATACTTTATTATCATCAGTTACTAAATGTTTTGGTAGAATACTACAGGAACAGATGATATCATTTTCCCTTTTGCTGTTATATTAAGTAGGCACATTATTTTCATTATCTAATATCCATTAATTTTGAATCATAATTATATGATAACCTCTAATATATACAGTCAACAAAAGTCTTTAATGTGGCCTTTATTTTGCAATCACTGGACAAAGACTCATAACTAGAATTACAAAAATGGTTTAAATGTTGTAAATATCTATGTTTTGGCATTTTAAATTAAAAAAATATATATATATATAATTTAACTTTTACACCACAATTTTCTAAAAATTACAAAACACAACAAAAGCAGCTACTGTGACTTCGAAAATGTTTAATAATGTCTCGAGGGAAACCTGACTTGAAGTGATACACTGACTATAACCAATAACTCCCCCCCCAGAACTTAACTCAAGGCCTCTGCGTGCAGTTCGTGACGTCACTGTATTCGTCCTCGCTAACTTTAAGGATGCTTTTTTAAATATCCATTTGACAGGCTTGTAAATAAATTGAACTTAAATTTTCATATTTAATTCTCATCATTTATAAATCTGGAAAATACCTTGTTTTCATTAGAATGTGAAGAACCACGATTTTTATATTTAGAATGTTTTTGATAGGAATAGATAGAATTTTTAAATCCATTAAAAGTTATAATTACCGATTTTATCAAATTTAATCGCTGAGAAACTCTTGTTAATGAAAGAAACTTCCCACTTAATGAATCGGAATTTTATTTATACGCAATAATGAAACAGAAAGATGATTTTTTAAGACATGAAGGCAGGATACAGATCCTAAAAAATTAAGATATATCTTAACTCATTTAAATTAGGAAGCTATTTTACCTGGAATCATGTAGCAACATAAAATCATTAACTGAAGACAAGCATAATTAATCAAAGATGTTTATTAGTCAAGGCTCATAGTAATTATACTTACCATGATTTATGCCTTGACTAAAAAACACCTTTGATAAGTATAAATAATATGTCTTATTTTTGACATATGTTGCCAAATAATAATAATAATAATAAATACTCATATTTGAAAAAATAATACTAAGTTTGCAACGATTTAAATAAGTTTTCATAATTATGAGACATTAATTGCACAGACAGAATTATACATTATTTTGCATTCTAAACAGAAAATATCAAACCTCTGATAGAGGTCTGATATAGATCAAAATAACAAACCTCTGATCTCTACAGGGAAATTTTACAATATGGTTTAGTAGTATTATGTGGAACATAAATGTAACAATTCGTAAACTGGGATATTAAACACAACAAATGAGAAAGACAATTATCATTGCACTATTACCGTTGAATAAAACTAATAAAATATAACGCCCTTAAGATGCACTACATTATACATTGCAATTACAAACAATTAATACATAAATACTTCAGATAATAGGTATATGCTTATTTTCAATTCAGTCAATTCAAAGAGGAAGGATTGTTCAAATAGAGGAAAAGAAGAGAAAGAAGAAAATCATCAAAATTGTCTTTGCAGTCAATTCAGAATTATTCAAAACTGTCTATAAAGTACGAACGATAAATCTTCTTATTTATCATATATTGCATTTCATCAAATAAAAATGCTGATATTTCATAAAGACTACAATTTAAATTATTTCTAAAAACAGCATAAGAAAGCAATGCTGTATAATAAAAAAGTACAATTAATTCATTCTATAGTGGGGAAAACATGAAAACAGAATTTCATGACATTTAACTTTCATATATATATTGTTGCGTTATACGGGTTCGTGGATTTGAGAGTATCCGATGAAAACACGATGCAGAACAATAAAAAGCACAATTTATTTACAAGAATCGCTATTTACAGCACAGTTCCAAAATTACCTTTAAAAGCGTCGAAAATCTACAATAAATATGCTGAAACAATCAGCAACACAGCTTCAGGCTGTAACTGTAAAGGCAGCTTCATGGCAACACTAAACTTATAATAAACACCGTGGAATAATCACCAATACACTGTCAAGCTATACTGTAAGGGTAGCTTCACGGCAAAGCACTATCTCGATCGCTTTCCGTTCACAAAACTCTTGCGTAGCTTAGAATTCACAGTAAGCAGCAATTCTCACAATTCTCACAACTAATCACACTACTTCACAATCTACTCACAACTACTGCTCTCAGAAACGCAAGGGTTTATATAGCTTTTCTTAAAGTTCCACACGTTTCGAGAAATATCTCGACAGGAAGTTATTCTAGAAGCTTCCCGATTGGACCATGGGATATCGCCAATTTGGTCGCCAAATGGGCGATAAAGTTGCCAATCTGGCAACCCTACCATACACTATTTTATGGCAACCCTAGTACTATGCCGGAAAGCTTACATACAGGCGCAACCGCCGAATTTTTCGTAACAATATGTATGACAATTTACTCGATTTCTTTACAAAAAAAAATTGATTCGACATACTGTTATATAAAATATAAAATTGAAAATAATATATTGGTGGGGTGAAGAGAATTCCATGATTTTTTACATTTAATATAATCCTAATTTTAAGTCACACATTTGTTTAACTTACTTTTGGTAAATAATGCCATTTACTACAAATTTACTACATTTACTACAGCTAGCATGATGATAAATAATGCTATCTGCTATAGATCGAACAATTAGCATGATGATTAACAATACTATCTGCTATAAATTAAATTAATAGTGTAATTAAGTCATCATATTCATATAATCACATTATACTTACTATAAGATTAAATACATTTACTTTCTACAAGTACTCGCTTTAGTTTATGATAATTATAATATATTTAACACAGATGAACATTTTTAAGTGCAGGTTAGTATAAACTCATTTATTAAAAAAAATTTTGTTGGCCTGAAATTGTTTCTATGAATAGCAATTATCCATTTGCTTACCAATTGTTTCTCTTTCGGAAAAGAGAAAACCTGTACTTTTGGACTATTTGGGTACATAATAAAAAAAAAGGTGAGGAAAAAGAAGAAAAGGGGAAAAAATAATAACAAATATATAAATAAATAAATAAAAAACCAAAGTAACCTGAAATTCCAGCCAGGAGCTAATTTTGCGTTCGGATCATCTAATCTCCTGAAGTCATAAGATGGAAAACAGTACTTTTTATCATAATCTAGGTTGCAATCCCATTTAATTATCACAGCAATGACACCACCCTATAATATATATATTGATTATTTATTTTTCCATATAATAAAACTTAAATTGAAAAAATTTAAAATACATTTCACTCATTATATCAACACAAAAGAATGAGTTTTAAAAATTACAGATAAAGCAGGCTTTGAATTTTTCTTTCAGTTTTAATTTCAAATTATAATATCTCCATAAAATTTTTAAATCAGAAAAATGTTTAATTTCATTTGGTACTTGTATCTGTCTGAACAATTGAAAAAAAATTAAATTAAAAAAATGACACTTTAAGATATGATATTTGAAGAACTTGAAAATGAGTAAGACTAGTAGATAAATCTTCATGCTGCATTTCATGTTTGTGAAATATCACATATTATTATAAATATAAATTTTGCAAATATTTACAAAATAATATATAAAACATACTATTCCATGCAAACATAGATTTATGTAATAATAAATGTTACATATTTATTAACACTTTGTATTATAATACAATCTACAGCTTGGTATCCGTATCTCCAAACAAATTTTTTTCCAATTCCCATTCATTTACAAAAACTACAGGATATTATATATTGTTTAATACAGATATTAAAAGCTGTATATTTCTCATATAAAATGGAAGGCAGAACAAAATTAAAAACTTTATTTGTATTCAGTCACTGAAATATCAACTTAAAAAAATATTAAATTAATAATGAACATTAAAAATACCTTTTTGATAAATAACAAATAACAATGAAATAGCATAAATTTCATTAATATAAAAAGCATTTCAATAAATACGTTCAACCATTTTTTAATGATTTATTTCTTCTTGCTTTAATTAAGAAAAATCCCAGTTACCCCCTGAATTCTATTTTATTGCATATTTTTTTTTAAACTATATAAAAATTTAAAAATTTATTTGCTTCAAGATATAATTATTTTTAGCCCTTTGCTGTGATTTATTGTTTGATACCTTATATAAACTTGATACACTAATATAAATGTTAAATAATAAAACTAAATTAAAATTACACAAAATACAAGATACTGCCTTTTCGTATTACTTTAAAATACTAATTAGTTTTCTATTGTTAACAATTAAATAAGTTTTGGATTTGGTTTGGATTATTGATTTAGATAAGCTAGGCGAGAGTCTTGTTTGAGGGGAGGGCTTTTGTAGAGGACTTTCTAATGGAACTTGATTTGTATTCATATTACACCTGAGTAAAAACTAGAAAACATTCATGCAGCACTCATTTGCTAAGATTTGAGCAAGGTAAACAAACTACCAGTGTTTGGTGGGCTTATCACTTGACCACTGGCGGTCAAGTAAGCCTTTATTGTATTAATAATGTTTTTAAAATTAATTTTTATTTTAATTAAATGCTACAAAACACTTTTACTACACATTTTGCTATAAAAATGTTTTATTAAACCACTAACTACTATTATTGCTGGTACGAGGAATTACAAAATCTAAAATCCAAATATCCAATACAGGGAATGAACTAATATCTGAATTGCAGCTGAAAATAATAATAGAAAAAAAATCTAGGAATGGAAAATATTGACTAACCTACTTTCTCAACAAAAGGAAGTAGGTGTGCCATGAATGGGATTATTTTCCAGACTAACTGACATTCCTGCATGCCACATTCAAACAACTGCTGGCTAAGGAAGTGGCACAGGAGCCAAAGATCGCAACTCGCTTAAGGAGCCAAAGACCGCAACTCGCTTAAGGAGCCAAAGACCACAACTCGCTTAATGTTGCTTAATGCTGTATTGATGCTGGCTATTATCACATTTTCTGCACTTGAGAGTTTGCAGCAGTTCGTATTTTTCTACCTGATTTAAGCAATAAAAGGAGCCTTGATATTGCCATGCCCACATGTCATCTCACTACACTTAAACTGATAATCTAAAATCCGTAAATATTCCAAATTCAGAATCGCTGAAGCCCTGATGATTCTGGATTTCAGACTCTCTACGGTATATATTATATTCAATATACTACTAATATCAATGTTTCTATATTTTTAAATACCAGTTACATGAGAATAAGCTACAGCATTTTGTTCTAATTCTTCCATATGAAATTTGAAAAATCTAAACCTCTTTATATCTTTGAGAAAATAAAAAATTCATTTTGGTATTTCATCATAAACAACACACAAAATCGAAAAAGTCTTGTTTTATCTTCTCTCTTTACCTTCTTACTCTAGTCTTAATAGAAAATTAAATTAACATGCTGATTCTTTTCATCTGATTATTAACAATTATAACTGTTAACGTAAATGAAACCAACTGACCAGTTCCGAGAGATATTAAATTTGTGTACACTGGGACAAAATCTCATACTTTATGTTAACTGAACAGCAAACTTTATAATGAAAAATTGTGCAAGCCAAATTTTACACACAGAATAAAAGGGAGGGGGTCAGGAAGAATTTGATACTTGATTCAGAGTAAGGTACATTTAATACTTATCCATTCACAGTTAGGCCAACCAGCAGCCAAGTGGTTAAAGTTGCTGAACACTGATAATTCAAACCCCGTTGAACAGGCTGTATTGAAGCTAGTTTTCTTGGTTTTTCTCCATGTGTACTGTAGATACAAGCCAATTTGCCTTAAAAAAACCCTCTATGAAGATCTTCCTTCCCACAGGAAGATAGCACTAGAGACAAGTTCCTCATTTGCCTAACCCTTGTTCCAGCTCTAGTTTGGCCTATGTGATTATGGTAAAACCTCGAGGGCTATCTGCCTCAAGGTTTTGGACGCCTTCGTGGATGACTTTTTAAGGGAAACTCGCTCATATTCACATTACACATGGGGAAAACCATGAAAACACTCATGCAGCCAGCCCATTTGCAGCATTCGAACCTCGGACCGAACTACCAGTGTTCAATGACTTTACTGGTCAGCCACTGGTGGGCCTGTTTCAGCTCTGGAGATGATTGTCTGAAAGTCTGAAACACTATCCTTGTTCCATGGACAGTTATTTTTCCTACATACTCATCTCTCTCACAAATGACACAACTGAACTCCTACTGTATTATAGAAAAAACATGGGAGTTGAAACATCCATAATCATTTATTGTGCTACACACAAATCCTTGCAGAAAACGTAGCAGTCCACATTATATTTGAATACCTTAGAAATTATATTTTACTTACCAACAGGTTATAAAGAAGTTATCATATAACTGAAAAAAAAAAAACTTTTCAAAACAGTATCTTACTTGAGAAGCAACCTGATTATAATCTTCCTGACCACTCCACCTCACAATATCTCCTAGTTTAAATATTGGGCAATCCAGAAACTCAACTGGATCATACAGGCAGCTTTTTAAGTATGAGCTATTGGAAGTATCTTTAATATTACGTCTGAAATGAAACTTTCAAAATAAATATAGGGGAGATTAATACAGAAAAAAAGTCGCATGAACATTACAAATATTACAAGTAGTTTATTAAATACATAGGTGCATATACATTTACATATATTACATTCGTGTGCAAAATTAAGAAAATTTGCAAATTATGCACATTTACTGAATGAACGGTACTAATTATGCTACCAAAGAACAATGCAAATAATCAGAATTGAATACATAGGCATACACATGTGTGTCTGTGGAGCTGTGTTTGTGGAGAGGATATAAGCACACCATGGGTTTTTGGTAATTTGTACGCTCCTGCTAATTCACAGCATTCTGTGACTCTCAGCATTCACTGACTCATGAGACTCACTGATTCTCGACATACCTGTGTCCAGAAAGAGCCTGAAACACAATACCATCCCTCCCTCATCACGGAAAAAGATTATTATGGTAATGAAGGCACAGTGGTTTGGGAAGATGTTATGTTGGATGGCCACACATCCATGTATGTGTTTGACAAAGGCATGAGGACAAAGGTTTGACTGTTATAAGATATAGAAAGGAGATTTTAAAACCCTATGTTTGACTTTTCAGAGTGCAGTTAGTCTTGGGTTTCTGTTCATGGACGAAAATGCTCATGCATGTATGGCTCAGAAAATCGATGATTACATGGAAAGTGAGGATATTCAGTACATAGATTGGCCAGCCAGATCTCTTGATGTTAACTCTATCGAGCATGTCTTCAAATGCTATTGGTAGAGCAATTTCCTCTCGCCATCTCCTTCCAAGATCCTTCCTGAAGTTGAAAACTGGTTTGCTGCAGGAGTGGGACTGATTGCCTCAGAGACTCCTCAATTGCCTCCTGTCCAGTATGCTGTCATTGCAGCATGATTTGTCCACTATGAGAGGCGACCATTTTCAGAAATTCAACATTATGCACAAATTCTATTAATTTTACTCACAAGTGTAGTTTGAATAACAGTTTTATAACAGAGTGATTCAGATATAAGAAAACCATTTAAAAAATACACTGAGAGGCTTAAGTGATGAAAAAACAAATAACTATATGGCAGCTATACCTTGGAACTGATGCATGAATTGACTACAACATTAGCTTCCATCACCTATAGTTCTATATGCTCACATCTGAAATAATAAACCCTTTTTCAACTGAATGCTAATCTCAGATCTTAATGCTAATCTAAATTTCGGAAACTGAAAATCAGGAAAATACTTTTAAACAAACCAAAGCAGGCTTATTTAAAAAAAAATGGAAAATTCATATATATAATCTTATATGTAGATGATTTATTTATACATTGATGATAGGCTGTGAAAGTGAAAAAAGATGCACTATAAACAATCTGAAAACAATAACAGAAATTGGAAATCAAAGACCTAGGAGAAGTCACCTACTAGCTTGGCACAAATATCAAAAGATGGAAACTGTGCCATTAACCAAAAGAATAAAATCAAAGAAATAGTTTAAGGATCCAGACTTCAAGCTGAAAAGCTAACATATACTCCAATAGAACTGAACCACCACAAAAAGGAAAATGAAGATAATACAGAATACAGGCAAGAAGTAGGAACATTATTATGTACTGCACAATTTGTTGGCCGAATGTAACATATGCACTGTATCTACAGAGTAGAAGAAATGAAAAAAAAAATTGGAATTCTGTCAAGAAAGTCATTCAATACTTGAGTGCAACTAAAAACTTGAAATTGGTCTTTTAACGAAATTGAAGATCGTGTACTAACTGCATATTCAGATGCAGATTGGGGAAATGATAGAACAACCAGAAAATCTATCAGTGAAAATATATTCAGACTAAAAAATAATTGTATTTCATGAAGCAGCAAAAGACAAAACTGCATTGCATTATATTCAACTAAAGCATAGTACACTGCAGGTGCTAATACAGCTCAAGAATCACAATATCTGTCAAATTTACATGAAGATTTAAGACTAGAACAAAATCTACCATTTACTCTCTATGAAGATAATAAATCATGCATCATACTTTCATAATCAAAGTAAGATAGTTTAAGAATAGAACGTATAAATGTCAAATATCATTAATTGCATGAACTTTATCGAAATAGTATCCTAAGCCTACTGTAGAAGCTCTGACATGATTGTATTCTTGCTCATCAAACTGGCAGGATAATTTATGTTTGAGAAACAGAATCACTGCAGATACTGATCCTGCCCATCAGGTAAGGTTGTTGGTGTGCAGTGATAGTCATCATTAAACTATGAGACTTACCACACTTCATGCTAATGTGAAAGAATAGCATAGAAAATCTCTTGAATAATGACTGCTTAAACTGTACTGAAAGTCATTTGTATATTAAAACAACTAATTATTCATATTTTTTCTGTTAAATGTAAGTTAATGTATATAATAAATGTTTTTTATTTGCTATTTTGTGTACAATCTCTTTTGGATTACAAAAAGAAGACTACGGTGACAAACTATACTACTGAAAAGAAAAGGTAAGAAAGTTTTTTCCCTACTTCATTAATTGTATAAATATTTAAAACAAAACCAATGGACAGGTCTTAAAGAGATACAGTGTACTGGGGCTTTTAAAGTATTACCTATAACCCACAAAATGGCTTTGGCCTTCCCGCAAAGTATCCACTTTTATCAAGTTATCCTGCTGCAGTAAATTGTGATATATAGTAATTCCTCCGCAGTTAGTTTACAGTAGCTTTTGCAATTTTCCCCCATTCATATCAAACATCACCAGTCTTTCAAACTGGTTATGCATTATTATATAAGCCATACATAACTACAATATGGTGTTAAGAACAATATTCAAATTCATCAACTATTTAGCCACGCATTTAATCTTACTTCATGTTTCCAAATTATTAATCCTCAACTAAAATCGTCCAGAAGTTTCCTAGTGAGAATTTTTTATTTGCAATATGGAATGAAATACACTGAACAACTGTAAAAAATCACCTTCAATGTTTGGAAGTCTGGAGAAAACTCTTGAACTTCTTTTCTTGTTCATTTGCTATTATGTCAGAATTATAAAGTTGGACTATGTGTAAGCTTTCTGCTACAATATAAGGTTAAGTGAATCATTAAAAATTCTTTTATCTAATTTTGGGTTTATATCCTTTAAAAACAGTATTGTTTCATAAGTTAGTAGGCCACAATGTAAATAATGCAAAATATATAAACCTATTAAGAATGTTATAAAATTCTAATTGAGGTTGCTTATTAATGTGAGGAAAATGAGACTATAATGCACCTCAACCATTTTAAAGAAATATACATTTCTTAAAAAGAAATATCAAATTGGAGAGGTTTTTCTATTACATGATGTTGCATGATAATAGTAAAACTGAAAGATGAAATGAATCAAAAGAAATACAAAAATAAATTGTGTACACTGTAAACAGCATATAATATATAATAAACATACAATACATATAAAAATAATCTTTGTTTTAGGTAAAACATTCTTACATTGGTCAGCAGTAAAATAACCATTAGAATGTGGAGCAAATGAAGAAATTTGAACTGAAATTATGCAAAAGTCAAATATTAAATAAAAGTTTATAAATCCTTTGATAACAGATATTGTCTATGATGTGCTGTTTCAATGCAGGAGAGGAAGCACATACATCATAGTCATATTTCTGAATGTACAGCTTCTAATTTATGTAATTTATGGAAAAAATATAATCAGTTAATAACGCTAATACAATATTAAAAGAAAAATGAAGCAAGATGAATAAATGTTAATGAAAAGTAACAGATGTATTTATAAGTTATGAAAATTCATAGACAGCTAGAAATTTGTTGTTTAATTAAAAAACAGCCATAATATGTGCATATTAAACCGTAAAAGCCAAGAAATGAAGCAATTTATTTCAGCATAGCAAATAATATAAACTGGCAATATGACCAAAAAATTCTTTTATGTATAGTTTTGTTCATAGTTATATTACTTATTTCTTCATCAATAATTTTCAAAAAAATATTACAACATACAAACATATTCTTACTTTTCAAAATAATTTACAGATGACAATGACATTAAAATTTTTTAATATTAATTTTCACAGAATTATACAATTCTATGTTACTAAAAATTAATATTATTACAGAATAGAAAGAAAAACTCAGTTACAGTTTGATAATGGTTTCAAATGAAAATGCTCAGTGTTTCATGGGATTAAATTATTCAAGTTATGGAACAACATTCATGGGCTATTGCCTAACAGGAGGTATTCTTTCATATAGGACTTTTTAATGGAAACAGGCTCCTTTTAGCATTACACATGCGGAAGACTATGAAAACTCCTATGCAGTCAGCTTATTTGCCAGAATTTGAACTTGGAAGGGCTGAATTTACTGTTTAGCCACTGGCACGCTTGCATTTCAAGAGAAATTTTAATGTTGACCACCCTGTGTTGGAAGCAAGGGCACAAAGTTCTATTAATCTCAGTGTCACACTATGCTTTGATTTTGTTTAATTTCATATTTAGAATATTTCTCTTAGAGCTGCAATTTTTACTATCTTAATTATGATTCACAAAGCTGCAACTTAAACATTCCCCCAAAATAAAATTATTAATTATTAAAAAAAAGCTGTGTTGTGAATAATGCACATGTTTTATTAAAGTCATAAAATCTCTAAAATACAGTCTCACAAACTAAAAAGTAAAAAGGCAATACCTGTGAGAATCAGCAAACTTTGGAAATTCTACAAAATTTTTTATTAAGATTGTGAAGTCTTTACTGGCTTCCAAAAGAGCAGTCTTATTTTTTCTATAAAAAAATGTATAAATGCATCATAATTAATTAATTAATAGGCAAACTTTAAATACAGGAAACATCTTAGTCAAAGATAGAAAGAAAAAAATATATAGTTTAAAGCAGAAGAAATAAGGTAATAAAGAATATTTGTATTACATTAAAATCAGGCAAAAATAATTAAAAGAAATTAAAAGTAACATCCAATGTTACATTTTCTCTGTATTTAGTATCACATTTTATTATTACTTTTCTTCTTTTCCTTATCATTGATTTTCTTGTGTAAGGTTTATGAGGATTTTGTATAAAAACTAGAGTATAAATTAAAATTTAGAAAACATTGTATAGTATGCACATATAATGGAAAAATCCAGTTTTTTTAATTATTTAAAAATAAAACTTGCCATAAAAATATCAAAAATGTACTGTACCTGCAGGTACAGATAAGCATAAAAGAAATAATATTCTTAGAATATCATTTTGATACAGCTTGGTGAAAACTGCATAGACTATATCCTCTGATATAATGAACTCTCATAATATTCTAATGTTTGATATTATGACTTCACAGAAATTCTCATTACATATAAAACAATGTAAATGTTTAATTATTAGGCAGCTTCGAATCATAAACAGTTTTATATTTAAGTAAGTCATGTTTCATATGATATGAACCTTTATCTGGTTCTGATGTACTTAAAGACATACATCTCCTTAATGTATAACCACCTAATTTGAAATATTTTGAAATTTTATTTTAAAGCAAAAATTTCATAAATTGCTTTATTGGTAACTTTAAAAGAATATATTAGCAGAAAAAGTTAAAACAAAATGAGATATAATTACAAAGGAAAAGTATCATCTTCCACAGGGCACCAAGCAGCAATTTCACATGTCGATTCACCACTTTCATTGTTGACTTTGATGCAGCGACCTGTCATCACACCTTTAGATGAAGAAATGTATATTAAACACAGACTGAAATACTTTGATATTGTGAAACTGAGACAAAATTATTAATTTAATACATAAATTAGAAACATATACATTTTTAGTAAAACAGAAGAAAACTGAAATAAAGTAGGCAAAAAAGTTCTCTGATATGGGATTTTTAAAAATCTTAGTCCCTGAGATATTGGCTGTAAAATGAAATAAAATTATACTAAAGGCACTTATAGTGAATCTAGAAAGTTTCTAGGACTATACTTCTGGTTTATTAAAAATTAGGAAAACCCATAACCTCAAAATGGGATAAATCAAATAATAATATCAAATAATTTTGAATAAAACTCTGTTGATTTCATGGAAGACCAGATAAAGTGGAACCTTTTTTTGCATATGTTTTTTGTTTTTGAAATTGTCAGCAAAATCTGTGTCCATCTAAGATTGCTTTCTGCTTAAATTTTATTTTCCCATGTTTCTTTTAAAATCAGATTTTGGTTAGTTGCTCATTAAACAAATTACTATTGCCACAGAATTTACTAAATAAAAACTTGGGATTATAACTATTTGACTAGCACAACCAGTCCATAAGTTATACAAGCCTAAGATAATTACAGCTTAATACTTTTACTATTTATAGTAATATATTTATAAATACCACACATAACAGATATTTTATAAAACAGTAAACCAAAAATCTGCACAGCCTCTTGGATGCAAACAATGAATTCACAATTATTAAGATCACCACACCACATAAGTTTTGAACAAGAATTTCTGTTTCCTTGGTCTCTATCTTGTTAAACAGATGGTGAAACTCAGAAAAAAATATATACATATATATTTTTTTTATAAATACTGTGATATTTATATATACTGTGATAACAAATATTTTGCATTTAGAATGAATCTAATAAAGGCAGAAAAAGTGCTTCATTATGGAAAAGATATGATGAAATATGATTAAGTACTTCATGAAGACGATATTATGGATTAGATGAGTAATTGAAAATGACTAATGATAAAATCATTGCCAGTGTTTTAAATCCAATACCAGAAGATTCTGACCGTGATGATGGTGTAACTACTGTTTGAGAAAGGTTTAGCTTTAGAAGAAAAATATTTGAAACCTTTAGAACAATACAAATGTATAATTTATCAGCTAAATAATGACTGCATACAATTTGGAAGAAGGGAATGCTCCATCAAAGACATTAACAAACTACCATAAAATATGTCTGAAAAAGACGAAAAGTAATTTTCCATATTCCTTTTTAAAATTTTTTATCCTATTAATATATGAAAAACCTCTAATCCTAAGTTGCACAGATTTCTGGCCTACTTTATTTCCTTTTATGTGATTTAAATATGATATAGACTTAAAATGGAAATTCTGCAGTTCATTTTATACTAAATATAATCAAAACTAGATTTTTGAAAATACATGTAAAAATTATGCATTTGTACATTTGTGAATAAACAGAAATTAGGATAAAACTATGTACCTGTTCAGGAAGAGTGATTTCTTTAACTGACTGTATATAAATATTGGGTCATTCCAAAAGTCCTGAGATTTTTCAAATTAAAGAAATTTTTCCTTCTGATTATTTTGTTATTGCTAATATGAAGTCCCCTTGATTGAAGAAGATGTTTGAATAATTTTTTTTCCCTCATGCTGCGTAATTCTAGCATGTGTTGTGGTATAATTTTTCAGTGTAATGCTAAGACTCAAGGAACCAAAAGTTTATTTGCCTCATATTATGGACTTTTTTTTATAAAAATGGGGAAAAGTACTGCTTGGACTGTATCTAAAATCTGTGCTATATGCGGAAAAAAAGGTACTTCTAATGAAAAAATTCAAAGGTGGTTCGAAAAATTTCAGCCTCAAAGATGTCTACTTTGGACGATCATCTTCTGCAAACAAGGATATATTAAAAGAAGCTATCACTGAAAATTCAAATTATACAATTCAGAAAATATCACACATACTAAATATCCTGAAAAATCTAGAACATGATCATTAAGGAAGCTCCTCTTATAAATTGGCTCATAGCCGGACATGAGAAATGGATACTAATACCGTTATAAGAAAAATATTTTGGGGTAAATCTCCTTTGGTAACACTGAGAGGGAGCTGCTTTTCTGGAAAAAATACTGCTTAAAAGAACAGAAAAAATGCTGTCCTAAATGGCTGTTTTAAAAGAAGAAATTGAAGCAAAGTGCCAAAAGCTGATCAGTTATTGAGGTGTTGTCTTCAATTATGACAATGCTTGTCCCCACATTTCAATGAATGTCAGACAAAGACTATCTGAATATGAGTGGGATGGTTTAAGTCACTCCCCATATTCACCAGACCCCCTTGAATTTTTATCTTTTAATGTCACTTCAAAATTTTCTAAATGGCCTGGAGTTTTCATCTTTGAAGACTGTCAAAATAGCATGTTAATATTTCCTTTACGAATAAACTTAACAACTTTTTTTAAAAAAGGAATTTTCCAGCTGCCTGAGAGATAAAAACATAGAATAAAATGGTGCTTATGTGATTCAATGAAAATTTTTTATGTTTTTGTACTTCCCTCATTTGAATTTACCATAAAATAACTGCAGAATGGTTTGGATGACCCAGTAAATAAACGATTAAAACTTGAAATATCCATAAAAATACACGAAATGCTTTTATGTACAACACTTTTTCTTCCCAATATAAATGCATAATAATTAGTTCAGATGGATAAGGTTCTACAGCATTATAAAACTGCCTCTTAAAATTTTACTAACATGGCTGATATGGGTTATCCAAATTATATGACATGCAGTTATATTCCTTTAAAATCTCATGCACTGCAAAAACTATTATACTTGATTATCAGTAAAAAAAGGATTATGTTCCACATGTTAATAAAATACATATCTTCATTTTTAGAATATGGCAATTAATTAATTTCTATTAGAACGACAATATCCAGAGAATCTAATGTTTTTCTAATTGAGGCACATTAATAACAAAAATATTCATGCCTATTTTCTTCTCTTCATTACTGTTAGTCATACTCAAACTTTTGCTTTGTTACAAAATGTCCTTTAAAACAGTTTACAGTCTAGCATATAACAAATGATGAAAAAAAAAATCTTTTATCATCAATCAATCAATTACATTTTCAACATTTTTTATCATGGGCATTAAATAATTAAGAAGCAAGTGCATTTTTGATTCAGCTTGTTAAGCAACTGTAGATTAAACTGAAAAAGTAAAGATCTCAATGTTTAGCCAAGTGGAAGCACTCTGAGAAATGACAATGGGCAAGGCTGCATGGACGATAACTTAGATATCTTATGCTTTTTTGCATAGGCAACACTTTATCATGACATAAGGATGATAAGATAGCATAATGTAATGTAACAACCTAAAAATTTTGAAAAGATTCTGCTAATACCTCTGAAGACGAAACACTAAATCATATAACAATTAGTATTTTTAGATATAATATGTATAAAAAAAACTGCCAGTGATATTTAATGCATATATTATTTATATTAATTTTAATAAAAATTACATACAGTCATAACAGTAGTTCTGCAGTACAGTATTATTAACGGCACAGTAGTAAAAATATTATAATATTTCATCAATACAATGAGTGAAAATGGCTAAAAATTTATAACTTATTGTTATTAAGTTGTAGGATTCTACTGTAACTGGATACATATTCTTAAATCTTGCAAATCCTACAGTGGTGCTAGTGAGTTACCACTTAGTCTTAAGCAAATCACAAATACTGAAGAAGGTTAAAATAACCTTTTTATTTAGTCTTAGTCTGAGCAGAAAGGGGACAGTTTTTGTTAAAATGAACTTTCCTTACCTTGCAGGTATTGAAATTAACATAACAGAAAGTTAAATTTCAAATGTAGGTATTGTAGTTGGACTAACTAAGCTGGCTCAGTTTATTAGAAAAGAAACATGTTTTAAAACATCACAAGATACTAATGCTAGAATACAATTTTGGGTAGAGCTAGTGAGAGTAACAAACAGCAATATGGGGCTGCCAGAATCTCTAACCTAAACTGTCAAAACCTTCAACTTTAATACACATAACTAATTCGCATTCTGGTGAGAAATATGGAAAAAACAAAGTATCGCCTTAAATCTCATAGAATAACTTATTATATAAACTTAAATCATAATAACTGGTTATTTAAAATAAATTACTTTACAAAGTTCATGGTTCATTATGAGGAATCATAATTAATCAAGTACTGTAGTCAATTTCTGTGTCAGAAACCAACACACAGTACTAAAAACCCAATTTCATTAAATTTGACATTGATATTGTTTGAAGAAAGAAATGCACAGTAATAGTCGGTAGAAATGGTATTAGACATCTGAATCCTAGGCATGAGGGTTCTATTCTAAATTGAATACAATTTAACTTGCAAAAGTATTATAAATAACTTATATAGTATGCAAGCCATGAATAAAGAATGCCTAAAAGCCTGAAGGTCATTAGAGATTGTCTGAGATAAGCTGTTGAGCTACTGACAGCAGTAATAAAAGTTGTTATAGAAAATAAATGATACAGTTCTTTCAAGCAAATAATTCAAATATTACAGATTACAAAATACATAATAAATGTAGAAAATAAATATATGTTTTAATTTAGAGGTTTAAAATGACCTTCAGCTTTTTACTGTTTAGAGAACTATTCTAATCACAGCTACTAATTCTAATTTCAGAATTATTGGTTTGACTTGGGTTTTAGTGAAATTTTCTGGCTAAATGATTATCAAATGTCCTTAACTGGACCATGTTCAATTTTTCATGAATTCTTCGAGAACTGCACAACCTAATACTATCCTGTACATAATATGTTTGAAGTTTTTTAATAAGTTATGTTTAAAATTAATGCAAGTACTTGTTGCTCCATTGCTACTTGTTACTACTTTGAACCCAAAGCCCTCAACTGCCCCTTTCCAGTTAATTAAGAGCTGTCCACTTTGAGAAAATTACACTATTGGGTCTAATATAAAGCAAAGTAATTTGCCATAGGAAAAATTACCAGAATAAAAGTAAAACTGAAGCAAATTTGAAATTTAGCAGATAAGAGAAGAGAAATTTTACATAAAGCATGCTAAGATATGGTGAGCATTAAAATTATACCCCCACACAGTTAGTGAGCTTTTGTTTGGCATGCAAGAAAATGCTCAATTAAATCTGAACTTTTACCTGTGTTTCGAAAATTAAATAATACGCTAGAATTTCTAAAGCTTTCAGAAAAATTTTATGTTCCCTTAATGAGAGAGACCGAGGGGTTTGGAGCCACACATCACTGTCTAATTTGCTATGTTTGAAACCATATCTAAGGAAAAATTAAGAAAATTCAATAAGAAATTGCATCAAAAAGAAAAACAGATTTACTAATTGAACAGCAAACATTGGGAAGAATTTTTAGCTTTATTTTTTTGTACTCATTAATAATTTGAGAAAACAAAATTAATAAAATTCATTCAAATGCAAAGACTGTGCTATGAGTTCAGCAAACAAGACAAGTTTAGTGATAACAAAGATGCTTTATACTTTTATCTAAATAATGGGGGAGGGGGATCAGAAACTCTGCTTTATATCTGAATTATATGGAAGTGAATACAATGGAATCCAGGAAATTGCAATGGACAATAGAATAATCCTAGAACTCAGCATTAAAACCAAGTAACAAAATCAATAGACAGATCATAAGAATTAATTTGACTAACTGGCTTCATCGCATTTCACAAATGAAATAAATTTATTGGAACATAACAATGCTATCAAATACTCTTCATATCACATTAATATTCAAGAAATATGGCTAGAAATTCATAATAGCACCAATACCTTTCATCTAGAAATTAATTAGGAAAGATTAAATAATGTTAAGGTATTTGATAAACCAGAAGTTATCCAGTACTTCCACCTAAAAATGAGACAACAGAAGATGATACATAATAGATAGGGCATATAGTAAAGTTCTTAAACATTCAAATAACTTGCAGAAAGCAAAAGTTGTGGAAATTCTGTCTACCTACAGTAAAGTTACTGACTATCGTATGGGACTAATTATAATATCCCTAAATGTGAATTTTAGAAAAGCTGTGAAAACAATGACAGACAGCAAAAAACTTCAATAGCAGATGTGCGGAGAGTTGAAGATTTTCTGACCATACATCATTACCAAGGAAAAGATACAATATACTAATAACTCAAGTAGTAGTCCTGAATTCCCGATCTCTCAGTATCTAATCATCAGCATAATTATGTCATTAATTGCATGTCTGGCATAAGATAGATGCAATTAACTTATGTGTGTGAGCAAAGTACAATTTATTATTGTAAGAAGTTTACATTGCAGTAGGTCTTCATGGAGAACCAAAAAAGTAAAATAATTTTCTAAAATTACAAAATGTCAGCAATGAGTTTTAAGCAAGCTTAATGTGTCCACAATTAGCACTAAGACATATCTGTATTCAAGTTAGAGTGTTTTGAAACATTTCAGGCATCATGTTACTGCATGCTTGGATAACATGGCCTCATAGATTGTTAACACCACAAAGTGACAGGATGTACACAAGGTACTTCATGTAATCTGACAAAATGAAATTCAGTGGTGTTAACCCAGGTGACATCAGTGCCACTCTACATTGTCTCTGTAACTTATGATCTTATGTCCAGAATTGTTCGACAAGAAGTTTTACACTTTTGTTAACTGATATGGTAGGGTAACGCCAAACTGAAACCACATAGAACACAGATTGTCTGACAACATATCATCTAGGAAATCAGTTATTGTGGTTTTCAATAACATCAAGTATCTTTGTCCAGGTTGTACTGCAAAACACAAGTCTTATAAGCTGAGTATTCCAAATCTTACATCAGGCACTGAGCGACCACTGCAGCTGATGATGAATGTTATTGCAATGATAGGTTTAGTGCCCAATAGCATGAATTGCTTTGGTTTAAACTTCACTGCAAATTAATTTACTTGTCCATCCACAAAATATTAGCAAGGAATCTGTCTATATATATCAAGTCCATTATCACAATGCACTGTCATACCATCTAAGACAGATTTTTGGCAGCAACACTTGCATATACAAGTCAACTTATAATTCAAATAAAATTTGCCTTATATGACCAAATGTAATGCCACACATCCCACCGATGCCTTTCTTACTGTGGCATGAGTGGATTAGTGCATAAGCTAGGATGTCTGCTGACTGCATGTCATCAGGAATTAATTTGAAAAGTTCAGAATGAAACCTTAGTTGAAATTCAAATCTGGACAGGAAAAAAATACAGCTTTTTATATACAATTATGCTGTATATAAAAAAAGTTCAAAAGCTATTTTGGTGTTTAAGGCCATTACTAAACACCCTATATAAAAGTAGGATCTCTAAAGTTAAAAATTACAAATAACAAAAGAAAGATAAACAGATTCTCAAACAGTAATTGCATCAAGGAAAATAGTACATCATTAATTAAATATACGAAAAATCTTCTACACTGTACAACAGATCGGGACAAAGCTGGAAATATAAAAAAATCCATACATAAAAACAGCCTTTATAATATCAGAGAAGCCACTGAAATCTATACTAGGCCATATTGCAATAAAGAATTTTACTTACATTTCCCACATAAATAAATGGCCCTTCTTACAACTAAAACCAGAATCACAAGAGCAATCACAGAAACTTAAAGCCAAGTGAATCCAACCAAACAGTGAAGGGAAGAAGGGCTTAATTTCTCAAATTAGAAGTGCCAGAGACAAGGCCAGCAGGAGAAATGAACAAAAATAAATATATGGAATATTAAATAATTTATAATCAAAATTAAGGAAAATGTACAAAGATAAATAAAAAATTAATAAATCAAGTTAAATTAATGAAAAACATTTGAATAATAAATTAAAATATTGAAGCTCATTGTATTTGAGGCTCCAGCTATACTTACAATTTCACTCAAAAAGTCACAAATTCCAGAGCCCTGATAGGAAAACAAGAAAAAAAGGTGACACACCATTCCAGTTTTGGTAGATTTAGTTGACAGTTTATCCATGAAAGCTCCAATTTCACCAAACTCAAAACATGGTGTAGCATAATGATCAGCTTTGAATATTATATAGGACAATATGTTTAGGAAAAATTAGCAGACTGGATAAAAAGATAATTTTAATTCACAGTTTTCAATACTATGCTATTTCTAATAGCAGGAAGAAAATTTTATACTGATTAGGAACAGGAATAAATATATTACAATTAAAATCTTCTGAAGAAAAGATATGAATCAAGCTTTTATTTCTAATTCTCTATTATAGAAGGAGGAATAAATACATATTCTGGCTTACTAATTCATATAGCAATTAAAAGGCTCCTACTAATATTGTTTGTCCCGAACAAAATAAGCACGATTTAAATTGTATCTAATAAGCATGACTTAACTTCTTGTAGCAACTATCTTGTAATCTGTATTGAATATAATCTAATTTTTTCAAATATACGTCTTGCACATAACATTCCTCGTGGTTTTGATTTTCTCTGCAATACATTCAGCATAAAACTACATTAAAACTTTGTTTCTTGTTGTTTCAGAGTGAAAACAACATTAATGAAATGATAAATATAGATAACCCATCTGATGATTATTTTAATCTTCAGAAAAATTTATTAGTATTTATTAGTTATCCTTGACCATATTTTTTAGTGACCTTTTTGAAAACAAAAGAAAACAGAATAGCAGAGAAAGTCTCCCCCCAAAAAAATTCAAAAATTACAAACAATTAAATGTAAATTAATTATTCAGAAATAAAAAAATAAAAAATTAATTAAGTAAAAACAAAAGTATAAATTCTAAAAAGCTAAATCACTTGCAAGTATTTAGATTGAACTTTTACTCATCGTCTAGAAGTACTAACTTGTTTCATGACAAATGCAGCAACAATCCATTGGCCATTTTTAATGCTATTTCTGATTCTTTGGTGAATTTTTGAACAATCTGATTTTTTGACATCTGTTATTTTATTCAACATCTAGACATGCATCAGTTAGAAAGTTCTAAAGTTTTCACAGATTATAAAATTAAATCTTTGCCCTCTTTTAACATGTGAACAATAAAAAAAATTAACTGAGTAATTTTCTATTAAAAAATACTATGAAGCAGAAAGGAAAGCATCAATTCTTCCTAGGGTATTGCTTGGAAACACAGTTTCAAAGTTATGATGTCATTACATCATACTATTTTTCTTGCTTTCATTTCAATTTCTCTTAAATTGATTTTATTTATTAGCCTCATTCTTCTCATTGCTAAGAATTCTTTGGAAAGAGATAAGCTTACTACAGAAGTCTTCTACCATTTTATAAATACTCTTTCTGCCCTCTTTTTAAAGATAGATTTTGCCTTTAAAATCCATTTCACTTTATAAACACAAAAACAAAACTGAACAACTGATTAGTATTTAAAATTTTCAAAGAAATCTATTACACCATTTTCAGATTTTTTTTTATTTCTGCACTTAAGTTTATATACATATTCATCAGCATCTTATTTTAAAAGTTAATTTTACTCTCATGCATAATATTATACTCTTTTGTGGAACTTCAAATTTCTAGCATCGAAAAAATATCTGTTATCTGGAATTTTCATAGAACATAAAACAAACTCTTAACAGTTTTTTTTAACAAGATTGATAAAAAACATTATAGGCACCTTTCCCCCCTTTTTTTTTTTTTTTTTTGCTAGCTGCATTTGTTGTTCCACACTTCCAAGCTGTGTGGAACTCAAACTTTGCATACACACACACTCATTGTGGATGACAATAAAATGTGGTGAAATGACTTTTTTTGTTTAAAATTTTGATTTAGATTTTGATAATTTAATGTTGAATTTATTATTATTTTTTTTGGTGCATATCTTCATTTAAAGAATAAACTATGAGAATTTTTATATTTGTACCATCTGATAGAGCACAAAAAAATCTTTTAAATGAAATTTACGAGATTTTGAACGTAATTTCCGATTTTTGGCCAAACTGCTCGAGTTTTTCGACCACCGAGCAAAAGAGAATTATTGAAAATAAAGGAGCTATTAATTCATCATTGAAAAAAGATTTTTCAATTGAATAATTTGATTAATAACATGCCACTGCGACTAAAAAGTATAAATAAAAAAATTAAAAATTAAATAATAAAGTTTGTATATAAGAGGCTTTTACTTAAACCTCACATATAATTAATGAACTAAAGGGTGAAAAATAATTTATCTTCTATTTTAATGAAAACAAGAGATTGAATAATTCTCTTTACAAATTTTTTCTGCAATTTTACATCATGAATAAAAAAGGTACCCTTTATGAAATTTTAAAAATAATGGCTTATACTTTTGAAAATGCAATTCAATTAATGGATTTCATTATTTAATCACTCACACTTTTATAATTCATGACATAAAACAACAGAAAAAGTTTTGGAAAGAGAATTATTTAATCTCTTGTTCCCATTAAACTATATGATAAAATTACTTTTCTCCTTTTATTTCATTAATTATTTAATAGTTTTAAATAAAGGTATAAAAATCCTTTTTCTATTCGTATTTATACATGTATTTATTTTTTATGAATGACAGTGCTGATTTTTATAAAGCTAATGTGATGGATGATTTTTTAGAAAGTGAGAATATTAACTGGATATACTGGTATCCAGATCTCCAGACTGTTCAATTCAGTGTTAGACATCGTATTCTACACTCAGTTTAAGGACATCATGTTCTATATTCTTTCATAACATTACCTTTTCAACATTGGGTGCATAGAAGCAAACTAAAACAGCTCTACTAGTGTAATTTTTTTTTAAAAAAGGCAGTCTGGTATATATCAATGCAGTGTTTCCTGAATACAAGCACAAAAGAAAGTGCTAAGAAATGGAAACTAAATAACAATACAATATAGGAAAAACAAAAGACATGCGTCTCAGTTCTATGATGCATATTCCTCCATCAGCAGATACAGCTTGATTACTAACAGGAATACTTCATAATCTTTAGAATACTGCAAATACTCACATGACTCTAGTTAAACCATGAAGCCTCTCCTTACTCTCTACAAACATACCACAGATTAACATTTCCCTTCCTTTGCTACTCTTCCAAAATGGCAAACCTATGCTTCCGATGTACCTCTGATTTGGAATATAAAGATTTCCAATGCGGCACATTTATATCTCAGAAAAAAATTAATCATCAAACAGTTGGCTACAAAGATTTCGCTCAGATTGGAAATTCTGGATTTGAAAAAGAAAGAAAGAAAGGAAAAAAAAAAAAAGCAAAGAAATTCCGGCTATATCTGTATCCCAATCACTCTCGATAAAGCAAAACTAACTACAGTCTTTTACCTAAAAATAATGAAAAATTTGCAACCAAAATTTTAAACTGACCAATAGAAGCAATGAACAATTTGCTGCTTTTCATATACTATAAATATCATAATCGTCACAATCTTCATACTTCCCTTCAATGTTAATAAGTGAGTCAGTGAGCTTCTCTTTTCACCAATGCTGCCAATGTGTTAAACTTGTGCATGTATTGATTTATTTTATTTTATTCTACAAACGATGCTTAATATTTTATAGTAAAATATATACGCTATTTTAAATTACAATTCATTTTTCTTTGGACTTTTTTCCCTTTTCAGTAGAATGAATCCATTTATTGAATGTTTCAAAGAATAAAAGATACCAGAAACTGGCAGTTAAAAGAATGATATATAATTAAGTTTCTAACATGCTTGCGTTTTTCACAAAAGCATTACTGTGAAATGCAGAATTTACTATGCAGATAGAACACAATTTCTTCCCATCCATACATATTTTATTTTCATTAAACACAACACAAGTGGATTTTTTCTCCTTTTTGTTAGTGGAACTTGCAGAAGACTGTGTTCAACATTTCCAATATTTTCCTTTAAAATGTCCCAGCAGGGTTAACATGAAAATATTATTGATTCTGCAACCATCTAATGAATCAAAGAAAATCTTATTGGCCAACATTTTATATAAATAGAGTATTATAGTCTGAACTTCCAGACTAGAACCAAATCAAACATCTGTATATGATCTTTGAACATATCTACATACGTCAGAGATATTATCGTTTAAGCTTATTAAAATATATACAAATGCATCCCTGATACAGGAAGGATTACCTTATGAACCATATAAGATCGTGTGGAGAGGGAGCATGTTTAATTTGTGGTCTACAGTCTCCTGATTTTTAAGTTAAACAACTGTTACAGCATGAGTGTTCTAAAGGTGCATACAGAAGGTAACACGAAATTATGAAATAAAAATTTACAAATATATAAAACCAACTCTTTACTTTTGAGACAAAGTTTAAACAATAATAATAAAATAGTAAAATAAAGATAATTTAAAACTAAGACAAGTAGATCAACATAAGAACCAACCATTACCACCAGGCAGACTCTTGCCTGCAATGCATGTGTTATTGTCTGGATCACAATGGGCTTCATCAATGGAAGGATCCTGAAAAAGAAAAACTGATTAATTTTAAGCCAAACAGAAAAAAAAAGGTTACTCAATAAAATGTTACATTTACTATGCATTATTTAATGGATTATTCTAAGTGTCATACATAAAAAATGTAGCCCAGCATAAAGAAACCCATTCATAATTTAAAACTTCACGTTTCTAAAATACTTACACACAACAGTGCATTTGTGTTTAATGTTTTAAATCTTATAGGTATTAGCCTATTCAGTGCAACACAACTAGGCAAAAAAAAATTTTTTTACAATAATAATAGATAACAATCACATAAAATATACTTTCAGAGCTTTTTTAATAAACCAACCTCTATAGAGCCTAAGATCTGGTATACCGATCAGTTATCAGAGACAAAAATTTTTCCTGCCTTTAACAAATAAAAAGCTCAGATATTACAATGATGCAACATGCTTATCTTTATCAGCTGTATTTTTAATTATTATTCTTTCATAAAACTCACATCATCACCACCATATACATATATATATATACATATTATCGTGTACAAAATTAAGATAATTTGCAAATTATGTCTATTCTAATGAAAAATATTACAACAAAGGTACCGATTATGCTGCCACTGAACAATAATGCAAATATTCAGAGTTGAATACGTAAGCATACATGTGAGTGTGTGGTGGAGGAGATAAAAGTGCATGAGGGGTTTTCAGTGAATCATATGGCTCTTAATCCTTCATGACATTCTCCATGTTTCTCGCAAGAGTTGGGTAAATTCAATTATAGGTAAAATGAGTAGCCATTAACGTATGGATAATGGAATAAGATGAAGAATTGCTGGTATATCGCAGGCAGGACAACTGCAAGGTCAGGGGATACAGAGCTCATGTACTGCACACTGCTGTCTGCAATTTGTGGAGAAGTTTCAGGATACTAGATGCATATCAAGAATACCAAAACAAAGTTGACCAAGATCCACAATAATGAATGAGGATCGTTATTTGGTATTTCTGTTGTGAGATTTTCAGCATGGTGACACAGAGCTGCTACAACTTTACAGCATATTTGAGCTGTTCACTGCCAATGGAAACTAAACTTCACTGTCAACATTTGCTTGAAGGCTGTATGCATGCCAGAAGAGTCACTGTTTGAATTCTGCTATGAGAGCATGTTTAACATGGTGCAGACAACATATGCTTTGGACCAGACTTCAGAAGAGCACTTTGCTTTTGTACAGATAAGTCGAGATTCAGCCTGGATACTAATTCTTGACAAACTTGTTTCTGCAGAGAGCCTGAAACATGATATCATCCCTCCTTCATCAGGGAAAAGGACCATTACGATGTCAGAGGTGTAATGGTTTGGACAGGCATTATGCTGGATGGCAACACACTCCTGCATGTATTTCACAAAGGTTTCACTGCTATATGGTATACAAAGGAGATCTTTAAGCCTTAGGTTTGACTTTCCAGGAAAGCATTTAGTCCTGGGTTTCTGTTAAATGGTGCCACTTGCCCACATAGGGCTCAGTTGGTTGATGATTACCTGGAAAGATGGTTCGGCACATAGATTGGCCTGCCAAATCACCTGACCTTAATTCTACAAAGCACATATGGGATGCTATTGGGAGAAAAATTTCATCTCACTATCCCCCTCCAAGATACATCATAGAGTTGAAAACTGCCTGATTGCAGGAGTGAGATCGATTGCCATAAAATGTCCTCAACGGGCTCCTGTTCAGTATGCTGTCCCACCAGTCTGGCTGCGAGAAGGGAATATACCCACTTTAGATACTTTTCAGTTTGATGTCACAACACAGATTTTAGACATCCCTGCATTTTGAGCTTTACTGATAATCATGCATACATAAAATGACTTTTGAATGGTAAACTGGTGGTGGGTTGAATGGTAAAATGGGGGGGGATGGTCCTATATCTCCCGTTCTATTAGGCCAATCGATGAAATTCAAATTGCGTTTTCCATGTCTCGCAAGCGTGACTTAGGATATGTATTAGATTTATATACAGCTTTGTTCAAATATAGGTATTTTGACACAAAATTGGACATTTTCAGAAATGAAATGCCAATTTTTTTTCCATATTTCGATTCTATGACTCAAATTATGCCAAAGTGCCAAGTTTTGTAAAAATTGCATGAGTAGTTTTTAAAAATTAGCTCTCAAAATTTCAACTCCTCAGTGTTAATTCAATCTGGTATGTATTTATTAATATCTCTTTTTTTATGAAACTTATTTGATTCCTTCCTATACAGTTCGAAATTTAAGTTCATTCCAAATAAAATTCACCAACTTTTTTATGATTTATATATTGAATTTTTACACATGAATTATTTATCCATAAATTTATATATTGGCACATTTTGAAATTTGGCATATTCATTATAAGCGATAATACCGCGAAATTAGGTTTATGCACTTTGTTTAAATTATTTGAAAGTATGAAAGACGATTATTTTTTCGCTCGTCTACAACAAAAAAGGGGAAGGAAAATAGGTTGCTATAAATTAAGAAGTTCGCCAAGTGAATCATTCTTGGTGCAAACTGAAAAAAATGTGGCAAGTTAAATTTTTGAATTTCTTCGTAAATTTTGCACCAAATTTTACAAAATGTAATATTCAGGCATAATTTGAGTCGTAGAGAAGTCGTAAAAACTCGTATGTTATTTCAGAAAAAGTCCCATTTTGTGTCAAAATACCTATAATAGAACAAAGCTATATATAAATCTAATATATATCCCAAGTCGCGCTCTTGAGATACGGAAAATGCAATTTGAATTTCATCAATCGGGCCAGTAGAATGGGAGATACAGACTTGTCCCATTTTTTTTCTTTCCATAGTGTACATCTCTTTCTCTATTATAAATGTATGTTCATACCAAATTTCATTAAATTCTGTCCATTAGTTTTTCAGAAATTTGATATAACATACTGTTAATTTTTCAAATGAGTGTATACACACACATATATGTACATATACAGGGTACATCTTAAAGTCATGCAAACTTAAGAAATTCATAATTAAAGATGTAATGCACGGACAAAATTTCAGATTGCACGAATATGATCAGAGGCACACTGGAATTTTTTTTTCCTTGGATAAAAAAAATAATTCCAAAAGTAACTAAAGAGGGCACTCACATATAGGTGCTTTATGGAAATCAGGCGAACACAAACAGACAATGAAACAGATCACAATAACACAACACTGTGCATTTATTTTTAAGATGTTCAACATGACCCCATTTACAAGGTATCAGGTAGCAGAGGTGCATCACTATGCCTATTACAGCTGAGTGCACCATGTCGGCATTGATGGTCCATTGAATGGCATCTTTCATTTCCACCACAGTGGCTGGGGAGCTCCGGTACATACGATACTTTAAGTGTCCATATAACTGAAAACCTGCCATGGTATAGACTAGTAATTGTGATATCTAATTAAACGTACAACCTCAACTTAGTTTTTAGTGAAAGTTTTGAACAGCAGAGTCTTAACTTCATATGCAGCATGGGGGATAATTATATGCCACCAAGTTTCCTTAAAATGTTACATTAAATTCAGCATCCCATTCAATGAAATAAGGAGTTTTTGTGCCATCAGCCCTTTTTCCATGTGGAGCTTTTGCAACTCATGAATTCACAATTCTTATAGAAAAGTTTAACCACCAACACTCGATCTGATAATGATAGCACACTGCTGGCATCAAATGATGAATCCATTTCAAGCCAGGTGTTTTATCGCTAGCCTGAATAGCATAAACCATCTCAGTTCTCAGCATGAACATCCTCTTTTGTTACTTTTGGTTACCAGACGATGAGAGGTCATGCATGTCTTTATTGCAATGCAAGTGTAACGCGGTAATGCAAAAGTGTTACATGCTGTTCAGCAGTGAGTGTACCGGTTTTCCAGCCAGATACATGATAACACTCTCTCCAAAAAAAAAAAAAAAAAAGCAAAAAAAAAAAAAAAAAAAGAGCCCAAAATGAAGGCACGGTAAAACCACACCAAACAGACACATAAGCAGAATGCAGTGGTTTGGTCAGGTAGGGTTTGATGTTGCCCAGATATGAGTGTTTTGGGTATTGACATTACTGTGTGGTGAAAAAAAGGCTTCACCCATTCATACAACATTCAGTAACTTTTGTGGGACACATTCCATTTGTGCCAGCACTCACATAGCAAAGCAATATTTTTCATCTGTATTTGCTGGTAATATTTGATGAGGTACCTGCATTTTGTACAGATAGAGATTCACATTCCGTGCAAAATACATGAAATCAATGATTCCGGAATTCCCGTTATTCTCCCAGCTCCATGAGCACTGCTATGCCTCGCTGAATGTTTCAGCTGCTAATTCTTTTATAACACTTCAACATGCATTCTAACTTTCATAACGCCAATTCTTTTATAATGTTTTAACATGGATGCAGTTCATTGCTCGAGGATGGTCTACCACTTCATCAATGATCCTCCAAACTCCTCGTTTCCTTAAAATGTTGCATTAAATTCAGCATCCCATTCAATGAATTAAGGAGTTTTTGTGCCATCAGTCTTTTTCCATGTGAAGCATTTGCAACTTGTGGATTCACCGTTCTTATAGAAAAGTTTAACCACCAACACTCGATCTGGTAATGACAGCACACTGCTGGCATCAAATGATGAATTCATTTCAACCCAGGTGTTTTATTGCTAGCCTAATTAGCATAAAACATCTCAGTATGATGCATGAGCATCCTCTTTTGGTTACTGTTGGAATCATTTTTTAATATATGAGGGAAAAAAAAACAATGTCCCTCTCTCATATTCGTGCAAATGAAATTTTTTTTCCAAGCATTACTTCTTTTATTGTGAAATTTTGAAGTTTGTGCAAATTTATAACATAACACACCTGTATATACATAATTACATATATACACACACATACATAATTATATATATATATACACACACACACACACATATATATATATATATATATATAAATAAGGTATCAAAATATGAAGAAAAATTTATTACCATATTAAAACTTAATTCAATGAATTGGCAACAAACCTTTAAATTACTAATTTTCTATTAAAGCACAACCTCTTCAAAACATCTATGATTTCCCTGTAGTATCTGCATTGCTGTAAACTTTTACTCAATCACTATCCAGAAATAAAGAATTTTTAAGCTTATAAATAGTACTGCAACTAACCATGCGTCCTCTTTTGCTAGTTAAAGGATGTCTCTTGCTTGGTTGCATCTATTCATCATTAAAAGTGCAATGTGTCATAATCGAAATTGTGGGATGCAGATTATTTCCATTGTGATTGGCCATGCCATCAACATGTGATAATGAAATGTTTGGATTATCAAGTGAATTTCTAATTTTTCAGAAGTTCCCATCATCATCTGCTACATAATCAACATTTTAATGATCTTCTAACTTGTCACATGCACGCTTTGTGCAGATTACAACAAACTCTATAACTAGAATTAGAAATTTTGTAATCAGCTCATATTTATGATATTCCTGATAAAAATTAATTTGTTTCAAGATATCGCTAAAAAGTCTAGAAACAATAACTTTTAAAATTATTAACTTATGTTGTATTGAATAATGCAATTTCAGAACAACAAAGAAAAATTATAGATCTCCTGCATCAGTAATTGGCAGCAATATAAATTTATAATGGAAAGAGCTTTCAATGCCTCCCAAAGTGAAAACAGTATCATCTAATTGAGAAGCTTAAAAACTAATTAATGCATTATAATTACAAACAGTTATAAATCAAAAAACATTATTAAAAACATAATAATAATTTGAATAATTTTCCTAAATTAACATAACAACAGCAAAAGTATTTCAAAAACAGACTTTGAGCACGGATTAAAAAAATTACCTCTGCGCAAGTTCCTTGAGTCTGGTTAGCAGTGATTATAATATTTGTAGCAACAAATGTAGCACCATTTTCCTAAAATGGAAAATGCATGTATAGCAAAGTTACAGCTCTAAAACAATAATGTAACAGCTTTAAAGTAATGAAATTTTAAATGCTAAATACTATTAAATAAGATAACAGAAGAAAGCTAAGTTAAATACACAAAAAAAGGGGGTAAGTGCTCACAAGTTATCACTGTTACATATATAATTTCTATGCTATAACTTCTGCTGTTCCCAACAACTTCTTTTAATGTCCCTACAGAATGATTTTATGGGCATACCACAATTTTACATGTAATGAATTATAATCAAGAGTATTGCAGTAACTAAATAATATTTTTTTCACAGCATCAACTAAAACAGAAAAGCTTAAAAAAGGAAAAAAAAACTTTGTCTACAAGAAGGAAAAATATTTTAAAGGAAGAAAATTGCTCAATGTAGGAAAATTAATTTCCTCGAAGTAGCACAGCAATGAAATATGTGACATTCACTTTTAACATCTTCTGATTAATCCCCTTGATGTAAGATGATATTCAATTTAATTGAATATATCTTAAGCTCTTTTAATTAAAAATTCCATCATAGCAGCCCTGTGATCATTGTCAGCAGCCAATCAATAAATTTTGGAAAAACTGTAAAAAATGAGTTAATTACATCAGATGCTTAGAAGTTCATTTGAAAAATTATGTCTGATCTATTCAATAGTGCAATGATAACAGCCGTTAGATTCAAGACAAGGATATATAAGAAACATTTGTAAAAGATTGTTTCATTGAATAATGACGAGAATATTGAATTTTGAAAAAAGGGGAAAAAATAGTGGAAAACACAATGTATTTTTATCAATTCAAACTATAAAAAATAAGGAAAGTTGTTTAAATTATCCAAAAATGAACATTTTGTTTTCAGAAAATCAATTTAAGCTTAAAAAAGGAAATAACAAGAAAAACAGAGAAATAACAATAAATAAAAATAATACTTTTTTTTTTAAACTTGTATCACAACTGCAAATAGCTGCATAAATATATATATTACTACAAAAACAATTAATCAATAGTTTCCTATTTAGTCTTATTAGTTTTAGATATTTTAGACAGTTTCTATTGTAGAACTGAAGCAAGTATTGCAGCTTTTTGTCTAATGATGACTGTGTATAAAATAGACAATGTAAGATGACACTGGTATTAAACATACTTCTGAAGACCATACTAATTTTAAACAGATTTTTTTTCCTTGATACACATTTGGCTGATGGGATTTTTCACGAAATTTCTTCAGTGATTACAGTCCACAAACTTCTAAACTCCTATTAAGCTGAGACATAGTCTAGAAAAATTAGATTATCACATTTACATTTTAAAAAAAAATTCAGGAAATTGGTCTTCATCATTAGGTTTCCCATGTCCCATACTCATGTAATCTGGCAACACTGCAGGACTTATAGCATACCATGAAGCAAATAAATCATTCATAGGTTATAGCAAAGCAATCTCATAACTTCTTTTTATAATCCATAATATAAATAAAAGTTGCCTTTAAAGTATTTTTTGGAATTCTCCTATACAATTTCAAAATTTTAAATCATGCCCTTCATGAACAGACTACGGTTAAGCAGTGGTATCAGTTGGCATGGATAGCATTCAGACTAAATAGTTTATTGATAATAAGAATTGATACATTATCAAATAACAAAGTTTTTATGTTTGGGCAAGAAAACTACTATGCAGTCTTTTGAATCAATTAATGCATATTTCATTGATTCTTTAGGCCTTAGTGTATGATATATAAACGACAGTTACATTTCAAATATCACGTTTCTGAGCCTTGTTGAAGACTAGAAATTTAAGCTTCTCACTTTCATTCATTGTTAGCTCCCATAACAAGTATCCTTTCTTTGTTGTCTTTATCACTTGTGCATACTTTATTTTTAAAAATCAGAGCCCTTTTGGGGAAGGGAACCTGTTTAGTCTGTAATCAAGACATCCTTATATGAATGGATTGGATTGGATTTTTGTAATTTTGGCACAAAACCTGTCAAGGTTATCTGCGCCAGACACATGGTAACAGTGCAGTTAGTCATTTGTAAAATCTTCTAGTATAGGTAAAAAGTGACTAAAAACCGATTAAAATCTACAATAAAAGCTAAATTATAGTCTACCATAAAAGCCAATATCTTTTAAAAACAGAAACAGATTACGATGATGAGTTTTTCCAATTAGATTTCTTAAATCCAATTCTGAACAACTGAAGTGTCTTAGTCGAAAATAATTAAAACTCTGGCATTCTACCAAGATGTGGCGTACTGTCAGATTTGCATTACAGTTTGGGCAGCAGGGATTCTCTTCTCCTTTCAGTAGATACTCGTGAGTCAGGCGACAATGGCCAATTCTTAGTCGAGTCAAGAGAACATCTTCCCTTCTATTAGCCGTACACGGCCAATATTCAATGGTGGGTTTCACATTTCTTAGCTTATTATAGACTTTGTCATCCCATTGCCTCTGCCATTTACTGAGAATTTTGCTTTTGACAAACTTTTTTATGTCTGTTAATGGAATTTGAGAATTGTACATTGTGGTCGCAGTTTTGGCTGCAATATCCGCCAACTCGTTCCCCCTAATGGCAACATGCCCAGGAATCCACGAATAAAGAATCTGGTACCCCCGATTTTTTAGAGTATTATTCAACTTCAGGATTTTGGCTACAACTGGATGAGAATGATGAGCATAATTTTCCAGAGACATTAGGGCACTCATGGAGTCCGTGTAGATAATAAACTTCATGTAATGTTGTTTTGAAAGGTAAGTCAAACCCAGATGGATTGCAGTAAGCTCGGAAGTAAGCACAGAACAAGCTGGATGTAATCGGACCCCCACTATATTTTTCTCTGTGACGAAAGCGGCACCAACATGATCCTGAGATTTTGATCCGTCTGTATATAAAGGGATGTACTTCCTATATTTGCTTCTATGTTCACAAAAAATCTGCTTGTAGATGGTTTCATTAGTTTGCGATTTACCCCAGTGTCGAAAAGTGTCCAGAGAATGGATTCTCCAATCCTCCCAAGGAGGAAATCCAAACAAATTCTCCAGCTGTATGTTTATATCAGTCAGATTATACTCCTTTATTAAATCACTCATCCACAAGGCGAAAGAACGGACACATGATGGTCGTGCCTGATATAAACGGGAGTATGGGTCATTAAGCAATTTCGACCGCATAGGAGTTTCGCTTTGTGATAAGACTTTGAAATAGTGCTTGAAACAAAGATTTTCACGTCTTAACCGCAGGGAGGTCTCGTTACTTTCCACATACAAGCTTTCCACTGGAGAAGTTCTATAGGCACCAGTGCATATCCGAAGGGCCTGGTGATGTATCGGATCAAGTTTGGCTAATACCGAAGGCCTTGCCGACCCATAAATGACTGATCCATAATCAAGTTTCGAACGAATAAGCGCTCTATATATAAGAAGCATTGAGCTTCGATCAGCACCCCAAGAAGTATTTGACAGTACTTTCAGAAGATTCATAGTTTTTAAACATTTCTTTTTTAGATAGGTAATATGGGGAAGAAAGGTAAGCTTATGGTCAAATATCATTCCTAGGAATTTTATTTCCTTTTCTACAGGAATCAGCACATCTTGCAGATATAGTTCGGGATCAGGGTGAGGAATTTTCTTTCGACAGAAGTGCACACACACAGTCTTTTGGGTGGAGAACCTAAAACCATTTTCCTGTGACCATTTAATGATTCTATTGAGAGATGTCTGCAGTTTACACTCTATATCATTCAGGTCTTCCCCGTGACAACTGACTTGCAGGTCGTCAACGTACAGCATTCCATGGACTGTTGGAGGCAGTTGTTTTAAAATAGAGTTAATTTTTATACTAAACAATGTGACACTTAATACACTGCCTTGTGGAACACCCTCTTCTTGATGGAACACGTCAGATAGTGTAGGGCCTATCTTAACATGAAACTTCCGATCCTGTAGGAAATGTTTGATGAATATCGGCATGTTTCCTCGTAAACCGTTGTTATATAGGTCACGAAGGATACCGTACCTCCATGTGGTATCATAGGCTTTCTCTATATCAAAGAATATGGATATATAGTGATTTCTTCTAACGAACGCTCTACGTATACCTGTTTCTAAGAGTAGGATGTTATCGACAGTTGCACGTCCTTTTCTAAAACCATTTTGATAAGGGGAAATACAATTATTTATCTCCAAAAAATAGACCAGACGAGTATTGACCATCTTTTCAAAGAGTTTACAAAGGCAGCTAGTTAGAGCAATGGGGCGGTAACTTGACGGATTGGTAGGGTCTTTCCCCGGTTTAACAATGGGAATGACAAAAGCTGTTCTCCAGGCATTTGGAAAGACTTGTTCCTTCCATACTCTATTAAAAAGAAAGAGGATGGTTGCCAGTGACTTAGAAGGGAGGTGTTTCAACATAGAATAGGCAATACCATCCGGACCAGGACGTGAATTTTTTGTCTGCGATAAGGCTCTTTTCAATTCAAGCACAGTAAAATCCTGATTATAAGGTTCAGTATTGGGAGATTTAAAATCAACAGATTGTTTTTCGATGCATATTTTTGCAGAAAGGAATTCAGGAGGATAGTTACTGCTGTTCGAGACAGCTGAAAACGCCTGTCCAATGGCATTGGCAATTCCTTCTCTACTAGTTACTGCTTCACCACTTATCTTTAAGATGGAAAGTGTTTGCTCTTTGCAGATACCGGACATTTCCGGACTCTCTCCCATACCTTCTTACTCGAAGTAGAGGAGGTAATTGAGGATACATACGAGGTCCAGGAATTCTTCTGACTCTTCCTCCGCACCTGCCGAGCTTTTGCTTTAGCCCTTTTGAATATTATAAGATTTGAACCTGTGGGATATCGCCGAAAAATGCTCCACGCTTTCCTTTGTTTTCTAATGGCATCTTGGCATTCAGGATTCCACCAAGGCCTTGGGTATTTTGGTAGTTTTACCGACGTTTTTGGGATACATATATCAGCTGCTTGAATAATTTTATCTGTAATGATCTTCACAGCCTTGTCAATGTGCACATTCTTCACTATTTCTTCAGTGAAGAGGGCATAATGTAAAAAGGATTCCCAGTCGGCTTTGTCCAACTGAAACCGTGGTGTTCTAGGGATAGAAACACTCCCATTTCCTGTAATGCTTATAATAATAGGGAAGTGATCACTATTATATGGATAATTCTCGACATTAAAGGAACAGAAAGGCAAAAGCTGTGGAGAAACAATAGCGAGGTCAATCGAATGAAAGGTCCTTGTTGGCTGATGGAAGTAAGTACTTTCTGTGCTATTGAGGATACAGAGACAGTGGTCGTGGAGAAGCTGTTCAATTTGCTTCCCTCGTCGGTTTGTGTCTTTACTACCCCACAAGGGATTGTGTCCATTGAAATCACCGATCAGAAAAAACGGAACTGGTAGTTGAACAATTAAATTTTCCAAGTCTCCTTGATCTATGCTCTCATTGGGCGGGATGTAGATACTGCAGACAGTTGTTAGTGTCCGAATGTTCAACTGCACTGCAACCGCTTGGAGGGGGGTATCCAAGGGGAGAGCACTCGAAGGGCAATTGATTGATGTAAGTAAACAGACACCACCACTTGCGCGTTCACTGAATGTCTTATCCTTTCTTATCATTGAGTACCTGCGAAGCTTTGCAAAATTACCAGGTTTGAGGAATGTCTCTTGTATCGCTATACAGACGGGTTGATGTTTATTAATAAGCTGCTTAATACCATCAATACCCTGGTAAAAGCCTCGGCAGTTCCACGAGATGAGAGTAGCCATTAGGAATGTTTATTGCTTCGATGCTGTTTCTTTGTTTTGTGAGGCAGAACATTTCTCGGGAGATCTTTGCCTCCATCTGTTTCCATCTCAGATTCAATAAAGTCAGAAAGGATCCCTTCTATAGAGCTTCGGCTTGAGCTTCTGCTTTCTGAGCTTTTAATTTTCTTTTTTGAACTCTCTGTTTCTTGTGTTTTTATTTTTGAACTTTCTGCTGTCTGTTTGGGAGGAGGTGGCAGAAAAATTTTTTCTTTGTCATTTGTTTTTGATTCAGGTGTCTTTTTCTGTGTGCTATGCGAAGTTTGTGTACTTATTGACCGATATGATTTAGTGGCTTGAGAATAGGAGATATTTGTTCTTGGCTGACCCATGCTAAATTGTTTCTTAGCTTCAGGATAGGATATTTTATTTGTAATCTTAATATGCTGTATTTCTTTCTCTTCTTTCCATTTAGAGCAGTTGCGTGAGTAAGCCGGATGATCAGCATGACAGTTTACACATTTTGGATCAGCTACACATTCCTGACTTTCGTGACCGCTTCCAGAACAGCGAGCACACGCCAAGTTTCCTCGGCATGCTGCCTTTGCATGGCCAAACCGTTGGCACTTAAAGCAGCGCAATGGGTTCGGCACGTAGGGTCTTATGGGGCAGTTTAGATAGCCTGCCTTAATGGTTTTCAGTAGCTCTGGAGATGAGAAAGTGAGAATAACATGTTTTGTGTTGACTAGTTGCCCGTCCCTACGGACTTTTATTCGGTGTACGCCTCACACGTTTTGCTCAGCTAGTTCTTTTGAAAGTTCATCCTCAGAGACTGATATCAGGTCTGTTTCCGAAATGACACCTTTTGATGTGTTTAAAGACTTATGTGGGGATACATTGATAGAATGCTCACCCATATTGGTCATTTTTAGGAGAGAGGAAGATTGTGCATCCGATGTAGTCTCGATGAGCAGCGATCCTGAACGGAGCTTTTTTATGTGTTTTGGCTCGCCTACTGAGGCCACAATATGCTTATGGATGAAGAATGGCGATAAATTTTCCAGCTGACCAGTTATAACTAAGAACTTTGGACATTTGCTTGTGCTAACTATGGTCGAAGTGCAAATTCGCTTAGCAGCTCCAGAAGTTTTCGTTTCCATATGGTTGGAAGAAGAAGTTGAAGTTTTCATATTGTAAAGAGAGAAAGATTCGGGTCCGACCGCCCCACCCACCATGGAGCCCAACAAGGGAACACAGATTCCTGTGTTAGGGCTAGCCGGGCCTATACGCAAACTGAAGCCCCCACAGTCGGCTTTCCCGAAAGCAGGAACTTCCGAAAGCTTATCCCCTAGCCACTGACCAATAGGACTAGTGACCAGCCGATTGACACTAGCGGGGACAGCTAAGTGCCTCCCGTTTTAAGTAGAAGCAGAGGCCAAAGCAGCGTGTTGGGGACAGTACCTCGCCCCTCAACTACCAGGATCCTCCTTTCCTACCCTACGGGTCACCATGCACGGCAAACGCATAGGCGGTTTTCTCACCATGGTGAAACAGAAACCAGAATAGTAGCTGCACCACACAGTGAGCCCCATCCTCCAGTAGAGGAAACCACAAAGGGAGAGAGATAGGAAGAAAGAGAGACAAGAAGAGAGGAAAAGGAAGAAAAGGAAAGGTCACTGGAGCCTCGGGATTGTGACACCCGATCACCAAGACGGTAATCTCCTGAAGGGTCTTCACCTGCTATGCTTTAGCTGGGCATTTCGGAGCGGCCTTCACGCCTAGGGTGGCCCTACCAGGAGCTATGCTCCCGACGTACTTCGCCCGCTACGCCCAGTGACACCCCCCCGCCACGTTGAGGCAGCATAGCAGGACTTGGGGGGGCCTTATATGAATGATCAGCAATTAATTCATAGAGCTTTTTCCAAATTCAATGAAACATTATTATACCAAAATTCTCATTAACATCCCCCCCATAACAACCAAGCTTGCTCTAAATCCTCATTTGTTGCTATTTTCATACAAGTTTCATTTCTAGAAATTTTTTTTAGCCTATAATCCCAGATGGAGCCTTGATTTATGAGATATGCAGACAATATATTCTCTTTTATCATATATCCAACTGATATTTCTGAATTAGACTGGCTATACTGCAGTTTTTAAAATAATTTCTACTTTCCTTCTGTAAGTTTTTATACTTACCATTTACATTTTACTCTGTGAAATTTTGTCTCCAAACTTGGTAACATGTAGAATTCTACCTTTTCAAATTCTGCAAAGAATGCAGTCTTGTGGGTATATGTCAATGTTTTACTCGTTAAGTTATGTATATGTTTCTGTTATTAGATGTTGTTCAACTGTGATTCAGCTAGCAACATATAAATTCAAGACCAAAAGAATGACAATGAGACAAAAAGAGAAATAATGTACTTTTGTTCTCATTTAACTGCATATTTGTTTTCTTGTCATGGCTAAAACTGATGTTTCAAATGTAAAATTACCTGTCTACAATGAAATTTAAACTTAATTTGTCTAACAAAGCAAGAACAATTCCAATATATTAACATTTTAAACTCA
>KL822086.1:0-13189 GCA_000611955.2 Stegodyphus mimosarum | reverse complement strand
TGGATGCATCAGAAGAAAGTTTCGAATGAAGTATTTTACCGAAACTCTAAGGTAACAAAATTCTCTGTGCTTAAATCGAAGAAATGTAACTAAACATTATAGTGTATGTATGTATATATAATTGCTAAGCCAGATAAATATCATATATAGCATTTAATTTGACGATTTATCACAAAATTGCCCTTAGTACAAGCCAAAGTAGTTACCTAAACAATTTCGACATTCATTAAAAGTTTCGAAAATTATACTTGATAATAAAAGTTTACCAGAATTTTTGAAACAAAATGTAAAATTTTATAAAATATATTTCAAACATAGAGTAAGTACTAATCATTCAATCCATCAGCAGGTGATCTTTTGCCGTTTACGAGCTGGCTTGCTTTTTTTTCTTCTTGGCTCTGTTGATCTCTCGTTCTTGCATTCTTTCTTCTGGAGGTATATTTTCGAGTTCCGAATAACTTTTCGCATTTCTCTTTCTCAGTTTGGCAAGGTCAGCAATAGACGGGACTAAAATTTCTACTTCATCCATGTTAGACTCGTCGGGGCTGATGATATTCTGTTTGGGAAGAGGAATTAGACGTGGTTAGAGTATGTTTTTGCAAAATAAAACTTCTCTGTTTCATTTAAGCTAAAATTAAGAATTTCTCCTAAACTGTTTTATAAACTATAGTTTTAATTTAAATTCTTTTCTATGAATATCTGAACATTTTCATTGAAAACAACTGCCACCATTTACCTAAGCATCAAAGAGAGATGCCGGAATCAGGCCAAACTCTCTATGCAATAGAAAGAGGAAAACATGACAATATACATAAAAAAGTAGGCTTAAAAAGTAGTACTTCTTTTTTGAATATGAGCTGTCAAAGCCTGAAAGAAAAATTTAAGACATATTGTCTAAGCAATTCAAGAACTTTTATTACTGAATTAATATATATGCCAGAAGGAAAGCATATGACTGAAAGTTAGTTATCTAAAATATTAAATTTACTCTAACTGAATATTAACACAAAGCTTCCTCTATTGTGCTCCAGAGATATTTAGTTTAGTTTGAAGTTTACTGTATTATAAAAATTAGCTTAAAAAACTATTATCACACAATGTACATCCAGGTCTCAGCGATATATTCCAATCTCTCATTTGGAATATATCGCTGCGACCTGGATGTACATTAGCATTAAATTAACAAAGCATTAAATTTTCGATGGGTGTTGGGTTTAATAATATTGCGTTTCAATAGTTACAAGGAATTTTACTAATCATTGCCTGTCGATAAGCATTTTTCTTTCACATAAATTGCATACACATATATACTCACAGAAATTATGAGGTATAATTAAAATATAAAGTATTCCGAATCTCAACACTTAAGTTACATATCTTTAGAATTTGCCCTCTACTAGAAAATTAAAATACATACACATAGCTGAATGGGGCAGGCACGAGTTTACAATGATAAACATATCACAGAGAATTAGTTTTAAAACTCACAACAAAGTATCACATTTTTAACGCAAAGCGATATTTTAAGAATTCTTCGCACATATCTGTCTGCGCTACCAAGCAAATGAGAGCGGAATTTTGATCCTTTCCATCATGGGATACATCAGAAAGAACTTTCGATGAAGTATTTTCCTCTAACGTAACAAACGTTCGTGTGTAATGTAATTAAACATGCTAATCTAATGTATGATTTTATACTTGTTAAAATTAATATCATATATAGGACTTAATTTAAAGATTTCTCACAATATTGCTCTTAGTGAAAGCCAAAGTAGTTACATCAACAGTTCTGAAATTTTTCGGACATTGATGAAAAGTTTCGAAATTTATACAACATAATAAAAGACGTTTTGATACAAATTATACAATTTTATAAAATATATTTCAAAATACAGTAAGTACATTGAATAAGCACCAGCAGCTCACCTTTTCCCGTTTATGAGGTGACTTTTTTTCTCCCGTCTTGGCTTCGTTAATCTTTTTTTCTTCCATTCTCACTTGCAATGGTATATCTTCCAGATCCAAAAATCTTCTTTTCCCGTTTTTCTTCTTCAGTTTTACATGGTTAACAGAAGACGGGGCTGAATTTTCTACTTTATCGTTGTTAGACTGATAGGAGCTGCTGATATCCTGTTTGGGAATGAGATGTGGTTAGAGTACGTTTTTGTGAAAAACAACTTTTCTATTTCACTTAAGCTAAAATCAAGAACATTCGCTAAACTGTTTTATAAACTATAGTTGTGATTTATAGTCTCTATCTGAATAGTTTTTCTCAAAATACGTGCCGTAGTTCATTTAAGCATCAAAGAGAAATGCGCGAATGAGGCCAAACTCTCTACGCACCATTTCGAATATACACTTGTTCACAATTGGATGCGAAATACTCGTGAATAAAATATTCCTTAATCATTTCTACTCACTTAAGTAAAACAGAATACTTGGCAGAAGAAAATCGCTTGAAATCGTCTCCAGGTCAATGCCAGGGCACACAAAAAATAAAAATAATGAAGTTATTTGTCTGTTGATTTCTAAGTTTGTCTATTGATTTCTAAGAGATGCACACATTGTTATGAAATTGCTAACAATTAAAAAATTCAAAAGGGTTATAAACTGTTGTTGAAATTTCCGAAACGTGGTAATACACATTTGTCTGTCGTTTAATATTTTCGAAACAATTTAAGGGATGAACTGGGAACTAAGCGATTGAAGGCAGCGAACTTAATATAGGAAAACTGTCAATTTTTTAAACGTCTCATGTGGCAGAGGGATGGTTCCTAGTAATTCATTCCGAATTCAGAATCCAGCCAATGGGAAAACTGCATTAGCAATTTTTCGCTTGCGTACTGTGCTCAAGAATCTCAATAATAATAATTTCCTTTCTTATAATTCAAGTATTTCATAAATTTAGTGTATTTTTCTAAATTAATTATTTTCTCATTCATATAAATCCGAGATCAAAGTCCCATTTATTTGGCGTGGTGAATTTTTGCCGATTAGAAACATTCGTAGACTTAACGGTCATCGATTATCGGAATCCTGCGTCTGTTGTCTCCTGTACTAATTCGCGCGAAAATAATTCTTAAAACATTTGAGTGAATCATAACAGTTTAATGTAGGATTCTTTTCCCTTAAATTGAAATCCATATGAGAAGAGCAGATTACATATTTTGAGAATACATTTTGAGGTTGTGGAATGATGTTCGTGGATTATAGAAATCCTGGAGTTGTTACCACTTTCATTAACGGTAGAAAAATAATTCTTAAAACTATTGGGTGAATCCCAAAAAATTAGGAAATAATTTTTTGTTCCTTTACCTGAAGTATGCGTACGAAGAGTTACGATTACATTGCTACATTTTCAAATTATCATCCAGAAAACAGTAAGATTTGAAAATGGTTTGTGAAAGCGAATATTCATATTCATTGCTTTGGGAATTATAAATAATTCTAATTGAAGAAATATTTAATTTTTTAGTAAAAATATGCTCGTGCAAATGGCTTCACCAATTTTCAAATGCGTACATAAAAGTCCACTTAAAATGTTCAACTCGAATTGAACAAAGAACAGAAGGAAAGCCAAAAATGTTCACTTGCAGAAATTTTAACTTAGTAATGCGAGCTGAGAATAAATAAAATTTGGAAAACGGAACTTTATTCTACAAAAAGGAATGTCAATAAATTCCGCATCTGGAGCGGAATAACTGGAGGTAACACCGATCAACTCTGCCACAAATTTTACTGAATGTTATGAATCGCAGGATACCAACATATCCAGCGTATGGAAAGTAGTCTTAAAAGCTGTGTTGACAGAGTTGTGTTCAAAAACAAGGAAACGAAGTAGTTAGTTCACGTTAAATAACTTCTGCTTTGGTATCTCTATGTCTCACTCACACACGTACACACACTTGCGCGAGCCCACAAACAGACACATGAAAAGAGAAGGTGGGGAAAATAAATAATACAAACACGTGCAAGTGCATTACAATATTTTACTAATTATATGATACTCTATGTTAATTCAACATATATTAAAATATTTTTAAACATTATTCTAGATAGTAATAAAAATTCTAATTTGGAGACGCTAAAGAAATAAAAATCTGCTATTATCAAACTCTGTTAAAGGAAATATATCAAAGCTAGCTGATAAAACATAAGTAGGTTAATTCTTACTTGAACATCACTGTTTTCCATCAAGTAGAAGGAGAATGACGCAACTTCATCCTCAAAGTCACTCCGATAAGTCCTGTATACATCCTGGATTAAGTCAACAAGTTCTTTTGACTGAAAAAAAAGAAAAATTATTATTAGAAGGACAGGTTATTTTCGTAAATATTCAACGTAATAAAGGCATCGACGCTCGTTTTTTTCATATATTTAATCGGCAAGCAAATAACTTTCGATATCCCATATTTATTTCGTTCCCCTCAGAAAAATGCTATTAACCGCATTCTTTGCAAATAAAGGTATATATTATTTATGTAATGTAAACTGCATTCAATTTGTAATATATTATGTATATAAAGTAAAAGTGAAAGAAGTAAAAGTTTCTTGCGTATCTGGGTGCACAATCGTGTGTTTCGCATCCGTTTACATTCATTAATTTTTTCCAAATCTTTATGTTTTGCTTAATAAAATAATTTCTTTTAACTTACGTCGCCATAATAATATTATTAGTTAATATTATATAAACTATTTTCTTTAAACAAGATTCAATTCAAATGAATTAGATTGCTAGAATTATTAATTTAGTTTGAGGAAAAATTTGCTTCATCCAATGCTAGTTAACTGTAGTTTCAACGTGTAGAAAGTAAATAAATTGAGATGCTGATTCTGAAATATTCGTGTTAGATACGAAAGGGCACGAAAATCGGATATTGACTAATTCGCACAGATAGGGAATAACTTGATTAACAGTATGAAAGAAAGCTGGAGAAAAATGTGGCATGGAATATTGACGACAGTCCTTAAAACTGCAAAGTACTGCAGTTTCAAATTTTAGGGGAACCTATCAGCTGGAAGCTCTTTTTGAGGAAAGAGAGTATAGTATGTGAAGTATAGTTAATATAATTTAATATTTCTGCATTCTGAAATATACTATCCGGGACATGTTGAAAGCCAAGGTAAATATTAAGAGTTATTTATTATAAATCTTAGAGTTATTTATTTTTAGTTCTTAAGATATTATGGAAGGAAAAAAAAATGTCTCAAAATATTTAGATTTTTTAAAAAAGTTTTGTACGTTTTATTTAAAAACAAACAGTCACATGTGACGGTTTGCTAATTTACACTAAGAGAATACTCGCGTGAAGTTATCGAAGGAAGCAGATATTTAAAAATCCTTTTATTTTAAACCAAAATGTCTACTAATTTTATGTAAGTGCCATCAATGTTACTTAAGCAATATATATATATATATGTTTTACGATGATGTATGAATACTCATAAATTAACATACGGACAGCCTAACACATAAAAAGGAAAGACTTCTTTTTTCAACTTTCTACAGCATTCTTTATTTAATGTTTCCATAGCATTCCTTATTTCCCCTATGGAATTGCATTTACACGCTTGTTAAACAGCCTCACTTTTATTTTGCCATTGTGTATATAACGGAAATTTCTGAAATTCAATGGATGTCATAAGGGATTCAAAACTACCTTTTAATTTTCTTTAACGAAACACTCATCTTTTAAATCTCATTTGAATTTTTGTAGCATAAGAAGTGAAAACAAATTCCTGATAAAGAATTCCACAACGTTTAATATGTTTAATTATAGATTCATACCAGTACAATGTTTGATAAGCATCAACTTACTAAAATTTTAAAAGGTTTTCGCTCAAGAATTAGATTAAAATTTTCTAGTCAGTGTTTTAATTCTGTTTCATACTATGGAGCAAAAATGAATTTCTTAATTTTGGTCGATTCGGAATAAAAATATTAATCATTAAAGGATTAAAGACTATGAAGATATACTGTATAATCCGCCCAATCTGATTTGTATACAATTGAAATATTTAAAATTAACGTATGTGCAGATAAACGAAAAAGAAGTTAAAAATCCAAAATAAAATTCCTCCTAAGCATGAGTGACATAAATAGGTACATATGAATTCTTAACAGCTATAAAAGCTCTTAAATAAAAATAACACGAATCTGAAACAATTTGAAATAATACTTATCAAAATTAACCAAAAATATAAAGAAATTACAAAAAATTGCTTACGTTGTTATCCATCCCGTTAAAAGCCCGTGCAGAGAGAACAGGAAATAATTTACAACACTCGCTCCCAAGCAAAAGCGTTCCAACTACATAAACCGATTTGATCTAAGACCATAGCCTCAATATATGGTATATGATTCTTTGTCCAATAATGTCTTAGGAGACTGACCGACTAGAGTGTTAATAGATACTTGACAGTATCGGAACAGATTTTTACCAGTCAATGTTTAAGAAACTTTATTGTTCCTGCCGAGATTTTATGCCTCGGAGGAAAGAATAGGTATAATACAGGTGCTTTGAGTTTGAACATGTTCTGGACAATGATTATTATCGCAAAGAACTATGTATACCCATTTCCCCTTTTTCGAGATACTGTAATTTTCTTAAAGGTAAAGCTAAATTCTGAACGGGCTTTTGCATTGTTTCAAAGAATATCCAGCTTGATTAAAACTATAAAATGCAGAAAGTTCTTGCTTTTAATAGCAACCAAGTATAATATAATCGATACACTGTTCTTTCATTCAACGAAATATTATACTAATTTTCTTGATTATGTATAGAATATAATTATTGAAATACAGAAGTATTATATTTTTCATAGTTAGTTACAGCAATTAAGAGAGGAATTTATTCTTGAAATGCCTGTTTTATCGTTATGTAATATAACTGATTTTCTTATGATTATTTTCAATGATCGATAATTAGGGCATTTTGCATTCTGAGAATTTCTTGTTTATTGTTCCTGATTCAAAGAACTCAATCCCCTTATGAAACTGCATTTTTTTAACCGTAGAGAAGTAAATAAAAAATAATAAATGTATGATAAAAAAAGTGTTTCAAGTAACCCTTCATTGAAATGCAATAGCGTATACAATCAAAGTAAACCTCTGAAGTTACTTCCGCTGTAAAGTTAAATGAAACTTTGAAGTTCTAAATTACTTTGGGAAAACAAAATCTTAATGTTCCCATAAAATATATTGCTCGGCAACGCGGGAACGTGAAATAGATTAATATAACGTTTCAGAACTTTCCAAATCTATAAATGATCCTTTTTTTTTCCTGTTGATTTACAATCTGTTTTGCTAATAAATTGGTTTTGGAACAGACAATTCAGAAATTTGTTCCAATTTCTCACTAAATAAGACTAAAGAGAAAATTATCTCGGAATTTATTAGCGTAACAGAATGTAAATCAACCCGAAAATAAAAAAACCCTTTATAGTGTTTTGAAAGCTTTCAAACGTTATATTAGTCTATTTCACATTTTTGTGTTAATTATCAATATTTATGCCGAAATAAAATTTATCAAGGTTTGGTGTTCTCGAAGAAATTTATAACTACAAGTCTTCGTTTAAATAGCAGCAAAAGTGACTCCAGGGGATTCATTTGATTGTATCTGATATTGCATTTCAGAGGAAGGGTTATTGAGACACATTTTTCGATTATATTTAATTATTTACCATTATATTATTTAATTATTTACCAAGTTCTCTACGGTTAAAAAATTGAATTTGGCACAGGGATTCTCTTTCAATCAAGGGCAATAAACATGAAATTCTCAGAATACGAGTTACCGTGAATGTCTTTGCTTAAAAATAATCGTAATGCGATCAATAATATAAACCTTTTGAAATTTTAGCAAGTTGGGAGTAGTTATAAACTGATCATTACATTTACCTAAAATGAGGAATAGCTTCTAAACTACTAATGCTGTTTCAAACATTTTTGGTTTTACCCTTTGACACAATAGCGGGAGCAGATCATTACAGAAGCTGAATTTAATAGTTAACACTAAATACACAATCATGATGCACACATACACAGCTAAATTTCGGTAAATGAACATCTTTAAAAATCCCGTAAGCACAACATGAAATTTAATCGTATTAAATGCTAGAACCGCACGAATATTTAAATAATAGACTGATTTAAAACAAATTTGCCTCTCAACAAATCCCAGATAACCTATTACAGAATGTTGAATCTATAAATAATATTCGCAATAATTTAGGATATACTAATAATGTGTTTCTTCTAAATGTGCTTCTAGCTCATAAGACCCCTTAAAATTTATCGGCAGTATTCTAATACATTTGTTTGTATCCCACGAAATATCAGATTTTCATTTGCTTGCACATATAACATACATATGTCAAAATCCGTATCTCAATTTATTAATTTGGTACGGTTAAAGTTGACATTGGATATTGCATCTGGCAGACATTTTAACGCTACATTCTAACAACATGTACATTCTTTTCAAACTTTTTCTTTCATACTTTAACAGTAGTAATGGCACTTATAAAATTAATGAAAAACATAATGAAGTTTTTAAAAAAAATTACTTACATTCTGATCCATGGCGATAAAATGGTGAGCAGGGAGCACAAAAACTAGTCGACCACACTGGTTCACAAAACATAGGCCATCTGACTACAACCGTATTAAGGGAGGACCGTAGAGCCTTAACATGAGGGAGGGGCTTATTGACCAATAGTGTCTTGGTAATCTTATCTCAAATGTCCGTGTCTTGAAGGAAAGGGATGACATCATATAGGTGCCTAAGGCTCGATTATTCTGGGCTGTGATGATCGGAAACAACTCTGTATACCCATTTCCCCTTCTCCGAGATATTATAATTTTCTAAAAGGTAAAGCTAATTTCCAAACGCCCTTCTGATTTTGTCTCTAAGAACATCCAGCTTGATTATAACAACTCATAAAATAAGGAAAGTTCTTGTTTTAAATAGCAATCAAATATAACATAATTCATAAACTTTTCTTTCGTAGAACGAAACAATTTATTATTTTTCCTGACTATGTATAGAATATAATAATGAAATATACAACTATCATTTTTATAAAAACATATAGCAGTTAAGAGTAGAACTTATCCTTAATATTCATACTTTGCAGTTATGTAATATCAATGGTTATATTACGATCATTTTCAGCAAAATATATTTAGTTCTTGCTTTAAATAGCAACCAAATATCACATAATTCACAAACTTTCCTTTCATAGAACGAAACATTTTACTAATTTTCCTGACTATGTGTAGAAAATAAATAATATTGAAATATAGAATTATCAACTTTTTATAGTAAGATATAGCAATTAATAATAGAACGTATTCTTAATATCCATACTTTGTAGTTATGTAATATCATTGGTTATATTACGATTATTTTCAACGAAATATATTTAGTTCAATTTGTATTTTGAGAAATTCATGTTTATTGTTCCTGATTCAAAGAACTCGACCACCGTACGAAAATCTTAATGTTCCCAGAAAAAATATTGTTCGGCAAAAGGCATTGTTAAAAGCCTAAAAATGGTCTTTATATTTTCCTGTTGATTTACAATCTGTTTTGCTAATAAATTCCGAGTAATTAGGTTTTAGAACAGACAATTCGGAGATTTGTTGTAATTTCTCATTAAATAAGATTATTAATTTACATTTGAGAATTTAATGCATTATTTTTAAAAACTGAGAAACTTTCGAACTACAGTTAAGAACCAACTCTTTATTTTCCATCCATTGTATATCTATCTCTGCTGTAGAAATGCAATTTTTCAAATTTCGTTTCGTTTGTATGGCAGCCATTTTTCGATTGCATGATCATGTACTAACTACAACATTAAAAATTCTTTCCTTCTTCTAGAAGTACACTGCGGGGAAAGAAATAAAGAAAAAGAAAAAGAAAGGGGAAAAAAAAAGAAAAGGGGGAGTTCTGTATCTGCCGTTCTACTGTGCCGATTGACGAAATTGAAATTGCCTTTTATATGTCTCGAAAGCGCGACTTAGGATATATATTAGATTTTTATATAGCTTTGCTCTATTATAGGTATTTTGACACAAAATAGTACTTTTTCTGAAATAACATACCAATTTTTTTCCATATTTCGATCCTGCTCCTCAAATTACGCCTAAATATTAAATTTTGTAAAATATAGTGCGAAATTTACGGAGAAATTCAAAAATTTAACTTGGCGCATTTCTGTCAGTCTGAACCAAGAAAAGTTCACTTGCCGAATTTCTTAACATATGAAAATCCATTTTCCTTCCCCTTCCGTTGTGAAGGAGCGTTAAAAAATTCACCATTCCTACCTTTTTACATTGTGGAGGAGCTTAAAAAAAGTAACATCGTTCCCACTTTAAAATAATTTTAACAAAGTGCGTGAACCACATTTGGGTTATTATCGCTTTCAAGAAAAATACCAAATTTCCAAACGCTCCAATATATAAATTCACGTATATCTTCGGAAATTTTGAATAAAATGCTCTAATTTTTTCCAAGTATGCTTAGAAATACATCCACTTGAAAATGACTATAAGCATTTTATAGGTTACAATTGTAATTGTTTTCGAAAAATTTATAAAAATTTTTTAAAAATAAAAATTTTAATAATAAATCCTAAAACATGGGTGAATTTTATTTGGAATGAACCTAAGTTTTGGACTGTGTAGGAAGGAATCAAATAAGTTTCATAAAAAATTAGAGATTAATAAATATATAGCAAAATGAAATAACATTGTGGAACTAAAAGTTTAAGAGCTAATTTTTTAAAAACTTCTCGTGCCATTTTTACACTTTCGCATAATTTGATTCGTAGAATCGAAATATGGAAAAGATTGGCATGCAATTTCAGAAAAAGTCCGATTTTGTTTCAAAATATCTATAACTATGCTATATATGAAGCTAATACATATTCTAAGTCACGCTTTCGAGACATGAAAAACGCAATTTGAATTTCATCAATCGGCCCAGTAGAACGAGAGATATAGAACTATGCCATGTTTTCTTTTCGCAATGTACGTGAAGATTAACGATTTACATGTTTACTTAAAAGAACTGCAGGTATATGAAAATTGTTATAATTTTTTTACTGCACGGAAGGTTCCTCTTATTATATGTTTTTCAAGTCTTATTCCACGAATGAAATATTTACTTTTCAGACCATTTCACTAATGCTAAATATGCATATTCACAAGGAAGGAGATTATGAAATATATGTTTATGTTGCAGTTACTGAATACCAAACTGTAGGTGGCTACTTAAAGGTATCTAATATTTTTAATTAGATAGATCATGAAGTAAGTGCATTTTTATTTATGTTAATCAGATTAAAAAGTAAAAAATAATATTACGAATATCTTTCGCTAACCTATCTTTGCCTCTAAATAGTTCGGATTGTCATTTATTGACATACAGGTTAAATACCAAAGGATTATAACTTTCGTTTTTCCGAAGGGCAACGGTCTGGAATGAAAAGCGAAAAAGCGCTTGGGATGAGTTCATTTTATCCTTGGTTCGCTATAAATGAGTGTATCGTACATGGTAAATATCTTGTTATATATATTATAAAAATTAAATAAAAAATATTTTGAGCAAATTAAACCACGGGCGACATAGAAAAGACCAGGTATTCCAAATTAAAATTTCATCACTATGAATGTCATAACATCACTTCTAAGCTTTCTGATTTATCTAATTTAATGCCATATAAAGACAAACGAAAAATCAAGCTTTACAATTATTTTTGTGTTACAGCACTCAATAATTACACTTAATAAGTTTAGAAATAAATGTGTCGTTATTCTTGCAAATGACTGTACATCAGTTTAACATTCATGAGAATTCTGAGCTACATTCAAAATTCTCAGCAACAGATAACATGCATGTCACATGATTGTATGCCACGTGACATTATTGAAAGCACGTGAATATTCTGCTGGAACGAGTTTCCCACTTGGTTAGAAGTGGAAAAAGAATGGCAGTGTATTTTCCGTAGGATACGAACTGGGCGAAATTTAATTGACAACCCCCTTTCTCATCTAATCAGAAGACCACTTTCTTAATTCCAACTGGCCCACAACTAACAACAGTCAGCTCCCCCCTTGTATATTATGGGTGAACAGAGCAAAAGTAACCCACGAACGGTGCGACATTTTCCTGTCCCCTCTTTCTAAGTGCCTGAATTTCCAAAGAGATGGTTGCTACAAAAGTCATTTATCCCCATAAAAGACACATTTTATTCAGGCTATAAGCCACCATTTTCTTATATCAGATATTGTGAAAACTGTGGATGCAAAACAAATATTAAATTAAATCTGACATGTGCTAGATTAAAAATTAATTTCTTTACATTCATTTTATAATGCTTAAAAAAACAATGAGCTAGATGTTGTATATTTTTTGTAGAAATTTGAAAATTTCCGAGTTGTAGATTTTAGCGGCTAATATACATACATATATACATATAGATATATGAGTGTGTGAGTGTATATATATATATATATATATAAATTGTGAATAATAAAACTGATAGATTAATGACATACATTAAATTACACGTAATCAACCTTTCAAATATCAGATTTGGAGAGCGTCTGAAATTAGTTTTCTTGTCTAGGTAAATATTAATAAATCTGCTTAGACAGTAGAATGGTTTTAAATTTCAAATTTACAATTTTTGATGAATAGTTTTAACTTAATTTTAAAATTTCTCTCTATTAAATCAAAAATTAGATTTCTTAAGCGGTTCTAAATTCACACCAATGTTGTTGAAATATATGTCTTATTAAGCTTTCCATTTTTAATCATTGAAGTCATTTTAAAGTTATTTAACATTCTTGCAAATTCCGTATTTGAGTATTAGAAACGTTTAAATATTTATTCTGTTTTCTGCTTACTCTATTTGTTATCCTTTGACAGTACACATTTAATTAGTAATAATTTATAATTATGAGCATGTGCGGCATTTTCGTAATTAATAGAAAAAATTCAAATTCCCTTATATTAATATATTGGGACTTTTAATTTCCTCTAAATCCATTTCTTTTTCATATATTGCTTTGTATTGTTTCATTCAGGTTTTCATGCATCTAGAAATTTGAATACTTTTGTGTTGTATTTATGCCGGTTTATATTTAAATGTAATTTATATAAATTCTTGCATCATA
>KK121383.1:879089-890508 GCA_000611955.2 Stegodyphus mimosarum | reverse complement strand
CCCCCCCCCCCGCCTTCTCGAAACTCCGAAATGTCGGTAGTAAGTCCGTAAAAGTTTCAGGGGATTTTTTGGGGTCCCGCAAACACCCCTGGAATTCTGCAGCTTGGGTTGATTAATTCTTATTTATAATAAAGCTTGGCATATGAGTGTTTATTTTTCTAAAAGTCTATGTGTTTTCTACTTTACAGTCTTTCTTTAATAAAAAGTTATCCAATGTTGATTAAAGTTATTATACATCTGCAATTAAGTTGTTTGAAGACTGATAGTGAATTTCTTTCTCTCTCTCTCTATATATATATATTAATAAAAATTCATTTTTCAGGGTGTGCCTGTTGGTGCTGTCCAATTGAAAATGCAGGCTGAAGGTGTAGATCCAGAAATTTTGAAGTAAGTTTTATTATAGTGCATAATTAGTTAACAGTTAACTTGCAACTTAGAATTAAAAAATATGCATAACTCTAAAGATGTCAGTTTCTTTTTAGTATCCCTACCCTTTGTTTAATTAATTAAAAGATATGATCAACATAAAGGCTGTAAGTTACCATTTTGCATTATCATTAGATCATGTTTGTGAATCAAAATCGCAGCTGAAAAAAATATTTTTTAATGTTGTAAATTAAAATTCTAATTGTCAAGTAATTTTCCTGTACATCCAGGAACACTTTAGCTATTATGTCATTGAGTGGCTTCGCCATATTGCAAAAATTTGAGGGAAATGAAATTAAACCAGTAGTGGGGTCAGTAGGATACTTTTCATTACCAAATGGCAATAGTTGCTATGCAAACTATTCTGCATTTTGTGCTTGTAAGTATGCCCTCATATTCATCTTGAGGTCCATTTTGTGCATCTGTATCCATAAGACCAATGACTCCATAAGGCAGGCATTAAGTTTATTCACTGGCAGTGCATGGGGAATCACAGGCAAGGTTTGTTCAAAATCTCTTGGTAAGAAGACAACAGTCCCATTTCATCTGCCAGCCATTTCCCCATATGTCTTGCTGATCAAGTGCTTCTAGTGCCCTTTTGTGCATCATAGTGCATTCATTCAAAACTATAAGCTTGCACTGCTTGACTAGAGCTTTTGCTTTTGTTGCAAATGGGTTATTCTGAAACCTGTAGATTCAGTGTTCCCTCCCCAAAGCTGTATGCATTGCTTGATTGCCTCCTAGCACTGTTGTTGCAATCCCCAAAAACACCATAGTCAAGGCAATCTCATTTTGGCGAATATTAGCTAGCAAATATTTAACAAAAGTGTGTTCCCAGTTCCTTTGTGTGCATCAAAGAAACAAAGACCTCTATTTCCAGCCTGAATGACACTCATAGACACTATGTCATAGGCTTGCCTTTATTCTGTGATCAGCTGGAGTCTATTATTTTCATGAAATGTTTGGAGAGCATTACTGTTGTAATACCTTAGGACCTCTTGATTATTTTCATGTGGTGGCTCTAACCCAGGTTGCAAGAGATTTTTATCTTTAACAGAGATATATTTTCTCTCAAGAAGTGTAAATGTATAGTTAAAAATGTCCTCAGTGTAACCTGAATAAAGGATATGGTTAACTGTATGTGCGTCTCTGAGAATATCTTCAATTAAACATGCTTTCAGTTTATCCCAATGACTTTGGAGTGCATATCATGATTATAACAGCAAAAAAAGTTCCTAAGTTGCTTTGAGAAATGAATCAACTCCATTGATAAGTACGCACATGAACACTTTATAGAATAAATATAATCACTATTACCTTTATACTTCATGTCTATTTTCACTACTACAGTGGCACTCTAGTGCTATTCTAAGCATGCTAAACTACAAAAATGCACAAGTAAACTATCACGTGATGAGCTATAAAGTTGCCATACATTTGACGCAATTACCATAATAAAACTCAAACCCTATAAAACAGAAAAAAAAAAAAAAAATCACAAATGATTCAATAAGGCTTGAAATTAATGTGCTGCTCCACACTATTCTTTGTCTGAGACAGACTGGCAAAAGTGTTTTTCTATTGCATTTCATAACAGGAAGTATTTGCCAGATGCCTCTGCTAATGATCATTTTCAAGCAATTTGTGTTTCTGACATGCTTTTTGATAGCATTCACACAGTTGTACCTGTAAGGTTTTTAAGTCATTAAATGGTGTTAGTCCTCTTGCAATCTAAAGTAACATTTTCACATAGTAGACAGTTACCTTCCTTCTTTTGTGAAGGACAGTGGGCAAAATTTCATCATATAACTTTTATATTGTTTAACAGAATCAGTTTGAAAGAAAAATTAAAGATCTGAAGCTATGTTGAGAAACAATGCACAGATACATTAAAGATAAAATCTTTTAATTCAAATAAGGATAACACATTTCTTTTAAATTGCTATGTTTGTTTATTGAATTCAAAAGACAAATATACTACAAGTGATAATGCACTTATTTTATATCAACGAGATTTCTGATTAAACTTGAAAGATAAATATTTTATTCTTTGTAATAACAATATTTACCAATATACCTCCTGAACAACATTTAAATGTCATGATGAAATTTTGTTGTAATAGATATATTGCAAGTCTTGGTGTATATGTTTGCTTTTCATTTTCTTATTTATGGCATTTTATGTTAAAAATGATATACAGAAACAATAGACCTTTTGAAATTTTTTTTTGAATTTATTCAACCGTGAAGATTTATTTTCATGAGTTCAATAATAGATGTTATGTTTTTTTTTTGTGTGCGTGTATGTGTATGTGTTAAATTTTCAAAATTAGATCATAATATGAAGCTTTTAGATTGCAGATTTTTTTGTACCCTTTTTGTAATATTCTCTACATTTAATATATAAAATCCTTGCTTATCAAAATAAAACCCATAGACACAATCATACCTTAAAAACTGGTGAATTAGGTAAATGGAGAACATTTAGTGTGTGTGTTTTGAAGCAAATAATGGCAAATGTTGTCATTGTTTGCTTCAAAACCTTTAAGACCTTTAACTTAATTCCACATAACTTTGCATACAGTCCATTCTCAGGGTGGTACCATTTGGCAAAGCATAAGGTTCTCCTATCTTTCGAATTTATCAATATGTTTCTATTGTAACAGACAGATTGCAAACTTTTAAACTTCTGTATGTATGTAAACTGTATGTTCTGTATGTAAACGTGTAAATATGAGCATATTGAACAATTTAAAAGCAATGTGTTGCATATGTGTGAAACAAAAGAACTGTAATATATCTTTCATGCATCCTTATGCGTCTTTAAATTTTCAGAATGATACTGTTCAGTAAGGCATAACAATAGTTTTTTTTTTTCTTCAAATTTAATCATCTACTGTTAACCAACAGTTTGAGCAATTTAAAAGCATTAAACACGCTTCTTATAATTAAAATTTTTATTATTTAAAATTATATCTAATAATGAGATTGTCTAATTTTTAATAAAAGTATCTGATATTTAAAGGTACTTTCTTATTAAAGTGGTATACTTTTTTTATGACTCACAAATTTGGGAATTAGTTTTGCCACTTTTGACACACTAATTGTTGTGGCTGCTGTAATAGAGAAATACTATATAACAATATAGTTAATGTATAATATATCATTTTGATAATTTTTAGTAATATTTGTAGTAGGTTAATTCCCAGTGAACGGTACGCTCCTTGTCCGCCATCTTGTTTTTGGAGACTATTGGCGAAACACGACTCCGCGAAGCACACGCCAAGTACCTAAGCCTAACACGCAGCGGGACACCGACCGTTCGCCATCGCAACATCGGAAAACGTGACGCCGACGATGTTCCGATGGCGAGCGGTCGATGTATCTTCGTGTTAGACCTAGAAACTCAGCGTGAACTCTATGGAGTCGTGCTCCGAAAATAGTCACCAAAAACAAGAAAATACAACAAAACAACAATAAATTTCAAAAATTTTAGAAAGACAAAAAACACTTTCATAAAATCAACAAAGGCATAAATACTTACTTTTTAATTCTCGTGATTCTTCATCTCTCCTTTTACTGCCTTAATTTTAGGTGCATCGTGTGTGGCCGGCGGATAAACATCGCGGATTGCATCAAGGAATGTCGTAAATAATTTGGGATAATTTTCTTGATGTATCCGCCGCCACACAAACGGGAGAGAAAGGGTGAAGTTGACTAGGAGAAAATAAGTATCGCCCGAGAAATGGCGCCAAAATAGCGTACCGTACACTGGGATAGAGCCTTTGTAGTATTTTATATTTTCAATACACACACATTTAAGTCACATAAAATCACTCCTTTTTACTTTCATGTACAAAGTAAAGGAAGTATTATAGTTGCAAAAAATTTTGTTTGTCATATTACAATGAAACTATCCATTTTGACTGCTCTCAAATCCATTTAGATGCTTTTTTTGCATGATATCTACACGTATGGGTAGAATAACGGAATAAAGGACTACTTTTCCCAAAATGTATTTAAAAGGGATTCAAAAGGGATTTTTTTTTATGTCTATACATATGTATATGTCTCCCATAACTCAAAAACAAAAGGCTGTAGAGCATGTAAATTTTGTATGTGGACAGCTGTAACATGTAGTTGTGTACCTCCTTTTTTTGTTGCAATCAGCCACACCAAACATATATATGTCGTGATTTGAATGCTTTGGAACTTGGTGGTGGTGTAATAGATGCCTAGTGAAGAAATTTGGCAAGGCAGACATGGTTGGATTGAAGATAATTTTATTATTGAGGAAAGCAGTTATGGATTTGCAATATTTGGTTCACATATGGACGAACATCTTATGCACCCTACATTTTTGTTAGCTCAGAACATATTCAGTGAACAAAGAAGGTAGCCGCAAAGTATCTTGCAAGGAGGAAAGCATAAGCAAAAGTGTTGCAGCAATTCAAAGGAAGAAAGGAAAGTAAAAGTTTCAGTTTGAGTTTACAATTATTTAGTGATTGGGCAAGAGGTATCTGCATTAAGTGTTATATAGGATTACATGTTTAATTTGAATGACACAGTTTAGACTTATAGTGCTATTTTTAAGATAGAGAGAAGAAGTTCTCAAATTAGATAAAAAATAAAAGAGGTTATAGCCAATTAAAATTAAAAGTTTGCTTTCATATTTTTATCTTACTTATATATACCCAGTCTCTTACATGGCTCAGTGAGCTCTATGTTTTCAATCATGTATGTTAGTAAATTGTGCACTTTTTTCTTTAAAATTAATTGAATTACGTTGTTTCAATATTCCAGTTAAGTTTTTTATGCATTCAGTTAATCTGCATGCAATAGTTGTAGAATTATCAACAGTTTAAACCTTTAAGTGGTGCTATGCTTAACGAGACCGCAGTTTGTTTATTTTTGAAACTCTTAAGAGAATACTGAATTAAGTCAGTTGGTGCACCAATGTTAGTATCATTTTGTCCAGTGGAACCAAAAGTTTACTCTCAGTTTTGGGCACCAAAATTTTGTCTTTCTGCCCATTGGCCAAGTTGCTTATTTTTCCGTACAAACTCTAATTTTAATTGTAAAAATTGTTTTTTAAATTATACTTGGTTTTTTAGGTTTTTCTGTATTTTTCAATTTTAATGAAGACGTTTTGAGTTTTATGTATTTTTGCCTTGCTGCGATGTGAGAACTGAATTGATTGAATGAGAAATCTGTCTCATGAAATTCGAGGAAATATGTTTAATTGGAGTGCAGCAAAAAATGTGTATATTTAATAAGTTATATAAGGCAGTCATGGTGTCCACATCAGATTTTTTTTTTTTAAATATTCCAGTACTTTCTTATAATAACAATTCCTATTATTTAAATGACGCCAAGATTGTCCCCAAGTTTTAACCAAGAAAAAGAACATTACTTCCAGTTAAATTTTTGCTTCTGTGTTTTCAGCAATTGCTTTAGTATATCATCAAAAGTATTTTGTTGTCCTGAGAACATTGTCATATAAATGTGATGTGGTAGGCTTTCAAGATTTCAAGCCATGTTTTAATTATAATGCACTAATAACACGCATCCAAACAGAGTTCTCATTATATACTGACCTTAAATGACTGTGGTTAGGACTGCTAGCCATTGGGTGATATTTATGAGTTATATTGGTGATTTATCAGGGGCGTGCCCTGGTTTAAATAATGAGGCCTATAATAATAAAAAAGTACCAAACTTTGATAATGTTTTAATTTTTTTAAACTTGTAATGGCAAGCTCTAGTTTGAGGTTGAGTTATAATTTGAAGTCTTGAAATTGCATTTTTTTTTTCTATCTGTCCATGTAAGTGTGAAACAAACAGCATTTTCTGCTTGTAAACTTTGGATAGAGGCATCATTAGATTTAATTAGGATAGAGGAATCAGTTAAATATCTGTTTGTAACAAAAGTTTCCACCAAAAATCATTCTTAATAAAGTTAGAACAGAAAACATGAAAGCAGTACCTTTAGTGTGGATAGTAATCACCACTCAAATCTCTGATTTTCTACCAATGTTTTAATAGTTTTTCAAGCTTTTGGCCCAGAAACTTGGTGGCAGTGAATCCAGAAACAGATCAACCTCATTTTGGATATCCTATGCAAAATGGAAGATAGCACCAACAAGATGTAGCTGCAGGTGTGAAAAAAGGTAGAATTCCAAAGGAGCGATGTTAGGGCTATATGGTGGGTGTGGAAGAAGATCCTATTTGAGTCCGTAAAGAGTCCAGCTGGTGAATGCAGACACATGTTGTCTTGCATTATCTTGATAGAAAATTATCTTTTTGTGCAGAAATTCAGTTCAGCGTTTTTTGTTGATAGCAGTGTCAACACGGACTAGCATATTGCTATACAATTTACTGTCGAGTGTTTAACTTTTTTTTTCTAGATACTCTAGAAAACTTTCTAGATACTTTTCTAGATGTGGATAATACCACAGCAATCCCACCAGATACAAAGCATTATCTTTTTGTTAGTCAAATTGGACTTTGCCACGCTGCCGACAGGCTCACCCAGCGCAGACCAACCCACTTTTCGGCCTGTGTTGTTGAAGTAAATCCACTTTTCATCACAAGTGATGGTCCGGTCAGGAATTTTGTTCTTGTATTGAGAGCAAGCAGATTAGTACAGCGCCGAACACATCTGTTTTTATCTGCTTGAGTCGGCTCATGCGGCACCCAGCGATTGAACTTCTACATCAAGTTTATGTGATGCATAGCGCAACTAATGGACATGGCACTAACATCTAATGCCTTAGCAAACTCTCAAGGGGTTACATACTGATCTTCTTCCATAAGTTCTCGCAGGCAGGTCTCATCAACATCAGTAGGCCGGCCAGAGCACTCTGCTTCTTGAATCTCATAGTCCTTATTTTTTAACTTTTGGTACCAAACCTTCAGTGTCAGCTGACTTTTGCAACAGAACTGGAATTAAATGATGATTCTAATCTGGTAGCATAATGGTTCCATTTCGCACACCTTGTACTTAATGATAATGATATTTTTTTACAAATTTCACAATGCAGTGATTCTAAAGCAAGTTTCTTCCTTTCAAATGGCAAAAATTGTTTGACCAAATATGATTAAATACACCAATGCAAATTGTTTATGTAGACGATATTTGGGATGGCAGAAAACTTTCGTTAGACCCTGACAGTCTACAACTGCAATGCAGTCTCTTTTATCCACTGTAATACAAAATTATGAAGAACATTAACACTGAAGCCTGCTGTTGATTGCATTTTTCATTAGCTGTCGCAAAAACATTGGAGAATAGCATTGAATTTCAAAATTGTTTCAATTTTTAATTTAACTGCTGAATTTTTAATTCATTTCAAAAGACAGAATGACATGGTTTGTGATCTTCTGAATCATTCTCATTTAATTACCTTAAATTTATTACTTATATAACAAAGTATCTTTTCTGCCATAAGAAATATGAAAATATCAGCAAATGTCATTCAGTTAATTTTTGAAAATAAATTTTATGATTTCTTTTTTGCTTCTAATCTTTAACAATATGCAGCAAATCTAATCTTAGTATTCTTGTTCTGTTTCCTTCTTATATCAAATCTTATTACTTGAGCAAGCAAAAAGAGGCTTTTATCAGTTCTTACATTATTTGTGTGCTTAATACATGTTCTTCACTATCTGTTCTTGCTCAAAAACTAAATTATTAAAGATCTGTTGCTGTTTATTGGCTTGGATCAAATTATTTGATTAAGGTAAAGCACATGATGGCTATTTGCCAACTTATCATTCTAGTCTTGTTTGCGAGCACTTGAATGAAATCAAATGATTATCTGTCCCTTTTCTTTTCCCTCTAACCTTCTCGAAAGGACGTTCAAGTGAATAGATTTCAATTGCCTCTCCCTACCACAAATTTAGAAGTATTTAAACATATGATACAGGATTCTCTAATCAAATAGCTGGCAATGTCTGCTAGCTGCCGTGCCAATTACTTTGCTGTTGACAGGTTTTTGTCCTTTCACAACTGATGATTCTGTAAGATAATTTTCTCTATACTAAAGCAGGTAGTGATATGTGTTTATTAGCACATTCATTGCGGCAATGAGGCACCTTTATAATACTGCTTGTAAAGTTTTTGAAAACAAAATATGTACTAGGATAAGTTGAAAAATAAGTTTCCCCTTCGACTGTGGTAAGAGTTGTGTATGAAAGTCAAAAAATAGAATGAGACATTAAAGATATGACATACCTTTATTTTTCCACATAGGTACCAAGTACATTGAGACAGTTGTCATATCGCTTGATAAGCTTCAAAAAGCCCTCCAGGAAAAAATCAGGGCTTTGCATATGGAACAAGCGTTGAATGGCTTGTTTCACTTCAGTATTGCTTCCAAAGCGCCTTCCCCCGAGATTTTTCTTCAAAGCCGGAAACAGATGGAAGTCGCTTGGTGTGAGATCAGGACTGTATGGCGGATGGTGTAGGCGCTCCCAAGTAAGAGTTGCAATATGGTTTTGCGTTGCCGTCGCCGAATGTGGTCTGGCATTGTCATCCAACAGCAGAACGCCAGATGTGAGAAGGCCAGGCCGCTTTTTCCGAATCGCCTCTTTCAATTTCGACAGAGTGTCACAGTAGCGCGTAGCATTGATGGTTCCAACCTCCAAAAAGTCCAGCTACAAAACTCCTTGGGCATCCCAGAAAACTGTGAGGAGCACTTTACCTGCAGAGGGAGTTGTCTTGAACTTCTTTCGGACAGGTGATGACGGATGTTTCCACTTCATAGATGTGGCCTTCGATTTTGGCGTGAAATGGTGGACCCTCATTTCATCCCCTGTCTCAATCCGAAACAGAAAGTCATTGCTATCTTCGTGGTAACGCATGAGATGTTCCAGGCTGACCCCCCATGCGTTGTTCCGTGTGTGTCGAGGTCAATTGTCGGGGCACCCATCGTGTTGACACTTTTCTGTATCGAAGAATGTCGTGGATGATGTTTTGAGGTCGCTCATGTGAGATTCCAAGTTCTTCCGCTACTTCATCGATGGTGATACGCCGGTTCGCTCTAATCATGTCATCCACCTTCCTGACATTTGCATCTGTAGTGGCCATGCGCATCCGTCCAGCTCTCGGTATGTCCTCCATTTGCTGACGTCCATCACTGAATGTGCGACACCATCTCCGCACCATTTGCTTCGACATCACACCTGGCCCATAGACTTCCACGAGGCGGTTATGAATTTCTGTTCCTGATACTCCACGTGCCCATTTATAGCAGATAACCACTCTCACTTCCTCCTTTGACCACGAATTCAAAATGCACCTTCTCTCCATACCTACCGGGGCTCAAATGAGAGGCTGGTCTCCGCTTTGCGCAGGCACTGCAACAGCGCCATCTGCTTGATTTGCAGTGACCTCTACCCAATGGTGTATTGGTGACTTGTGCGTTTTCCTGTTGTGTCGCCTTTCGCCCATAGCCGTTCAACGCTTCTTCCATATGCAAAGCCCTGAATTTTTCTTGGAGGACTTTTTGAAGCTTATCAAGCGATATGACAAATGTCTCAATGTACTCGTTCGAGAATAATAAAATAAAGGTATGTCATATCTTTAATGTCTCATTCTATTTTTTGACTTTCATACACAACTCTGACCACAGTCGACAGGGGAAACTTATTTTTCAACTTACCCTCGTACTAGGATGAGCTGAAAAGTTAATAAGTAAGTCACATCCTGCAATAATATGAATACAACCTTGTATGGAGAATGAGTTATCTTGCTTCTAGCACTAGGCGGATATTTTTGGAGATGAGATATCCTGTCTATAGTGATAGAAGTGGTAAAAATGATCATGTTAAGCCTTATCTCATCTATCCGATATTTTCATTTCAGTTAATAGGGAAATATGTTAGGTTTTCTATAAATTTAATTTCAAAGTTTTTTTCTATGAGTAGAATACAGTGTAAGTGTTTAGAACCTACACCATAGTCAGGTTTCTGAAGAATTCATACCATTATTAATCAGAGTAATATATCAATACATAGTTAAGTACAAAATATACTTGAAATTTTACTTTAAAAATGTAACTTGAATAACTGAAGAAATTATTCAATGCATTGTCATCAATCATTATTGATAACTTGGGTAGCACTGAATAATTTTTTATCCATTAAAAATTATTCAGGGTAACTGGTAATTTATTTTTCTCTGAATTTTATATATATTAAAGTATTGGCATTAAAATATTTTTAATTATTTGAGATTGTGTATACTCAGATTTATGCTGATTAGAAAGAGACTCTTGCTGACTTGTCCTTGAAAATGGACTGAATATTTCTTGTTAAATTTATGTAAAATTAATACTGCTTATCATTGTTTTGATTAAATTGAGTGCATCTGTTTTGTGTGTTGCTTTATGAGGGTTTCTGCTTGCATTTATTTTAAAATTTCGGAAACGGAAAATTTTATATTAAAAGTATTTTTATTCATATTTTCATTCAGCAATCCTGATGCTGAAGCGCCACCAGGAGCTCCAGAGCCCTTGTCGGATGATGGTAGCAGACCTTCTGATGAAAGTGATTTTAGTGATTAATATTGCTAACAATCATCTATCTGTATTATCTAATTGAATATCTTACCTTTCCCTGTGAATCATTGTTGTTGCAAAGGCTGCATTTTATCATAATTTTTTTAATGATTCCATATATTTTTTAGGTTTTTCTATTGCTTATTATTTCATAATCATTTTTTTCATAAGTGTGATATTTATGAATAATAAATTATTATGTATATTTATTTGTGAAAACTTGTAATTTAAAATTAACTTTTGTTAATGTAGGGTATGTCTTTTAATTTATATTTTTGTGTTTAAATTATTTTCATGTAACATTCAGTATTTAATAATTTAAAGACTTAAACAAGGTCTAATTGATGCAAGCATAAAATATAAAAATTCCACAAAGATAAGATCATTGATGCATCGTTTTATGGTAGCTTAATATAAAGACAAGTAATAAA
>KK121383.1:853983-871559 GCA_000611955.2 Stegodyphus mimosarum | reverse complement strand
CGTAGGACAGCCGTTCCTGTAGTTTGAAATGCTTTACAACGTCGTTAAGCGATGCTGTGAGCAATGCTAAACTCCACAGCCACACTTGTTACACTTCAGCCTTTCCAATGCCTCGGTCTTGGGCAAAATCATCCAGATGTTTTCTAACAGATTGATTGTTCGACATGTAACACTGAGGCAGCAACTCGACGTCGTTTAAACTGATTTATGCCGTGCAATAGCTTCTCTGAAATGCTGAGCTCCCAATCCTAATAGTTGGTCTCTGGTATACTGGTACACAATCACATTAGGATTTTAACCAGTTCGATGCTGAGCTCACTTCGGCGGCGATCTTTACACCTCTCCGACACTCCTCCGTTACATCTAGCTACATATATGCGCATGTGCTATTGTACCTGACCCTAATCAGTCTCCTGATTGGTGTTTCAGTCCGCTGTGCCTCTTCATTCCTCTGATAAGCTAATTTTTTATTTTCGTCCTTAATTTTTGCCCACCTTGCATTTTTGTCCTTAATTTGTATGTATTATATATATTGCATATTTTTGTGATTTTTTTTTTTTTCAATTGTGATATAAGGATTAACATTTGTGCCTACATGGTTCTGTTTTACTGTGAATTAGTACAATATCATTTGGAATAAAATGCATGAGTGGTGAGTTTTGTGAGTGTAGCAAAGAGTCTTTAATTAATTTAAAAAGATTTTGTGGAGCTCTCACAGGACATAGAAACATTTCCTCGATGTTATAAAGATAACTTGTCAGTGTTCAGGTTTGACCTCCCCCTTGATGAAACTTAGGACATTTTAAGCTTTTAGCTACAATTTCTTTCAAATTTTGGCCTAAGGCATACTTTAAAAAAAACATTTTTTACGAGTTGCCTTCCTTATCGGAGCATTGTTATTATTTTATGACATTCCTTATTTTCATTTTAATTTTCATGGAATTTTTTAAAAAAATTTTCTTTTTCATTGAAATAGTAGATTTATTGATTTATATACTTTAGGATTTAATCTAAGCTGCTGTAGCATTAATTTACGAGCAGTTATCCATTTGTGTCCTCTGGAATAATGGTCTAAATTTCCTCAAACAAACATGCTGTGAAATTTATGGGTTAATTGCACTTTCTAGTCATATTTTAGTGTTTCATTTCCAGGTCACAGGAGTGAATCCACATCTTATCATGTGTTACTAGCATTGAGTAAAAATTGTCTTGATCTATATTCATCACTAATGCAGTTCTCAATAACAAACTTTGTTTTTCTTCATTTCTGGTGATAGCATTTGAAGTGCCCGTCTGGCACTAAACTTCAATTATCCAACTTTTTAGACAAGATATTTTCTGTCAGTCAAACCCTGATGCTTTTTCCCAACATATTATAGTTTGAAAAATTCACTTGTCAATTTTCCATTATTCTCTTCCTCAACTTTCTTGCACATTTCTTTAGTGCTTCTGCCTACACTATAGCCATATTAGTGCTGTCTTAAATGATGATGCTTTCGCCTAAACATGACAAACCCACCTTTTGATAACACCCTTAGAATGTACAGCATCTTTGTAGATTGTAATGATAGATTTTTCAATTCCGATGTTATGCTTTTTTTTTTAACAAAAAGTCAACAAACACACAAGCATGACTCACTTCTACCTTTTACAGCTTCACAGAATTCAACAGATAATTGAATTGCATCTATTTTTGTACTCTAGAAGAATGGTGCAATTGATTCACTCCTTTTTGTCATCCATGAAGTATAATGTTGTAATTAGGCTTAGAACATATTGAAAGATTTCTGTTATTTTTCATGTCTGATATATTACTATGATGATATGTCATAGAATTTCTCCTGTTTTTTCCTACCATTAGTGCATAAAAATGATACTATGTAAACAAGTAATTATAATTATTAATAATAAACCTGAGAAAATTTGTTGGAAAGTTTGAACTGGTTGAATATGTTTATATATGGTTGAAACAAAAATTCATCTTATTGTGTAGAATTGTTTAGATCTGGAAGATGATTAGAATTCATTTTATGAATGTGTAAGCTTTCCTGTTTATTTTTGTAAATGTGTATTTCATAATATTCACTACTAGAAAATTGTATGCTTATTCCAATAGAAATATCCTTTTAGGCAATAGAAATGCTCCTTCCCACTCATTAGCATATTATCTGCTTGATTTTCCTCCTTTTATATTCTATTCACAGCAAAGTAGAGTATTAAATGTAGTAAACTAGGTTGAGAATTTCTTTTTTGTGTTAGTTTATACTACATATTTACTGGAATGCATGATTAAATGATTCAAGTGAAAAGTTCTCTTTCCTAATTCAGTAACTGAAGATGTATATGCAATTTGCTGATTACATATAAATATTTAAGGGAATATTCTCATACAGAAATATTAGTTGATTCCACTCATTCTTAAAATTTGTCTGCTAATTATGTATGTGATAATTTTTTTTTTCTGTTTTGTAAATAAAATTTTATGTTAAGTCTGTGGAGCCAATGGTGTTCCATAACTTTCTCTCATCATGATTAAGTATAATACTTACAAATGCTTACATTTAACACCATTTTGACACTAAAAATATGTGTGGTTGCAGGATTACCTAATCATACTTTGCCAATAATTTATGTTAAAAAAACGATAATTGTGCATCTTATTTTTTTTTCAAAAATTATATGTTTCTGGAATATTATACTATCATCTAGTTATAAGTTCAAGAATGAAATCATTAATGCAAATATGACAATCATTTGTTATATTGAAGTTCTTAAATATTGCTGACGTTTTATAAACGTGATATTATTTTCTTTATTGTAGACCTTATCCCTACACTGCATGAAAAATTAAACTGCTTTGGCATTTAAATAAATATGCTGTTAAAAGAGTTGCTAGAGACATGGGAAAATAAGTAAAAAAATATTTCTTATTTTATTGCGTTTAATAAGTGCTATCATGTGGCAACAACATGCATTCAATGATAACTCATGTCTCCTTATTATGATTAGTACAGTAGGAATTGCAAAATGAAAGCTCACAAACTATTATCAGTAACAGGGAGTTTCTTTGACCGGCATCTCATCAAGAAGATTTTCTCTTAGTATAAGGTTGCTTCACATACTTCATTTTCTTCCATAGTGCACCTCGTTCTTTTTGTTTCTATGTCTTATATTGTGCGGACGGTCCTGAAACATCTTCAAGAGCAGTTGATTTTATATTCCTGCTCCTCTAACAGTCTGCCTATCCAGCAGAGTCAGTTTCACTTGAAGACCCTTTTTCGATAATAGCATTCACTACAAAAGCAATAAGATTTCTGTATCATCACTTGTTTTTGTAAATTTGTTGCTGTCATAAATTTCGTCATGGTCAATGGTATTGAAAATGAGTCATTTCCACTAACTCAGCGTCTTTTCCCGCAAAATAAACTTTCTCATTGCTCATTTTATTGTACAAAACCACAGAAATATTGTGAAATATATGAACAATGAGTTTTTTATAGGTTGAAAAAAGGCAAAATAATCATGTTCTAATTAATAAACACAATATTTAATCTTGCTTCCAAATGAACAGTTTAACACTGGTTATTTCATTTCTTAACTTTCTCTAACTTTGTATCAAATGTCCTATATCCAGACTCAATTTGATAAAACAATTTAGAAGTCTTGAACTGCTCTATCGTGCACTAATAAACAATCATATCTACATACATATTCAGTTTTTTAAGTGCTTAAATTTTACACTAACATACTTAGTTCACAATAAAGTACCAGTAATGACTTTTCTCTAGCTTTTGAACTAAACTTCCTAATAAATACTTACGTGTCGATATTTAATTTTGTACAATCTTCTCTATCTGCTAGAGAAAGATGAACCATACTTTTACGTGAGCCGACTTTGGGTTTCGGAAAATCGAGAATAATTTTTATCGACACACATAGAAAGTCGTCACACATTTTGTCACAAAGCCTGAAACTTCTGAAGGAGTTTTACGAATCGGTAAGAGGAAGAATTCAGAATAAGACGTTGTAGGTAAGAACTTTCACACGGGACATCCCTCATCTCATCCCAATCGAAAGAAAAATTCTAGGTTACGAAAGTTCTCAGGAAATAGTCTCCCAATCAAATGTTAGTAATCTGGATGACTTCTTTGCCGTCAAACAGGAACCTTTACCTTTCAGTCTTTCTTAAATGCTTGTAAAACTGGAACATGTCACTACAAACGGTTCCATCATTGGGTCGTATTCAGTAATGTTTCTGATGGTTATATAAGGCGAGCTTTTCATAGCTTCATGTTCATGCTCTGTTATGCTTATCGCCTTTCATCCCTTGAAGGGGTCGGTAAATTGAGTACGAAGTTCGTTTTGAGGTCTAAACACCGGGGGTTCCTGCGACAGGCTGACCACTTGTCCTGGCAAAAATGCACAAGCACTCCACAGCCCACGATCTAGAAAGCAGATATCAGGGCACTGCCGGCCATGGCTCTCTAAGGGTTGTTTGTAAGGCCGAGTTTAGTTTAGTTTAGTTATGCTTATCTTTCCGCCTTCTGCAAGTCATCCGCTCATACCCCGATAATCGTATTTCTTCTCACGGAGCGGAATAACAGAATTAATCTTGAAGTCAGATCATTACATAACATTCCTCCAGGGTTAGAGAGAAATTTTTTTAGGTGCGAAACGAAAGGAAAAAAAATTCATAATTCATGCACTGATACTTTAACAAATCTCATCATGTTCGCCAGCTGGAATGCATAAATCGGCTTACAAAACAAATGGTTAAACGACTACATAATATATACGTGCGTTACGAAAACATTCTTATGTTTAACCCCTTCGCGCCGATTGTCACGTCTACGTGCCAGCAACGAACACACTCACTTTCCGGCCGACACGCAGGCGTGCCAGAGCGTTTTCCCGTTTAGTCCCGACTGTCACGTATTTGTGCCAGTGTCCTGGAACGTTTTAAAAACTATAATTTCTACCACAAGATGGCAGTGTATGTCCATATGGTTTCAGATACATGTACATTAGACCTTCTACTCGAAATGAGAGAAGCATGACTCACATACACGTGTTTTTGATTATATAAACAAAAGGGGAAATAAATGTTTCCGAATCGCCTGCTTTATGACGTCTCTTTAAATTCGCACGTGGTAGTTGTTTATTGTAAGTAGAGAAGTTTTATTTTCGCTAAAGCGTTGGGTATTTCGGTTTGCAGTTCAGTTTTTAGAAAATAATTAGATCTTGTTAGACGTAAATTCCTTCTGTTTTTACCGTTGCAATGTCGAAGCGTTGAAAATATTTAACAGAGCATGAAATAGCAGAAATGATGCAAAATATTTCAGATATTGACTCTGAAACAGATTCTGATATTAGTGATAGTGATACTATGATATATTCTGATCATAAAGAATCTGGCGAATCTAATGATGATGAGGACATTTCGGACATATGTATGCCGAGTACGTCGAAAGCAAGTACTCCTCCATGGTCATCCACAATAGAAAATTTTTCGGAATTACCGCTCCGTCATTATTCAGTACCCATCTTTCAGAAAAACTCTTAAATGGTATAAGAAGCTTTTCTTCAATATCATGGATATGGCTGTATTTAATGCCAATACTCTTTTCAACAAAAAAAGTAAAAAAAATCATCCTCTCCTGAATTATCGGCTTAATTTAGTTAATCAAATTATTTATCGGTATTCCTCTAAAAGCACCAATGTTAATATCACACCAAGATCAGCAGAATCATTAAATCCGCTCAGATTAACTGAAAGACATTTTCCAAAACTTTGTTCAGAAGAGACTGATAAGAAAACGAGACGACGATGCTTCGTTTGTTCACATTCCCGGAAAAATCCTCCAAAACGGCAAATGAGTTATTACGAGTGCAAGGAATGTAACGTAGGACTGTGTGTAGATCCCTGTTTTCAAATTTTTGATACGTAAAGAGAATTTTAAGTAATATATTTAGTTTTCAGATGTATAATGTTAAAAGTCATAAAATGGTGAGTAATGAAAAAAAATGTGTAAAATATGCATTTAAACAAGAAATAAGGTAATTAAAGAATATAAAAATATCTATAAAGCCGTTTAAATACTCTATAGAGAATTATTAAACAATGCGTTGATACTTCGGAAATTTCATGGATTTAGGCTTAATAGCAAAAAAGCCCCCGGCCCTGGACGGACGCTCGCGTAAGACACTGCCGGCCTCCGCGATAAGCGCGCGTTTGTGCTACTCGGCGCGAAGGGGTTAAGGTAATGCATTTCATTCGTGGATGTGTGAGACGGTAACGACGATATTAAGGCGAATATGCTTCCAGCTAATTTTTAAAAGCAACAACAGTATTGTATCACACAATCTTATTTCTTCTTTTGCACAACCGTTTTTGTTTTCATCAGACGTCAGATGCACAATAAAACTACTTTAAAATCCTTAAGAAACTAGCAGTAGCAGATTATTTTTATATGTACAGGTAAAATCCGGAAACCCTAATTTTTATTGACTACCTTTCCTTTTCCTTTCGGCTTTCAGAACTTCCAACTAGATCAACAACATCACTGAGCTTTCACTGAAATTATGTCAGTTTGACAATACAACCAATAACAGCTTTCAGAAGCCACCCCGCTAGAGCTCATGACAATAGCTCAAAAAATCCTTTCAGATCTTACGCACTGATAAAGAAAACATCTCCTTCAGAAAAATCACTTAGGTGACACGCAACCGGTACCTATGAGAATTCTTGTGGGGAAAAGAACAGGAAGGGGAAGCATCATCTTAGTTTACTGTTATTAGCTTCCTTTATTATATAATAATTCCAATCAACAATTATAATCGTTTCAACATTCCACTAAAATGACAGACTGATGTAATTTATTAAGGTTCTGCGTCCATTTAGCTCGTCTACGACTATCCCTCCGAGCTAACTGACCATCCCACTGCGTCACGCGTCAAGCAATCAGGGAACCGTCGCCAAATCATCGTACCCTAATTCCTAAATTCAGTAACTCAATTCTTACTTAATATGGCTTCTAATCATTCCACCAATACTTTCTAAGGTTTAATTTCTCTGAAGTGATAGAATATCACAATAAGTTGTCCATCAACCAGTCAACCAGATTGTTATCAAGCTAACTCAGGAAAATAAGACTATATGGAAGTTTTCGACAACACGAACTAACAACTCTAAACTATAAAAATATTTCTTAGCCATTCTACCATACATTGCACCATAACACACTAACTGTAAATGTTTAATTAACCTAAACTAGGAACACAGTTCAATGAAGAGCATCCCGTTAGACCTTATTATCATACTAAGCACATCGCAAACAAACAAACACTTGCGAAAAAGTATAAAATCATAACATATAACATATTAATCAAGCACCAAGTACTTATGCACACAATGTTATAAACAAACTCAGAATTGTCAAAACTTAAGATAACCATTTTGATCCAATTGTTTACAATCTTAACAATAAAAATAACTGCCGCAAATTATTCTACACTTTAATTAAAAATCTTTCTAAAAGTGAAATTACTTTAAGTACAATTTAGGTTTGCTTGATCTTAATTGGTGATCGTCAGTAATGCCACAATTTTTCAAGCCAATTATAGCCACGCAGCAATTTAAAATTCTGCATAGCACGTTTTTCCTACTTCACCAGTAACCAGATAAAGACTAAGGAAAGATGACTAGCGTATTTTGCTCATTTTCACTCTGTGAGAAATCCCTTCACCATACAAAACGTCTTTGACGAAAATAATAGGCCTAGTAGGCAGCTTGTCTATATTTCTTTTCTTTGCAGTCCAAGATCCATTTAAACAATAAAATATTGCCATGCTTAATAAAGAATTTTCTTCCAAAGGCATCACTTAATTCGCCTTCATGAATGAATTTCTTTTCTATATACCCTCTTAGGGAAAAAAACGACGCATCAAGGAGTTATCCGAATGGGACGAAAATCGGTAGAAGTGATGTACATGTACAGAAAAACAACTGATTACAGTTTGAGGAAAATTGGATGATTTATTGAAAGTGAAAAAGGTCAGTAACACGTTTGTCCACCTCTGGCCTTTATGCAAGCTGTTATTCAGCTTGGTATCGATTGATAGGGGTTGCGGATGTCATTCTGAGGGATATCGTGTCAAATTCTGTCCAACTGTTGCCTTAGATCGTCAACATCCCAAGTTGGTTGGAGGGTCCTGACCATAATGCTTCAAACGTGCTCAATAGAAGAGAGATCCGGCGACCTTGCTGGCCAAGGTAATGTTCGGTAAGCACTAAGGCAAGCAGTAGAAACATGTCCAGTGTGGGGGCGGGCATTATCTTGCTGAAATGTAAGCCCAGGATGGCGTGGCATGAAGGACAACACAACGGGCCTTAGAACTTCGTCGACGTACCGCTGTGCTGTAAAGGTTGTGACGGACGACAACAAAAGGGGTCTTACTATGAAATGAAATGGTACCCCTGATCATTACTCCTGGTTGTCGGGCTGTCTGCCGGAAGACAGTCAGGGTGGTATCACACCGCTGTCGGGGGCGTCTCCAGACTCGCCTTCGCTGGTCTTCGGGACTCAGTTCAAAGCGGGACTCATCACTGAAGACTATTCTACTCAGTCAGTGACATTCCAATGCGAATGAGCCCGACACCACTGCAAACGGGCTTGACGTTGTGCAGAGGTCAATGGCAGTCTACGCAAGGGGCAGCCGTCTATGAAGGGTCCTTGCGGTCACTGAAGCACAAGTTGCACGCACAATCGATAATAATGATGCTTCTGGGACTATGAGTGCCGCTCTAACGATTGCTCGGTCTTCACATTCTGTCGTTTCTCTAGGCCTATCGCTTCCTTCTTGAAGCTGTGTGCGGCCGTGGTTCACCCATTCCTGAAAACATCGCCTAATAGTGGCATCGCTCCTGCTCAAATGTCGAGCTGTTCCCCGATAAGGCCAACCGGCTTCTGAGCCGAAATACACGACCTCTCTCAAATTCTGAGATCTGCGCATTTCGTTCGCACACCTGTATGCGAAGCATAGTTACTGTCTACCAGAGTACACGGGATGAAATTTGTGAAGAATTTATGACCTGGAATCGTAATTTCTCCTCTTAATTATCCTGCCAGTTGCGCAAATGAAACGCGCTGTAGTTTCGTTAGTGTAGTATCGTTCATTCATTGGCAGCCCAAATGTAAAATTTTGCATTTTCCGTCGAAACCTGTATGCATATCAATTTGTGTCCAATTTGCTTTATATCTTCTCGGTGCGTCTTGGTGCGTCTTTTTTTTTTGTCTAAGAGTGTATTTTCAACTTTTCCTTCTAGGTCTTCCGATAATTCATGCGCAAGGAAGCCTTTTCTTTCAAAGCAATGTCAGTTCTTCTAAGCAGCGCTCTGGGGGTTTACTTGGCTCATTAAGGCTACAGTAAGCATTTTTTCTGTCCACTAGAAGGCGAAAAGTTTCTTTATTCACATTATGTATGTTTATCTTTTCACTAGGTGTCTGCAGCTTATCTGCTCATATCTCAGTTACTCGCATTTCCTGTCATGGAATCGAGCAACAATATAGAGAATGCTATCTATTTCTGCTTTGACGAGCATATGTCCACAAAATTGAACCGCTTTTGGCCCTTGGAACTTATTCGAGTAATTAGTATAGCATTAAGGCTGGAAAGTTTGGAGACCTCTGCACTAAATTAAAACAAAATCCTTAGCTTTATTTTTAGTGTTTGAAGCGTTGAACAATTTTGGGTATTTCTGAAGTATACGATTTACTGCTTTTAGTTCATTAGTAATTTCACAGATGGCAACATTGAAACACTATGTTTAAATATGGATATAAATACGAATACAGAAATGAAAATGATTCCATTAGTTGATTTAATAACCCATTGAATTCTTAATTCCCCTAAATCTAAAAGTTAACGTTACATATAAGGAGTGTGTTTCGTTGTACGTGTAGTTCGGAAACGAAATTTGTACACCCCATAAGCAAAGAATTCAGCACCTTTCACATTCGAACGTATAAAGAAATGATGGCAAAAATATGAGAAATAAATAAAAGCGGTAGATAGCATACTACTTGATTACCCAATTTTGGTACAATTTTTGAAACTTTAAGGGATTTATAAAATATTTGCTAAAGCACAAAATCGAAAATTTCACACGTACTATTTCATGAGCTTCTGTTCACAGTTGTTGCAACTCTAGGACTTTTGGTTAGTATGTACAGGGTGTCACATAAATTTAGGCACATTAAAAAATCATATAAACCTTTTCAATACTAAGCAAACTTTATTTTACGTCTCTGAACTGAGAGCGACGCAAATGCAAAATAATTAGATTTTTAGCGAACTCTTGGAATTTCAGTAATTAAACGGTTAGAACTTTAACTGCTTGTGGTGTTCTTCTGAGGTGTGGTTTTATGAAGCACGCAAGTACAAAACTTAGAAAGGCAGAATTTTCGAGCTTCTGACCTGCTTGACAAGTTGCCGTTCTTCAGAGAATATGCAAGGTTCAGTTTGGTTTGGTTTATGTGATTATGGTAAAGTGTCGAGGGCTATCTGCTTAAGGAGAGGGATGTCTTCGGGGAGGCCTTTGTAGAGGAAACTGGCTCGTATACACATTTCGCATGGGAAAGCCACAAAAATGCCCTTGCAGCCAGCCCTTTCGTGGAATTTGAACTTCGGAGCGAACTACCAGTGTTCAGCGCCTTTACTGCTTGGCCGCTGGTGGCAAGGGCCTATATGCAAAGAAAAAAAATACATTAATTTCTGTTATGAAATTGAATGTGTGTTTTACTTAAGTTGTACATAGAGTTTAAGACAGCAAGCCCATATACAGTCCATTTATAGTAAATAAAGCAAATTTTTTTGTAGCAGAGATAGATTTTTTTATGAGAGGCACGGCATTCTTACATTATTTCACGTTTTCATGGACAGATTGTACTATATTATTAATATCGGAAAAAAAAATTACAAATTAAAATCATTTAAAAGAAGATACTATGTAAAGAAGTACTAAGACAGACTGATACAATGTTAGTATTATTGTAATATGTAAATGAACAGATGCCGTATAACCTTAACTTTTTTTCTTAATTTTTTATAAAATGTTATCCTAACAGCGCTATCTAAAGGTGAAAATTTTAACTAAACTGCACTTTTTGAGAGAGAGGGAGGAAAGTTCGCCCCTGTGTAAATGCTGAGGGGTAAAATAGGAGTAAAACGCTTATTCCTCTTTGTCAATTTTATTTGATTTTTTAAAATGTGTCAAAATTTTCGGAGACACTCTGTTAGTAAAGGCATATTTTGCGCATAGGACAAACAAAAAGTATGTCTTCATTTAGATAGACAAGTGAAAAAAATGTATGTTAGGAAACGATAAAATTGAAGTACATCAAAATAATACAGAGGATGAAAACGCTTTATAATGTAAATCAAGGGTTCTATGTAAAAACGCGAGACTGTTCGAAATTTGATATGAAAGGATATAAGAGTCTCCCCTCCCCCCTTTAAAAACCTTTCGCAAGTTTTCACATTAGCCTTTTGAGAAACAGTACATCGTATTCAGTATAATATGTTGTCAAAGTTTATAAATAAAATTAGTCCGAAAATTCAAGTCGGAAACTGATTGCAAGGATTAATAAAGCTGTCTGCTTTGGTACACTAAATATGTACAAAAAAGAAAAAAAAAAAGTTGCAGAATCTAATTTCTTTTGTATTTCAAATTGCATTGAATGGAAGGATCACATTAGTATTCACAAATATCTTTAAATGTGAGCGGATGTTTGAAATAGACACTTAAGTGCAATGGGTTCAATCTAACAAAACGACTTCAGAAGTTTTAAAAGAATCGTTGATGGTGGCGCCATCTATTGAAAGTATTAAAAACTAAAATAAAAAAATCTGAAAGGATTCAAATTTTAGATTATGTCCAAAGGGATTTTACTTATTGATATGATAATTTGCCGAACGAAACAAACATTAAACTAAACCCAATACAATTCCAATAATCAACCCAGTACAATTCCAATAACCAACATAATACAATTCCAAAAATTCTAGTAGCCAACCCAATACAATTCCATTAACTAACAAAGAAACATAAGCACTAATTTGAAAAGTGATTCAACGCCTTTTTGTTTCCGACGCAAAATGCCAAAACGAAAGTAATAGTCCTTCGGGACTAAATCCCTTTGGACTAAAAATTAAAAATTTGATCTTATTTGCTGTTAAAATTTCTAATAGTCAAAAATGAACAATAAAATTTTTTTCAAAACGTAGCGGCAAAATAATTGCGTATTACACTGTTATAGGTTGCGAAAATGAAACTTCAGTTTACCAGATAAGACAACTAAACATTAGGAGTTTTACTTAGTTATCATAGGAAGATAGCCGACGCGGATATTTTCATGATTTTTTTTACGCTTGGACTTATTTGGTTTATTTCATTACAGAAAAGCGAAGGAAAGCTATATACCTTAGCGGAGAAATTTCTAAGGGAAACTGGCTGCTTTATATGTTACAAATGGGGAAAACCACGAAAACCTCCATGCAGCCAGCTCTTTCATCGGCCCTAACTACCAGTGTTCAGCGACTTACCACTGGGCCACTAGTAAGCTTTACTCTACTTGCTACCTAACTTAAGTGCATGTGATTTCAGGGCTGTCACAGTCAAATACCTATTGCGTATCCTTAAATTCACTGCCAGGCGCAGTTAGATATAGAAGGCATGGTTCGATCTTTAGCATTTTAGAATGCCTTTCTGACTGGGACCATCTTCAGCGTCGATTTATTTATTCGTGCAAAAGCGCAAACTTTGATATTCTTCCTATGCAAGATTCAGCTCAAACAATTACTGCGCTGAACTGAAACCATCTTGCACCTCAAATGACCCCTTACCTACATTACCGCAATGAAAAGACCCATACACGAAATTGCAATCAGTAACAAAAGCAAATAAACGAAAGGCGTTTCCTTAATAGTACAATGCGAAAAGATAAAGGGAAAAAAAAAAAAAAAAAAAAAAACTGAAAGGTTTCAGATTTTAAATTACGCCCAAAGGGGCTTATTTTTAGCATTTTGTGTGTTACCTTTATTTATTGAATATTATGTTTTTCGCATTTAAATCACAACATTCAGTTCAAGAGAAATATCGCAAAATAATTTTAAATTCAGCATATCTTAGAACTTCAGATACACAGTTTCACGAGCTGGAGATAAAAATGTTTTTCTTGTACAACGTTGCCATTGCTCGCTTTGAAATCTTTGAGCTTGTTAATCGAAAATTCGTTAAAGTTCTACAAAATATGAAATCGAAAATAAAAAAAATTCCAAATTTCAAATTTGGGCTTCCAGATGTCATATTCGCAGTAGGATTATGTCATTCAAAACTGGATGGCTCTAGGTGCCCTCATTTTATAACCATGCAAGAAACATACATACATTTATGTAGATTCTTCATCATTTAATTTCTTTAAATATAATAGAATGCGATAATATTTAGTGGTAGCAATTTGAAAAGTGAAACGGCCATTCTGAACCGACGCAAAATCGCAAAACGAAAACAATAGTCCTTCAGGGACAAAACCCCTTTGGACTAAAAAAAAAAAGGACAGTTATATATCTTCTATTTTGCTGGGCCGATTGAGGAAATTCAACTTGCGTTTTTCATGTCTCGAAAGCGCGACTTAGGACGTATATTAGATCTAATATAGGTATTTTGACACAAAATCGGGCTTTTTCTGAAATGACATGCCAATGTCTTTCCATATTTCGATTCTACGACTCAAATTATGCCTATATATCAAATTATGTAAAATGTGGTGCGAAATTTAAGGAGAAATTCAAAAATTTATCTTAGCGCATTTTTTTTTCAGTTTGAGCCAAGAATAATTCACTTGGTGAACTTAATTTATGGTAGTCTATTTTCTTTTTCTCTTCACTGTGCTTGAGCAGGGGAAAAAAGACGCATCATTCATTTTTTTTTTGAGTAATTTTAAGAAAGTGCGTAAATCACATTTGGCATTATTATCGCTTATAGCAAATATTCCAAATTTCAGAATGCGCCAATGTGTAAATTCACGTATAGCTTAGAAAATTTTGAATAAAAAACACTCGTTTTTTTGCAGGTTTGGTTAGAAATACATTTACTTTAAGATGATGGTAAGAATGTTATAGTGTTGGTTAGTGCCTTTTAGGAAGACACCATAGAACAAAGTGAAAAATTTTTGCCTCCAAAGTAACTAACCTAATAAAACATTGTGTTGTGAATTTTTGTACCAAGAGCCCTACTAACCTTGATGCTAGTAAATTTAAGATAGATCGTGCAATTAAAATATGTAATTTAAACATAACAGAAACACAATAATCAGTATTAACTTTTAAGAAAAACCTTAGTATTTATTTTCCATTTAAGAGTAAATCAATATCTTTTAAATACTTTAGTCGATCCTCCGGAGACCGAGAAAAAAAAATTCTAACATTAACAGCGAATCATTTTGTTTTGACAATTCAGTACTTTCATAAAAATAAACACCTTCAAATTAATATAACAACTAATTAATCAAAACATAACTATTTCATCTCTTTAACAATTTATATTTCCTAAGCAAAACTATTTTATTTCTTAACACTTATATTTTTACTCAACTTATTATTGCACAGAAAAAATGAACTCTACTATTCTGATCAATCAATAAATTTTTTCATCCTAATTTTTCATTAAACTGAGTTGCAACTGAGACCCTTCTTTTTTAGGTAAGTTAAGAGTATTAAAATCTTGAGCAAATCTATTACAGATTTCAATTATACTTTAGCCTCAGCAAGGAAAGTATGCTCAACAAAAAAAAAAAAAAAAAAAAAAAAAAAAAAAAAAAAAAAGAAACAAAATTTTAAATTCCTCAACATTTCAACACTTTAAAACAAGAAAAAAATCATTCTAAATTAAGCCAGTAAACAAAATTTAAATAAGGAGATCCCTTCTAAATATTAAATCAAAATAGTTCGTGTAAAGTTACAATTAAGCGAAACCTATTTTTCATTAAGATTAAAACCATTAAGAGAAAGGAAACGACAAAAAAGGAAAGCTTAACTGAAAGACGTTGACACAGCCAATCCCAAAAATGTAACGAAGCCTTGAGGTCCCTGGAATCACACTCGGAAAATCATATGTATGAGCTGTAGATGGAACATGGAGGGGTCGACTCCCGGCAGACTGGAACGGATAACTATCGTATAAGCCTTTACTGAATCTTTGGCTTAAGTAGAAGACTTGAGCAGAAGTGAGTTAGTCCTAACTGGAGACGTGGACACAGCAACCATCAATCCGACTTCCAGGAACTCAGTAAGCATAGAGGAGATGAAGGAATAAGCAAATGTAGGAGGGTATTTTTCATATTATTTAGCGTTCACCATTTTTTTCCAATAGTTGATACTAATTGCAAGATAACTGAGAAGTATTAGGAAGGCTAAAATGCCCTAAAATAAGATAATGTTACTACGGAAAACCCATAATGGAGGAAGGCCCGAGGCCAGCAAATAAAATCAGCTTAGCTGGTAATCATATTACCATACTGAGGGAGCAATAAGCCCCGCTTCAAATTCAACGAACTATTCTCCATTCAGGAACCTCGGGAAAGCGTGCGAAATGACGGCAAGCAACACCTGAAATGCCTTTGTGTTAAGAAATCATGCCAGAAACCGTCAAACTCCGCTAAAACGGTGAAAAAAACCTGTTCGTCAAACTCCATCTTACATCCCTGTAAAATTTCTCCCTTTTACAACTGTCAGTTCAACCATTAATTCTACAATCGCGAAAAGAAACGCCAAACTAACATCTGGGGACAGTGGAATGTGGCAAACCTGCAACCCAAAGCCGGAAATGCTCTTATTAGTGGGAAAGAAGCAACTAAGAAGTTGAACTCGGAAAATTCATCCCGCCACCCCACGAAAGTTGGAAAATTAATTAAATAAATTGCCATAACTGAAAAACAAATTTAGCTACTGATTCGAAAGTAATCTCAAATTGAAGACAAAATTTTTCTGCTTCTATTAGTATAAATCAGAAACATATGAACACAAATTAAGTATTTTTAAATTCAAATAATACGGGGAAAATACACTAAGTTCCATTGTCTGCCGTTTACAAATTTCGCGAATGACGAAAGCTAAGAATGAAGAAACTTAAGTATGAAAAACCCCAATTAAGATAAAACAAAATTACACAGAAGTTAAGTAAAAGACACGTTGTGTAGCATAAATTTGGAATATGAAAGATTAAATTTCGATTACTCAATAATTACATAATTAACGTAATTTCGCTACACAATAATAGTTTAAAATTCCGAATTTTTTTCGAAAAATTTATAAAAAATTATTTAAAAATACAAATTTTAAAAACAAATCATAAAAAATGGACGAATTTTATTTGGAATGAACCTAAATTTCGAAGTGTGAAGGGAAGAATCAAATAAGTTTAATTAAAAAAGAGATATTAATAAATATATACCAAATTCAATGAACATGGAGGAGGTAAAATTTTGAGAGCTAGCTTTTTAAAAACACTCGCGCGATTTTTATGAAACTTGGCACTTTGGCATAATTTGAGTCGTAGAAATGAAATATGGAAAAAATATTATGTTATATCAGAAAATGTCCGATTTCATGTCAAAATATCTATGTTAGAACTATGCTATGTATAAATCTAATATACATCCTAAGTCCAGCTTTCCAGACATGAGAAATGCAATTTGAATTTTGTCAGTTGGCCCAGTAAAAAGGGAGGTATAGGAACTGTGCTGCCCTTTTTTTTCGACGTGTTACCTTCAACAATATGGCGTGACGTTTTAATTCTGAAGAGCTAGACCAGTTTTAAAGAAGACCGCCTCAAACAAAGAGCTAACTTGGTAACAAATCAAAGAACATGTTTTAAAGACGAATCTAACCATAATATCCATCTGTGATTTCCTGTCATCCCTTTGTTTAAGTATGCAAATTTCAAAATTTAATTTCAAGTTAAAATTCGGAAAAGTTCAAAAATAGGCCACGACTTCCTGTGTTATCTAATATGTCTCCTTTAAATATTGTTGTTTTTGAAATTCTTGTTCATTAACAGGTTTTGAGAGCTAAAAGCAGTAGTATGTGTAGAACCGAGGTTTTTTGTTGCAGAAGTACAAATTGTACTAAGTTGAAAACATAAGATTTTAATCAGTTGTTTTCCTTAAGTTTAACAAAATAGATGAACGTATCGTGTCAGACTATGACACATTAGTGAACTCATACGAGGGATAACAAACGGATGTACTTGATAGGTACAACATGATTTGATACCTGCTTAACAGTTTATTCGGACAGGCAGGTACTTGGCGATGTAGAACAATAATCTCGAGTGCTTAGCTAGATTCCTATCTCCACTGTGCTGTTCCTTTTTTAGGATTCCATGCGCCACCTTGCTACGCTTGAGAACATGACGGTTGCTGGCCACGTCGGCAAACATCATCTGATAGGCGTAGGAGACATCAGAATCGGGAAGACAGACTATCTATTCGTTTCTTCTCGTCTCCTCCTCAGCAGGA
>KK121383.1:748145-845426 GCA_000611955.2 Stegodyphus mimosarum | reverse complement strand
TCCGCTCTGCTCTGCGGTGTTGTGCTTAATTGGCTACCTATATATGAATAAATAGTAACGAACTTATGATAGTGAGTATTATGCAAATGAAGAACAAGCATTGAAATTGTTGTAGAATGTTAGATAACTTCTGAAACCCTTAAGTTGTTAAATAATTTCTGAAATGATTTTAGCATTATGTTCTTTGCTACACATTCTGTATTCTGCTACATGTCATGAAAAGAAATGAGGCTAATTTTTACAGACTGCTAGAAAATTGAAATAACTCAGACTCGTATGCGGCAGTATTATTAGAAAAATACGATTATTTAGATCTAAATTTTAGAAAATTTATATTTAGGAAATTTTATATCTGTTTAGAGTGCTCTAAAACTTTTAATATAACTCATTGATAAATTATGTATTTTATAGGAGTTTATAGCTCCAGTAACTTTATAATAAAAATTTGAATATGGCTAAAATTATGAAGGTAGTAATCTTTAATTGGATTTCAAAGATCAAAACATCTGACTTACGCATAGATGATGCGTAACATAACTCTTTCACGCAGAAAGAATCAAAATAAAAATTATCTTACGCCGCAGCTTTATTAAATTAATTGGCATAATGGATGATTCTTGATTATACAAGGCGGGTGTAGATACGGTAATGAGATTGCTTTTTTTATAATTTTTTATTCAATTAAAATTATACTCTCACATTGTCTCCTTCAAAGTAATCATCTTGCGAAGGCACTCAGCGTTGAAGCTAACTTTTTCAATGAAGTCTGAATAGCAATGCTCTCTAGTCATGTCCTGATATTGCATGTATCTTTTTGGTTACGGCCATACCTTTCTTTGAAGAGTGTTTTCAATCAAGGGAATAGAAAAAAGTCACAAGTCAGGGGGGTTAAGTGGTGGAGTCACAGAGGGTTTACTTGTCAAAAGTTCATTAATTGAAAATGTACTATAACAAGATATATTATCATGATGCAGCACCCAATGGGTCTTAATTCTTGGTCTCGGACGATTAAACGTTTTTCGAAGCCTCTCAAGAAGTTCTCGGTAAAAGCATAGATTGTGTATTTGATCAGAAAGCACATACTCATCATGGATGAACCCTAGCCATCGGCAAAGCAAATAGGCATGCTGTTGATCTTCGATTTGCTCATTCTTGCTTTTTCGGTTCTGGTGTGTTTAAAGTGTGTTATTCCTGTTTCTGGCCCTTCATTTCTGGGTCGGATTTGAATACCCAATGTTTGTTACCAGTAATGATACGTTCCGGAAAAAAATGAGGATCATTTTCAATCAATTTAAAAAAATCAAAGCATTGGCCTCTGTTCTTTTTCTCTGCGATAGGTTTTCTTAAGAGAATTAACAATTTTCGCACATATTTTCATCATCCACAAAATGCAGGGGGAAATATATTCATTTTGGGCATTTTTACCGAAATCGAATTTTGGAATAATTCTTTTCTAATCCACTCATTTCTTAGATATGTCACCTCCGAACGTGTTATTGTAAAGCCTCAGGATAATGGACTTATTAAGAACTGGTCAGTGCCAAGGTGTGACCTCAAGGTTAGACGGACGCTTGTATTCTGATTATTCCCCCCTTCAAATTACGTAACGTCCTTTTAGGAAAGAGAGCTTTAAAACAAATTCACGAGAAAACCAAAGACCTAAATATTATTCTGTGATCCGTAGTATTCGTTTCCTCATCATTCTTTTTAAACAATCTTGATAATTAAATGTATTGTCTCGTAAAATGTTTGAAAAGTGTCTGTAAACAGCTTAACAATGAAAAACTGTAACCCTTTCTGTATATGACTAACTTCGTGGGAAGGTCGTATAAGAATATGTCGAGCATCTGAAGCGTAAAGAAATCTCTAACATTTTCATATGATTCATAAAATGCGAAAAGAATTGTTTAATTGCTCAACTTCCATGTGGTTCAAACAGCGAGGAAACCACTTCTACAATTAAGAAACCGCAGTCAAAGGCCAACCTGCTCGCGTCGCGGCACATAGAAGCAAAATGACAATTCTGATAATATGATTCCCAATAGAATGTAAAAGACACACTGATTCCAGATACTAAAAATGAAATGCATAACTAGGCAATACTATTGTAAGGCGTTTCATTTGGCTGAAGGAAGCCAATACTTCTAGTGACATTACCAGACAACTTCAGGGAACGGCACAGCATTTCAGTTACATTGCTGCCAGTGGGTCATCAATGGACCGAGCGCCACTATCTTCTTCGACGCCTTCGAAAAAAGCAATAATAGAAAATTAGGATGAAACACTTGTATTTACCCCATTCCGCTCCACTATCCATGACTATGGCATTTTTTGAGATATAAAAATATCTCTCCTTCTATTCCTAAGCGACAGTTGAATTAATTAACTGAACAGAGTTCTAAGAGACTGTTCAGTAGCCTGATTAATGAAATTGTCCTTAGAAGTTCTGATAATGCCTCATCTGACTGAAAGAATCCAGTAGAATTGTATTGTTAGCACTCGTCACGAATGGCCAGGAACGTGTACCTGGAAATGCGACCAATGAACAAATCCTTACCTTAATGCGGAAACACTGAAAAAAAAATTGTGCATTAAAAAATATGTTGAGATCTGCTTTGTATAACAGTAGTATAACCCTTAGTATTCCCCCATTCATTCTGATGGCTGAAGACTATTTAAGCGGTAGTCTGTGATTCATTGCGCTGCTGTTCTTAATAAAGGATCCTCAGGCCCCTTTTTAACAAGACAATAAATGGCCACTAACGACGCAGATCTCTCAGGGTTATTTTAATAACGTTTCACAGCCTATTATTACTCCTGTCTGGCTTACTGACCTTTCCCTATATTTCGAAGATCTGATAATATTATATTAAGCTCATCTCATAGCATCGACTAATTGATAAATTTAGAAGTCAAGCAACAAAAACCAGCGTTACATTTGCAAATTTTCCAGGACTTATTTCGATGGCTATATCTGGATGGAACCTAAATCGACTGGGACCAATGGAACCTAGGCCCAGATGAACCGATGGTACCTAGGTCGATTTATGCCAGGTGGAACCTAAATCGACTAACTGTTTAGCCATTACAACAATGTCTAATCTTTTATAGGGCAGAATGCTATCCATGAATTAAATGCTTCCGTTCAGTGAAGAATAACCACAGATATCTTATCCAGAAATGGCAATAAAATGTACTATTTTCTGCTAATTTTGTAACTCTTCATATACAAATAAAAACAACTATGAAAGTGGAAGAAAATTTATAATGGGCCAGCCTGCGCTAACAGTTTTCATCCCCATGAAACCCATGCACCCTTCCAAGTGCGTCAACTATTTGTTTTATGCAACACCTTCCAGCTAGTTTCCGGCCAAAGCCAAACAGTTATAACTGCTTTTGTACGGTAAGTTGCTTTCTCTTGTCAGTTTGGCAATATGCAATAGTATTTCAACTTCTTAGTTTATTATGAATAAAATTAGTAAATATAAAGTAAACAGTTTTAATTGCAGAATGTTGCATAATTCTTAGAATCTATTCTTAGAATTCGTTTAAGTGTCAAATACAGATATATCAAATACAGATATATATTGTACAAAACTGTCTTACCTTTTGGTAAAATTTTATTGAATACTTTTGCAGCTGCTTGATTGGAAGATGCGAGAAGTAATTCTTTTACTACTGGAAGAGGTAACTCTTTCATCTTTTGCTTTTCAGCTATGTCAACAAGATGTCCTATATTTTCCTGAAATGTTAAAAACAAAAAATATTATCTTTTCTGAGTTATCTATAAATCCTTTTTAATTGTTTATTTAGCTTTATAATAAAATATTTGACACTGTAACCTGTAACCTTTTTAGTGACAAAAAGTATGAAATACTCCTTAAAAATTAATTTGACGAATATATGCATTATGCAGTTTAGGAGAGCGTTTATAATACTTTTTTATAGACATTGTTAATATACTCTAATCAATAATTTAATTTCTCGTAAATGCGTTTTAAGTTAAGTAGGTTAAGTACATAAGACTTAATGCGGTTCTCATTTATTTAATAGTTTTATTGTCGAGCAGTGCGTATTTGAATCTTATCCATAAGCAGAGTAGTGAAGAATGATTTACTATGATTACTATCTAAGAGTTGTTATTATGTAATGAATAAGAACTTAGGACACATATATATCATATTTCAGCTGTCATCAGGTAATGTCGATGAAGTATAGGAACACCTAGATAAACACGATTCATTTATAGAGTCATTAGGTTATTTAGAAGCAGGAGGAATGAAAAATGCGCAACGCCTTCGCCGGAAATCGAACCACGGACCTCTCGATTACGCAACGAGCGTGCTGATCACTACACCACAAAGGCACGCCAAGAAGGGGGAGAAATACCTTATATACTCCCCCTTTTAAAGGGCGACTGGGGATTAGAAGCTCCAATCGCCAAATCGTGGTGGGGGAGAATCATCATCCACCACCATTTTTAATTCGGGCGTCACTTGTAGAGTCATTAGGTTACTTAGAAACAGGAAAGATGAAAAATGAGCAACTCCTTCGCCGGGAATCGAACCACGGACCTCTCGGTTACGCGTCGAGTGTGCTGACCACTACACCACGACGGCATGTGAAGAAGGAGGGAGAAATACCTTATACATTAATCTCTGTAAAATGCTTTTAAATGCAAAGCTTGAATTGCGCGTGAGCCCATCGAAGCCATAAATAAAAAGTCTCCTGTACTTCTTTTATGTAAGTGAAGCATAGTTTCAGGAGACCAATTTTATTTTAAAAATAAATATACCTCTAAAATCCATTATAACTTCTAAATTCAAGCCTGTCTTTCTCTGGTGAACAAACATTTTGATGGAGGTTAATACTTTTAAGGAAAAAAAAAAGCTCCTATCCAGATTCTCTAGGCTTATTCTCTAGGTAGTGCAATAAATTTAATAAAGCGATGAAAATGCTTTGTTCCCGAAAGTATTAGAGTGATTACCTTGGTCTTCCACGCCCACTGCTATGACCTCTCACTGCAGAGTTCTTGAAGACTTGAAATATGCAACCAAATACGGGAGACAAAAATTGCTACTTATGCAGACCTTACACTTGTTTTCAAAAAAGGGTAGTATTATATTTCTTGATTTCCATGAGAGATATCCCATCATACTTAGTATCAATTGAAGCCAATACTTCAACAATCCACAAAAATAACCATTTTATTTACGAAAACAAAACCCGGAATGCATCGGTAGTTATAGGTTTTTCTAATGGTATTTGAAATTTTGTTTCGTGTTCATATGAGTATTTGTTGTGTGTCAAAAATAAGGTTTTTTTCTCTGCTTTCAACTTCTGTTTTTAGAATATTGATTATTTTCGAAACCTTCAATCTTCGTTTATTCCGCATTTTTTAGTGATCTCTAGAACAATATCTTGCGGTATTAATTTAATCAATATGGGGCATAATAGAGAACCATACATTTCTGAATTTATTCCTAAGGCTTCTAAATTGCGAACTTCTGTTTAACAAGTATCCAACAATTCTCTAAGCAGAGAGACGTCTGTTGATTTCTTAACAGGTGATAGATTCAACAGTTTATTCAAATAAGAATTAACGACCAAGTTTTTTGCCCAAATCTTTCCTGTAAGGTTTCTGTTTGCTGCTTCGTAATTTTTATTTGTCAATGTAATTAATTCCTTTACTTGTTTGCATGTTGTCATCGGATGGGATTCGAGGGAAATCTTTCTGTCCAGTAGCATTCTGTTTGACAGCTAGAGTTATATTGGCAGGGCATTGCGGTCAGAAAGCGTTGAACTCTTCTCTGTAATCTAAGCTACAATTCTTCATTAAAATTTCTCCCCATACTCTTATATCGTTTCTAGCATTCTCTCTATTTTCATCAGTGGCGCTTTAATCGCTTAACCTTTTTCCGCTGGAGTGCTAGAAAAAGAAGTCCCTCCCCCAAACTGCAGCCTGAGGCCGTCTGAGATAGTTCTTAGTTTTTGTTTGAAATTTTAAGTCCAATCGGAGCTCCAAATAAGACGAGGTCCGATATTTCTTTTATTTAACTGCTAATAGTTAATTTAAGCCTCCCAAGCCATATAGTGGTTAGCTTCGTTGACTGCCGTGCCGAATGGCCCGGTCTCGAATTCCGGAGAAGGCATGGATGTTTGTAATTGTAGCGAAGAATGATTTATTTTGAGTATTGTCTAGGAGTTATTATTACGTAATGAATAAGAACTTAAGCTCAATTATATCATATTTCAGCTGTCATCAGATAATGTCAATGTTTCTGTGTGAAATGCTTTTAAATGTAATTATATATATACACTGCTCGACATTGAAAATGCAACACCAAGAAGAAGTGGTCAGAAATTTATGCAAATTTTAGAGTAGACCCACGTCACTGAGTTATGCGAATGATGTGAAATGCGCAGCTCTCCGACGCACGTAAAATAAGCTATAAGGGAAGGAACGTGCAGAATGGGCAATATTCGTGTCGTTATTTCTGCCAGAAATATCGAAGAAATAACAAATTATCGAAGAAAGTTGGTTTTTGTCCCGGAGGATACGTGCAATACGAGAGATTGCCAGGCCGCCGTCAACGAAGACACTTCCAGCAGATAGACGATTTTACGAGGGGTATGGTGTTGGACTGAGAAGGGCGGGTTGGTCCTTACGTCAAATCGCAGCTGATACCCACATGGATGCGAGCACGGTGCATCCGCTATGGCGAACATGGTTGGAACAAGGGAATGTGGGAAGAAGGAGGGGTGCAGGTGCAGCCAGAGTGACGTCAGCACTCTTGGATCGACGCATCCGCCGACAAGCTGTGGCGCAAGTCACTTGTACTGCGATTCTGCAGCATGTGCAAGATACCCTGGATGTTCCCGTGTCGACAAGAACCATATATATATATATATATATATTTATATGTACATATGCAATGATTGTCAATGTAATATAGGGACAATCACTATATTGCTAGTAAAATGGTGAACACAAACACTTCTTTCCAAATATGTATTCGAGTCCATTATTTTTAGTTAATTTTCCCTTTTTCAAATAGAAGAAACATTTTCTGCATCTTCTTCAATTGCTCTGCTTATGAAAAGATTTTCATTACCGAGAAACTACTTATATCTCCAAATTTATGTGCTTAGCATATCATATCATTCAACTCTTAACGATGTGATTTCAACAGCTCCTGCACATTGACCGAACCTAGCTCTTAGACCTAATTAAATCTACTACTTATAATAATTAATAGACTTCATATTTTTAAAATTTATATGTCCTGTGGTTGCAAGCTATAAATAGTTGTGACTAACTAAACACAGCATAAAAAATCTGAAAGATTTCAGATTTTAAGAGTCATCCAAAAAAGGGTTTACTAATGTTTTTTTACGCTGTTTACCAGTCTGTTGTTTCACTCACACTCCTGTTAAACTATTTTTTTTGTCTTTTTAGCTTTATTATTAAGCAACATTTTCTTCGCACATATGCCATATACAATTTAACAGAAAAATTAGAAAAATTTCAAAAGGCCTATTTAGAATTCCCGATCCAATGTTAAGCATTGGCATACATTTTTCTACTTTTTTTCATTCTTTTCTCAGTTCATTATATCAATGTCCAGTAAGATGGCTTGAAAATATTTTTTGGTTTTTTATTATTAATTAATATACAAAATTGATTAGGTCGTTTTATTATTGTTTTGCTTGTAAACTTGATTGAACATCATGCTCTTCGTACTTACGACACAAAATTCAATGCAAATATTTAAAAAAGCATATCTTCAGAATTTTCGACAGATGGTCTCTCGCGTTGGAGATAAAACTGCTTTATTTCATAAAATGTGTTACCACTACTCACACTGAAATCGTTGAGAAAATCATTGAGTTTCTTAATAAAAATTTATTAAAGTTTTACAAAATTTGAAAGAGATTATAAAACAAATTCAAAATTCAAATTCGGGCTTCCAGGTGCCCATGTTCAAGTGAAGGACTATGTTATTCAATATGTGATGGCTCTAGGTACCGTTGTTTTTTCACTCATTCAAATTCTTCATTATTTAATTTCTTTAAATACAATACATAATAGAGTGATAATATTTGGTGGCAACAATTTGAATGGTCATAGACCGTTTGTAATGATTCAACGTAAAATGCCGTTTCGAGACTAATAACCCATTCGGTACTAACGTCCATTTTGGTCTACAAGAATAATAAAAAAAGTCTGAACCTTTCAGATTTTAACGTTTACCCAAAAGGGTTTATTAAAGTTCTTTTTTTTGTCCTCTCGCTTTGCTCGCAGTCTACTAGTCTTCTGTTGCACTCACGCTCTGCTAACCCATTTCTTTTTGTCTTTTTAGCTTTATTATTAAATATCATTTTCTTCGCACTTACGCCGCATACAATACAACAGCAAAATTACAAAGTTTTAGAAACATCATAGCAGCATATGCTTAGAATTCCAGGTTTAGTGGTAATTGTTGCCGTGCACTTTTTTATTTTTTTAAAAATCTTTTATCGGTTCATTATATCAGTGTTCAGTTTTCTTAGTTAAGACGGCTTTCAAAACATTTTTTTATTATTATTAATGCTTTGTTAAATTTATTATTTAAATTTCATGTTCTTGCACTTATGCCATACAAAATTCAATTCAACAATAAAATCGTAAATATTTAAAAACAGCATATCTTTAGAATTTGCTATGGACAGCCTCATTAGTTAGAGATAAAAATGCCTTAATTCTGAGCAGTGTTGCTATTTGTGAGTTTCAAATCGCCGAGTTTGTTAATCAAAATTCATTAAAGTTTTACAAAATATGAAATATAAAATTCGAAATTCACAATTCGGGCTTCCAAGCGCCCAAGTTGGAGTGGAGGACTACGTTATTCAAAATTTGATGGCTCTAGTTATCGTCATTTTTTCACAATGCGAGGAACATTACCGGTTTATTCTTCATTATTTAATTTCTTTAAAATAAAACAGAGGGATAATACTCATATTTGGTAGCACAGTGAGTGGTACAGCCGTTTATAGCGGGCGATGCAAAATTCGTTCAATATTAATAGCCCATTCGAGCTAAGGACCTCCTGGGCAAATAATTATTTGTACATGTGTGAAAGATCTTACATTTATTGATGCCAATCTTTCCTAACGCTATCATATGATTTCGATTGCTATTTTATGATGAATTCCTTCTTTTCTTCCTGAATTTATAGAATTTACTTCTAGTACCTTGAATATTGTTTCTGAGCTTGTTGAAAAGCCAGGTTTATGTACCATAGTATTTTGTAATGATTGTTTCAATAGCTTATTTCATATATTTAGTTATAAAAGTTGCAAAGAACCCAAGATGTATAGGTTGAAAAACTGATGTTTTTTCAGGATGATGGTGGGATTTATTGTTCTCACGTAAGTTGCTTATCGTCCGGAGGATGAATAAGGGTGCTACATGTAATCTTTTCTTGTGCTGTTTTTAACTTATTTGGCGAAGATGTAACAGCAGATTTTAGAGATGAATCATAATATCCACCTCTGTGGAAATGCTGACTGGTCATCGTTATGTGCTATTTACCTCCTGTTAATTAAAAGCAGTTTACAGTCAGAAAATACAAGCACCATCTCCAAGTGGACCAGCTGCTCTGTCGTTGGAGTAAAGCAAATTTAAAAACATGCTAATGGGAACCTTGGTAATTACTGTAATTAATCCACTAAACTCTAAATGGCTCAACAGCCTTTAGTGAGCCATGGCCAGCAGCATCCTGAATATCTACTTTCTTGACTATAGGCCCCGGAATGCATGATCATGTATCCTGAATAAGGAGTCAGATTGTCTCAGAACTCCCGTGGTTAGCATTTGCGAAGACCCAAGCGAGCTAAGTGAACTTTGTACTCATTTTTGTCAATCCCCTCTAGAGATGAAAGGCTGAGTCAAATTTGCCGAGCACGAGGATCGAACTAATCCAGTACCAGATTTATACATCATTACAAGAACGCTTAGCAGCATACGGCTTTTGAAGATTACTTTATTAATTACGGACTGGAAAAGAATTAATTAGTATTGAAAGAAATTATAGCACCATTGTGAGAACAAAATAAGAAAATGGAAATCCACCACTCTGTCAGAATGGTAGCTAGCAGAGGCTGATTTCCCGATGGAAGACCAAGATTCAAAACAACAAATGTTTGAGTCCATCTTAAAACCCTGTCAAAAAGTCGACGTTTTTAATCATTATATCTGTATGAAGTATCAGCAGTCTGCCTAAAACGGCTTTTGAGAACTGGTAATAGGGGAAGAGAGATACGGATTCATTAGATCCATCGCCTCAGGATGTCAATCATAACTGAGCTTCCCTTAAGTATGGCTTTGTAATGACACCAAAACAAAATGAACACCTTTTTGCATAAGAGTACCAAGTGGTCCAAAAGCAAAAAATAATGGCAACAGAATTATTATTAATTATATAATAGAGGTGAAGCCATCTTTGAAACTATTTAATATTGTATTGTATCTAAGAATATCTGGTTTATGGTTTTAAATCATTGAAACACATGCACGTAATTAAATAAAATTTCGTTTTATTGAGTTACACTTCCGAAACAGTTTTATTTGTCAATATTTACTTTATTTTGATTGCCATATTTTCTAAATGCAAATTCAGCGTTACTTAAATCTGTTATTTATAGTAATTTATTTCTTATTTTTAAAATTTTTATGTTTATTGGAGACTTATGAAATTGCATAAGTATGAAGGTGATGATGTAGTATGTGATCTATCGCTTTCCAGCTAATTATTTATTTCTTAGATGGGGACACTAAAATGCTGTTTTTAAACGTGAATGCGAATAATTAAGAATATACAAATGAAAACGATTCCATTAATTAATTTAATAACTCATTAAATTTAAATTTCGGTAGCTTTATAATTCAATAATAAAAATATCATAAATCATAAAAATAAATGATAAAATAAAAAAAAATCAATAGCTTTCATATCTGATCGAGCAATAAAAAACACTTTTAGTGATGCCATCTAAAAATAAATAACTAACTAAAAGCAGTAGATTGTATACTACATCATTACCATTATGTAATTAATATTTTATTTCTAGATACTTTTTACACTTTTTTTAAAATTGTAGTAAATCTATCAAAGTTTATTTCAATTCAATTAAACGATTATTTAAAAAATTATTTTACACTGCACATCATAAATTTCAAACTAAACTAGATAAAATAAAATAAAATAAAACATCGTTGCAACCCACAATTAATGCAAGATTTCTAATATTTTTCTTACACATTTTATCCCAATTTAATACTTCATCAGTAATAATTAATATATCATCGTTGTTTGCATTATTAGTAATAAAAATAACAACAAATTCAATTTTATAAGAAATAAATTATTATATGCTCATAGAAATTAAAAATTTTGAAAACATTAATTATCTTACATTATAGGAAATAACTCCCTTGCAAAATGCCACCATCACTAGAAGAGGTGATACATATTCTAACCAGAAGTTCGAAAAAAGAGGGCTTTTAAAAACCCAGCCTCTTAAAAATTTTTATTAATGATTTGACATATTTATTAATGATTTGTTCTTGACTTTATGGATATCTACCAACATTTTGATGTTTCAGTTCTTTGGTCGCCTCTTCAGTATATAACTGACTTTCACACAGATGCAAAATTCACTTAGAATGATTTTAGAATGATTTCCCAGTAGTGCAGCAAATTACTGAGATGGAACAAAACTAGCCAAAAGCACCATAATCATTTTTAGATGCTACAAAATCTGGCATGTTACCAATTCAACGCCTTAAGGATGGCGAAGTTTTTAAAGCGCAAGTAATATTTAGTGAAATATCACGATATGTTTTTGGCGTAAAATTAAAAGTATTGAAACTCAAAGGATAAAAACCCTAAGCATAAAAATAGATTATCCAAATGGTAAATAGAATTGTTTGATGTTCCTTCACAGCTTATGGCCTACAGAAGATGAAATACGGTGAAATGTTGCTCAACTTTATGGAATGGATTATTTAACCCACGTAAAGTGCAGAAGGATCATATTCTATCTTGTGTTGTGACTTATCTCACTTGTTTGAGAGGAACTTCACAACAAGCACACGAAATTCATCGTGGCAAGGAGTGCAAGGTTGCGTCTGTCGATGACAAGATCCTTGAGCAACATACAGGTGACAGAACGACTTCGCTCAGTTCCGCCCCTAATTTTGATGGCGAGCATTCTGGGCGCACGGGTCCGAAGGTCTTCCACCCCTCTTCACCTACCACCAACCTTTCGAGAGAACTTTCGGTTGCTAGCATATTTAGACTGCTCCCATGCCGCACGGACACTACACACTTACAAACATGCATGCCTTCTCCGGGATTTGAACCTGGATTCTTGGGTACCGCAGTAGGCTCCCCTAACCACTACACCGTCTGGGTCATATTCTAAGTTTATGATTAAGGAAAATGCGATGTTATTAAGAAATATAACTATAAAAAATTTAGAAGGGGGAAATGTTTGAATTAAAGGGATAACTTAAATTGTTTTCATTCAGACTTGGTGAATACCGAAATGTCTCAATAATTCTGTGAAGTTAAAACATAACAAGAAATTCTGCCTTGTTTTGATGTAAACCTAAGTTTTCAGGTCCTTAGATTCAGTACAACTGATGAGAACTAACACCAAATACTATTACTAAAATATTTTTTTAAAATTCAGGCATTTCATAAATTCTCTTGATTAAATAATGTTAATCATTAGACTTGTAGATAGATAAAGTAATGAACATGCACGCAAAGTTCATGATATGCTTGTTTAGTATAGGAAATGTATAGGGATTTTAACATCCGGTTACTTTGAAAATAAATAAGTAGGAATCTTTTTGATGATTTTATAAGAAACACTTTTATAAATAAAAAAATCTCAAATGTTTCAGATTTTAAATTACGTCCAAAGGGACGTTTATTTAACATTCTGTGTGTTACCTTTATTTGTTAAATACCATGTTCTTCGCACTTAAACCATAAAATTCAGTTCAAGAGCAATATCGCAAAATAATTTTAAATTGAGCATATCTTTAGAAATTTCGGTACACGCTCTCACGCGCTGGAGATAAAAATGTTTTTCTGTACAACGTTGGTATTGCTGGCTTTGAAATCTTTGAGTTTGTTAATGAAAAATTCGTTAAAGTTTTAGAGAATATTGTTACGAATTTCACATTTATTTGGCTATTTATTTAGAACTGTAATTAAAATTCCTTTTTATTTTCCCGTGCAACGCACGCAGACGATTTTTGAAGAGAAAGCTACGTCAAAAAAAAAAAAAAAAACATGCATACATTTATGCAGATTTTTCATTTTTTAAACTTTAATGCGGAGCGATAACATTTAGTGGCAACAATTTGAAAAGTGAATCGGGCATTCAGAGTGAATCAACGCAAAATCGCAAAACGAAAGTAATAGTCCTTCGGGACTAAATCCCTTTGGACTAACAATTCTCATATTTCTGTAGATAAAACTCCTAAAATCGAAGGAACAACATGCTACACGTATCAGTGAAGGAAATTTAATGCTGTTATCCATACATTTAATTCATCAAGATTTTTACATTCTTAGACATTAAAATATTTGTACAGTAGACGACAGATTATCGGCGAGCAGAAATTATGTTTTTTTCTTATCGATTCAATCTCTTTTGCTAGCTAAAAAAATAGAAACCTTTTTGAATGATAGAAGAAAGTTGTTCAGACTACATCACGGCACGCACACACGCATTACGGCATGGAAGAAAGAATCCTTTAAAGTGTACAAACCACTTTGAGTCTTTTCCATGTGTAGACTATTTTTCGTAGAGAGCGCAATGTAGTCTTGCTTCGTTTTGAAAATATTCCTGCCAGATTTCACAATAATTTGAAAAAGACACGTAACGCTTATTGCTATACTAGGATCCATTTCAGTTCGACCGAGAGCGTTAGGGAATGGAATTCGATCAATTCATACCTATCTTGTCTTACCAATAAGTCCTTGAGAGAACTTTCTTACTAACAAATTTTAACACCTCTGACCGGCCAGGGTTTTCGCTAAAAAAGTACAAATTTTCCGAAACTACTATGAGAAAAAATTATTTTCTTGATTTTAATGTAAAAATTCTGACATTTTATACCTGGATTTGTGTACTTTTAATATATTCCCTTAGTTTCTATGACGTAGTTTAATATGCACGTGTATATACGTTCTTACGGATATCACACAGAATATATAAGGCCGTATATATACGGCCTTGCCGGTTAATCTAGCTGCCTATTCTGCAAAGATACTTCGCACTTTGCACCATTGAGAGGGCTTCTGACTTAAGGCTAACGGAAAAAGTCCATCCAGTGGAAATTATTTATTGAGGAGATCCTTTTTACAGATTTTTTACAATGAATATTTTTATGAGACATTGATAAATTTACATGAAAGTTATTTACAGTCTTCTTTGCATTTACATGCTACATTGAGCTAAGTTTTGATATACATTTCAATTTGATTTTAATCAGTTTCATTAGTTCAAGATTCAGTGAAAGTTCTATAGTTGAATGAAGTTCAATAGATCAAAGGTTCTTGAGATATAAAGTTTTAAAGTTCTAAGTTCTTTTGATCGGAGATTTGGTGCATAAATTCGATGTTTCAGATGATCGTAATTTCAGAGGGTCTTGGTTGATTGACATAAAACAAATCAGTCCTAATTTCAATTTAGATCTTATTCCGAATGTTATAGTCTCTTTTATAAATGATTGTGGAATTTATTTAATTTTAAAATGAGCTTTAATGTTTAACACTAGAATCAAAAAAGAAATTAGTTGATGAAGATAACTGTTGAAATTATTTGTTATGATTGATATAGTATTTTATCGTTTTGAAAGTTTATTTATAAAAAGCAGAATGTTTTAATAGGTGTTGGGTTTATTCTTTCCAGTGCTGATTTGAAGGTTTATATAAGGGAAGCTCTTTTGTATATTCATATTCAAAAACATAATGGTCGTGACTTCCTATTTTACCACGATTACAAATCTCAGTTTCTTTGAGTTTGAATCGATTTAAATATGTTAGAAATGGGCCATGTCCTGTTAAAAATGTTATTATTGTAAAGGACGGTGATATTAATTTAGTTGCAACATTTGGTAATTTGGTATAAGTTTTAGAGTGTTTGTCCTGTTTTAGTATTAGTCCATTTTGATGGCCATTGTAATAATAAATCTTTGAAGATCTGCAAAGATATTAAAACTACGTTTTCTCTGCAAAGATACTAAAACAAAGATCTGCAAAGATATTAAAACTAAAATTTGATCTGCAAAGATACTAAAACTAAAAGTTAATCTTCAAAGTTACTAAAACTATAACAACTATGCTTTTTCCGACATTCAAACCCAGGTTCAGTGGTGCACACAGCTACAACCCCTACAGCACATACCCCGACAGCAGCTCCAGTTTTATGAATAATGTTAACTTTAGGAAACTTTTCAACTATTCGATTAATGAAGTTTTCTAGAAAACCACGAACTTCTCATACCTGTTTGAACAGCAAAATTTGTAGAATCTGTTAACTCTAACGTAACGTTTTTGAAGGGAAAGAAGAAAAGAAAAGAAATTAATATAATTTGGTACCAAAATATATAAATAAACAAAACATTTTTGTGTTATCCTATTTATACTAACTTTGGGATTTCTTCCCTTATGCTCGTATAAATTAGATAAATATATAATTTTAAATTTTGTTTTAATGTCATGTATAGGCTGAACTCTTTATAGAGATTTAGTTCAGTATTCTGTTTTCTGACTTAAGCCGCCCAAATGATGTAGTGGGTAGGAGAGCCGACTGCGATACCAAAGGGGCTGGGTTCGAATTTCGGAGAAGGCATGGATGTAAATTATCTGCCCACTCACAGGAGATAACAGTGGCCGCCTATTAGGGGCCTCCATAATAAAATGGCCACCACTGCTGGCCTTAGTATGGCAGAAGCCTAAAAATGTCCGCCATTAAAAACATTTTTGATTTATTTAAGTAATTTCTGAAATACCATCTCTTATGTGAAAGAAATAATAAAATTTTGTTAATTTAAAGTTTATTACAAAGATATCTGAGGTGATTTATCTGAGATGATTAATCATCATGATTAGATGTATCATATTAAAATTTGAAATAAATACCAGTCGCTGTTGTTGTCTTTGCTGTTGTTTCTTCATCAGTAAAAGCTCTACAATCATACTTTGCTTATTAGGATCCACATTCTAGGAAAGAGAAAGATGTAAGTAATTAAATATATAAACATTATGAAATATCACATATAATAAGCATAGAACAGAAAAATATTTTTGACTTTCTTATTCAGTGGGAGGAAAGATATGTACGAATTGCTACTGTAATTTTTTGGTCGTAGTATTCTATTAAATTTTATAAATCAGATGAAGATAACTATCGAGATAGTTGGAAATCTTGTAATAACTTCATACAATATTCTGCATAATTTTATATTGTTGAATTTGTGTAAATATGTCTTATATTTGTCTGCACCTTTGCTTTGCTGTGCCTTTTGAAAGAAACGTCAACTTAACCTTTTAACTGTCGTCTAGTTAGTTTGTAAAAACATATCGCATTCTATTAGATTTCACGATATCATATTATGGAAATTCATCTATATTTTGGAATTACTCGAACCTTCAATTTGGAACTTTTGCAAGCAGCAGGAAAGCAAACGGAAATTTCTTCCATGAAGCGTGGTGCTATTCAGCACACTCTACTGAAATCCTGGATAATTTAATAAAGTATCTTGTGTCTTTATTTTGAAAATTTAACTGTAATTTGTTGGCAAAAATGCACGAATTGTGAGTGTACGTTTTTAGGGTGCTTTTGGTTTTCGAAATATCTTGCTCAGCGCTGGCGCCCAAGCCGCTGCAATTGGCGGCTTTTGAGGTGGAATTAAGTTAAGAAAAGCAACTCGAGGTCTATCTTCTGTGGGGAAATATCCTTAGTGGAGGACGTTTTAAGAGAAACTGGATCATATTCTTGTTACTAATGAGGAAAACCATAAAACTCCCACACAGCCCACCCGTTTGCCAGGATACAAAAGCGAGTTGAATTGCCGGTGTTTCGCTTTCTTACCACGCAAATGCTATATGTGATTCTCGGGTCATTTTTGATATACTTCAAGAACAGAATTTCTGACGAGTTTATGAGGTTGTGGTGAGTGGCCAAAGCCGCTACACAAACACCGGTCGTAAATGCAGGGTTGAAACTCAAGTCCTAACTCAAGTTCTAACAATAACATGTATTTTAATTAAAAACAAACATCAACAATTGCGATTTACAACGATGTAGGACTTGGTTGTATTCAGTCCCGTAATTTCAGAAAATTGTTAAATAGGAAATTGTGCTATTATACACGAGGAGTCATAGTTCTAGCTGGCCAAAATGCCCACAGCACAAGCAGGAAGGTCCTAGCTCTTCTCAGTAAACCACCTTCCTTTCTCGTTGCCAAAACTCTACTAACTCACAGTGTCTTTACCTCCGCTGAGCTCCCGTGGGGGGAATTCCTCCACTCGTACACAACAAAAGTGTCCACATTCCAACTCCGATGAAAGACTTCTTTATTTCCTGGAATCTGTGGAGAGATCTTTTAGGCTGAAACCAGAGTCATTAACAAAGGGACTTCGTTGTAACAGGATTTTTCCTCTGGTGTGAAAGAGGTACTATTGCATTCGGAAATCAGTCCCCCCTGAACAACCAGACAAAGAACAACTATGCGACCTTACCACAAGGTCTTGGTGGGGAACATATTTGTTTGGAATGATAATAAACTGGAGTAAATAACAGAATAATTAATTAAACGCATAATCATGATAACAACCTCAAAAATTGTTAAAAGGAAGGAATCAAGTTGAATTCTTGTCGATCTCATAATAAAGTAAATAATACGATAAAAAGAAATTACTTAGCTTAAATTCGAATGCATTGAAGAAATGCAACACAATGGTCACTTCTAACTGTGCCATTAGTAAAGGGATCTTACACTACTACGAGTTTTATTTTATCCATTACTCGTATTTATTAATATTAATCTCGTACTTTATTACAATACATTTAGGTACAGGAGTTATTTTAAGCTTCATAAAAGTCCTAGTATTGCAAAATCATTATTTAAAGAACGAGTTGCTTACACAAATTTTATATCTTGGCAACTAAAGCTTCTTAAATTTACATTTATATATGTATGCAAGAATATTTACTAAATCGAATTCTTATAGAATTATGGAAAGAGATCCTTACCCTCCCATTGATTCTAAATCCATTCATAAGTCTTGAAGTTCTATTGAGGAGATCCTCTTGAATCATTTGTTTTGTACTTTGTCCTTTGGATTTCGCAATTGCTGATTTACGAGGTTTTTGTTTTCCCCAGACTTGAATGACTATATAGCCATCCTTCAGGTACGACAAAACCTGTATGTAAAATAACAGACGATATTAAAATTTTTAAAATTTCATGAGGATTTCTTGTGCAACATTACGGAAAGGAAGAGCTATCAAACCTATACATATTATAGCTAACTTAAATGTAAATGTTAAATGATTACAATTACGGTTATGTTACGATTATTACAATTACGGAAATGTTAAATGATTTACTGCATGTAAATAATTTAGTTACTAAGGATGGCAGTTACCAAGGATGGTAATAAATGCTGTCTCATGGCGCGGTACAGAGAGGTATGGTGTCTGTTTGGAGTATGTCAGTCTCTGGGGATTTTGATTTGTCAAATTCCATATGCTGGAAGCGCGAGTAGTCCTCGGAAATCCAGTCATTATGCGATTATGGATTAGATTTAGGCAATAAGTGATAGACTCAGTGAATACATGGACCATGGAAAACGTAAGACAAAGTGGACATTTACTGATTGTTAGGCTAGTACTATACGAAGACACGTATTGTCCTTTGATAACTGGTCTCAGGAAGATCCTATTAATATACTACAACCAACTCCAGTATTAAGAGACATAATAGTGATTTTCTGACGTACTAGAATGCTTACTAGGCTGCAACATGAAAACAAAATCTAACGATACCCTATGCCATAATGCAAGACACATAATTGGTTTACTGATGCATAATGTAGGCATTTTTGTACCGCCAGATGTGGACGTGACCACCACAGTGCTATAGAAAGAAGCAGAAATCACAAATAAAGACCTTATCATACTATTAAGGGTTTTCGTCTTCTATTTCCTTTCCTTAATTTGACTAAATAAGTGACTACATTTATATGAACATTTCACGGCAATCGATGTAATTAACTGAAACTTAACTTCAGGAAGCTTTAGAAATAAAAAAAATGTACAAAACTTTAGCTATTCTTTTAATTTATGCTATAAAAGTTACAATGATAGGGCTTTATATTGCTTTATAATGAAACTTTTAGAAGCCAATCAATTCTAATAGCGTTTTCACAAATTAGATAAAATCATTACAGATTAGATAAAATGATATTCTTCCATTGTAACAAAATATTAAAAGAATTAAAATTTCTAAAAATAATCTTTACCTGTCGGGTAACAGGAGTAAATGAGAACATTTTTCGATGATGGAAGTCGGGATTAGAAGTATCTGATACTGTTTCCGTAACTGTATCCACTTCATCTAAGAAGACCCGGTATTTACAATTGACATCCTAAAATGGATAAAAGCAAAATTTAATTTGAAATTGATGTTGGCTATAAGAAAAATGTTACAATTTTTATAAAGACGATGTTTTTATTTATCAGAAACAGAAATATTAAAGAAATATATAATGGAATATTATATTCCGTCAGAAAATGAAACAGTGTGGTAAGTCTTCCTAAAAATGCGTTTTTCTACCTAATCAAAGTAAATCTTCATCTTCAGGGGCTGTTAACGGTTTGGAGCAAGAACTAAAAAATGAACAGTACTCTCGCCAGCATTTGAACCACAAATCTTCCAAATTACAAACAAATGCTCTAAACTTTGCACCAGAAGAGTATATGCGGGATAATACGATAATTCCTTATATTCTCTCCACCTCAAAGGGGTAATCGGACACAATTTTGGTATATAATGTAGTGTATTAGGTTGCTGTGTTAGGTGTTAATCAAGGTTGTAATGCAATATCATCCATCACAACTTCAGATCGGATGCCATCATTAGGTTTGTTGAAAGAGGAAACCTAAAGTGCTTTCGCCGAGATTTAAACCGCAGATCTCCCAACTCTCAGCTGGATGAGCGAAACACTCAAATCACAGAAGAGCATAAGAAGATGCAATAATTCCTTACGAATCTAAAATTAAATTTTAAATTTCAAAGTCATTTCCATAGAAAATTTGTCAATTTTCTCAATAATACATATATATTAATGTATGGAATGAATATGTTATACATAAAAATGTATGGAATGCATATGCTTATATATATTAATGTAAGGAATGAATATGTTATATATATTAATGCATGGTTTGGAATATGCATTAAGAAACTACTTTATACAGGGTGCGTCTGAGAAATGTATGCACACTTTGAACTGTCATAGAAAATTTATTTTCCAACCCACAAGATTAAATTTCTGGGAAAAGTAAGGCTATAGTCCAATATGAAAGAAAGTATATTTGCTGATTAAACTGAGCGTTTCAAATGGTGTTTAAAGTAATTGTTCAAAATAGTGGACTTCAGCATCGACAATTGAGTATGACTGATGACTGATAATGTACTTCGCACCAAAGTGCCCAATGTGTTTTTTGCGCACACCACTTGAATCTCATCCCAAAGTGTGTCAAGGTTACACGGTTTAAGACAGTACACCTCATCTTTTACTGTGCCTCATAAAATATCGAGCTGTGTGAGGTCTGGAAAACGGGCAGGAAACTGGATTGTTTCCCTGCGTCTTATCCAATGGCCGGTACATTTTGTTCCAAGTATGCTCACACATCCTTATGATAGTGCAGAGGAGTGCCATCTTGTAGGTAACAAAACTTGGCATTAACGTACATTGCAGAATGTCAGGGAAAATAGAATCAACAAGCACTGTTATGTACTTTTCTCCAATTACATTACCTTCAAAGCAGAAAGGTACTAAACAGAAAGGCCCAAAATGTATCTTATGAAACAAACCCCACCACACATTCACACCACGCAAATTCACAGCATTTTCAACAGTAATGTGGGGATCATTTCAATTGGACACTTGGCTGCGGAGTATGGAATCAATCGTGACTCGTACTCAGAAGAGTAGAAGGCCACCATTTTGAACATTTACTTTAAACACCATTTATAGCAGTCAGTTTGAAGAGAAGGAAGATTTATTTTTCAAACTGGACTACAGTGTACCGTTTCCTAGAAACTAACCCTGTAGGTTGGAAAATAAATTTTTTTAAAGTGTATATGCATTTTTTTAACGTGTATATGCACCCTGTATTTCACTATTATTGAATTCTGTGATTCTGTAGAGGTTATAACAGAAAGTAGAGAAAATCTTCAATCGATTCATTTAAATTAATTGTAAGAAAACCCATTTATTTCAAGTTTGCATAAAAATTATTCTTTTTTAAAAGCTATTACTATATAATTAAGTATACCGTAAACCTGCTTGGTATCCCTCTGCAGCCATTGATTTTGACCACAAAATAGAGATTTCTGCCAAGAAGTTCTGATGGGCTTTCTAAAAATTGGTCATCTTGTTCCGTATATTCTCTGCCATCGTCAGAACAAGGAACTACTTCAACCTGTAACAGTCCAATATTATGCAACATTAGTTCAAATAACGTTTAAAAATCAATCCTGTATAAAATCTTTATGAATTTAGATCGAATTAGATTGTAATAATCATACAAGATATGATATATTTGCAATAATCATACAAGATATGAACGCGATAAATTTTCCCTCAATTACTCAACGCGGAAATTTTATTTAATATTTAATTAAAATTATTTGCTCTTTCGTGCTCTGTGTTTAACTGTGACGTACACGGGCCCAATTCAACCGCGCTCTGATATGGGATAGGAAAAAGGAACACAAATAACAGTTCGTCGGGGGTAAAGTTCACCTTCAAACAGTCAACGCCACAGATGAGGTGGAATATAGCAATGACAGGCCGTCCTGTAGCAGCAGAGAGATGCGGCGCCTGCTGTCGTGCTGTAGTGATCCACAACGTCTTGCACATAGCAAAAGGAACCAATCGTCTGCCGTTGTGGTAATCCTCCGGTGTCCGGACCCATGTCTTCTATACGGGTTTTGATCCTTTTGGTAACGATTCCACAGTCTATTGATGACACTTCTGTTCACATTCAACTCTCTCACAACTGCGGATTATCTTGCACCAGCTTACAACATCCATACAGCCTTCCAACGCATTTCATTGCGCAAATGGTATCTTCGGCTCATGCTTTCCGCTTTGGCCATGTCGTATCACACGGAGCTATTGCTGCTTGCGAATTGCCGTAATAAGTCCGCCATGCCCGTTTTTAAGGCGTTGTAGTGTGACTGTGGAATTCCGTTTTGTGCTAATTTTGATTGCCTGTTTGCATTTACTGATACAATCTCATATGTTAATTGTTTGTTTTAATTCCCCTTTTTACGTTTGTACCTTTCTACATAAACACATTTTTATTTCACCGTTTGTTTCATATGTTTTGAACACGAGTGTATATAGATTATCAGGCAAAGAAATTGAAAAAAATGATGATGTGTAGAAGATAAAAGAAAAGACTTCAAGTATAATTTTATGCTAGATATCATTTTTTATTTTTAATAATTTCGTAATCCGTTGTCAAGTAGAATGTCAAGCTTCATTTATTGCAAATAAGTTTGTACACGAGTTTCTGTTTAATCTTGATATTTACTGTGCAATGAACCACAGTACTGTGCATGTTTTTATAATTTTTAGTCCAAAGGCGTTAACCCAGAAGGGCTATTAATTTCATTTGGCATTTTGGGTTGATTCACTATAAACGGCGTTTCACTTTTTAAATTGTTGCCACCAAATATTAGAGACCTGCATTATATTAAAAGAAATTAAATAATGAAGAATCTCCATGAATATACGTTTCTAGCATTGTGAAAAAACAAGGATACCTAGAGACATCAAATTTTGAATAACGTAGTCATAAACTCGAATATGGGCATATGGAAGCCCAAATTTGGAATTTGTTTTGTTATCTGTTTCATATTTTGTTAAACTTTAACGAATTATTGGCGAGCAATGACAACACTGTACGAAATAAAAAACACTTTTATCTCTAACCCGCGAGACTGTGTACCGGAAATTCTAAAGATAATCTCATTTTAAATATTTTATGATATTTCTATTGAATTGAATTTTATGATTTAACTGCGAAGAACATGATATTTAATAAATAAAGGTAACACACAAAACGTTAAGTAAACGTCGTTTTGAGAGTAATATAAAATCTAAAAGCTTTCAGATTTTTTTTTATTTTTAATTTTAATCATTCCTGTCCTATATTACATATAGGAAATTTCATACTTTCATTGTTTCTGCTGACTGTTTATGGTTGGAAGCAACTCTGAACATTGGAACTTTAATTATGAACTAGGAATTATGCCTCTAAGTTAATTAATCAATTGTCATTTATGTAATGAAATTTCATTTTCGTTGAAATTTACTAATTTCTATTAATTTATTTCCCAAATAATATAACCGATATTTTATTGTATAAAGTATTTCTCCCACCCGCTTCGCATGACTTCGTGGTGTAGTGGTCAGCCCGCTCGACGCGTAGTCGAGAGATCCGTGGTTCGAGTCCCGGCGAGGACATTGCTGATTTTTCAGATTTCCACTTAACCTAATGTCTCTATAATTGAGGCATTTTAATCTACGGCACCATATGTAGCTAGCATCATTCAATCTGAATCTTATAGATATACATCCGAATGTTTCGAATCAAGAACTATTTAGATAATTACTTTAATTTTAATTAGATTCTGATTTCTAAACATAAAGAAAAAGAAAGAAATGTGAATGTTTTGGCTTAAATTATATTTTATTATTTACTTAACTATTTATCTTTTATTAATCATGTTTTATATAAATAAAATATTAAACGTAAAGTGCAAAAATCAGGAAATTGAAAGACAAGAATATATTTTTCGAGGCAACTAGAAAGACTGAAATTGCATTTTATTTTACGATGCGCATTTATGCTTCAGTTCATAAAAAATATCATTTTTAATATAACCCATTCGGAAAAAAAATTCTTTGTTATTTTACACATATAAGATTTTATTTACGTATAGAAACTGCCATGTAATATAGTACTTCTATCAAGCTAAATGATTTAAAATACCTTATATGTAAAATTTAAAAGAGAAGAATTCAAACAAATGGCTTGAAAATTAAATACGTAAATTCCCGAAATATAAAGAGTGTTAAGATTCTATTACTTACGTTAATTATACCAACTTCATTGCCTTTATAATTTATAATTTCCAACTGCTCCTTCAATTCCACCTGCAAAAAGCCATAGGTATGGTAATAATTATGTTGTCGTATGGAGGAAAAGAGAAAAAAAAATATACGAAATTTACATACCATAAAAGAGATTGGTTGGAGATAAACTTGAACAGTACCAATGCGAACTTCTGTGTCCGGATCTTCTAAAAACGGATCTCTTTCCTGGAAAATATACCAGTTATAAATAAAAATTCTACGTCAACTGTATATAAACGTTTAAGGCTTGAATATCCAAATGATTGGTTATGCGAACTCATTAAAATTTGTATAGACAAATACTAGCAAAGAAAATTTGAGAAAATTAAAGATAAGGTTTCTAATCAATGCATTGAATTCTTTGAAATTCTTTGAATCCTTCTAACATGAATTCTTTGAAAATGAGAAACTTCTTAGGGCGCACAATTCCTAGTTATAGTATCTAAACAAAAAATAATAATGTTTCAATTAAGGGTACTTAATTTATTAATTATCAAAAATTTAAAACAGCAAATGCTTTATAATACGTGAAAATCAACAGTTACGAGTTATTTAGCTTAATAAACACTGTCAGTACTATTGTCATCAACAGTTAAAGGTTATTTATTTTTAAAAAATTGCTAAAAATGTAAAATGTAACATTTAAGAAAATAGTTTGTGCTACAAACATTTAATGAGAAGTAGAAACTTCTCATTAAATGTTTGTCTTATGCGACCACTCGTACTATGCACCTGGTTAAGCACGAACGTAGATGTGGTTTATATGCCAAAAAAGAGTAAAAGACAAGAAAAAGGACCAAGCGACAGAAGAGTGATTCCTTCGCTTTGAACGCGAAGCCAAAAAATTCGAAAGATGATCTGATAACACCATTATTAGGGAAAAGGTGTGGCTATTATCACCACTTAGTAGTCAGCAGATTACGAAGCAATTTAAAGTGAGGTGTTGTGAAACACTTGTTTAACCTTGCACAAAATTTAGTAACCAATTTGATACAGGTTATTAGTTAAGAGCAGGTTCGGACACCCGGGCGGCTTGGGTTTTGTAAAGATTCTGCAATTGTCTAGACTAGCACTTTCCGGTGCCTTACATGGGACGCATGAGGAGTTTGTTGAATTTACATTCAACTTAGTCATTCATATTAGTACTTAGTAAACTCAAATAGACCTCTATCACACATAATGCCTTCATTACAATAAACTCAAATTAAACATGTAATATAGATTATACGAAGTACCTGATCATTATATAAAACACAATACAAAATTATTCAAATACTTCAAAAATTATTGTTGCTAAACTTGAAACATAGAACACAGAATGCTACATTTATTGGGTATAATTTGCTAAATTCAATATATATACTATTCCTTAAATACATTTTACCTTGGCATCACACATGATATTAAGATATCAGTAGGTCTTTGTTTATTACACCGTACTAGACTCGATGAGGATTACACGTGATGAAAATTGTATTAAGTCTAATCCTCGTCGAGTCTAGTACGGTTACAAAGTGCTACACTCAGGTTTGTAGGAATCCTATTTACAGCAGATACGCTATTTACTATATGCTTTTCCCATAACAGATTTTGTGTGCCTTCATTGCAGTCAGTAATACAGACATTGTGCATCAATACTACAGTCATTGTGTTTCTTTTTTGCAGTAGGTACTGCTTCTCAATTCTGCTGTCAGCATTTCAGTCATTACGTTTCATTACGGACGGTGCTACAGTCATTGCGTGTGATAATGCTATATACAATGCATATACTATTCCCTATAAGTCTTTCCATTACAGAGAAACACACTCATCAGCATGACACAAGTCCAGCTATAGTGCCACTAGTTTTTCCATTATAGTTTTTAATTTCCTGAAGGCGGCTCGCTGCTTGATAAAGAATCCCTTAAATGAGTCGTCAGTGTCTGGCAACAGTATATGCCACGCCTCTGTGAGTGGGCCTGTTTGTTATGTAATGATGTGGGGATCCAGCCTCGTCGCACACAGAAAGGTTAAAGGAAACAAATCACTCTTCCAGAAGTATTCCGGAAAGAGATCATGTGCTGTGACGAAACAAGTTATAAATTAAGGCTGTGGAAATTCCGTGGAAACCTTGTTATGAAAGACGTGAGTTCCTTTATCCTGGAGAATTCCATTCCATTTATCCCGCCAATGTTGTAATGCACTGGTCAGGATTCCTTTCTTGAGATGGGATTTTGGAAGCAAGACGGGCACGATTTGGGTATCTGTATTGCATGCCGCCTCTTTTGCAAGCTCGTCAGCTTCTTCTTTTCCCTACTTGCCGGCATGGCCTTTATCCAGGGAATGCAGGCATGTTGTGCGCATTTTCAAGGATTAAGTATTCTATATCTTCTAGGAGTGAGGCAGGATGGAAGGCATTTCAAATCGCATGAATTATAGAGACGCTGTATGAAAATATATAGTACATGTCCACATCATATCTATGGCTGGTAGGGCCTGTCAGATGGCCACCACTAATGCTTAAAAGACGGAGGTCTTAGGTACTGAGTGTCCCTTTCAGTTACTTAGTTTGATACCGTTCCTCTTGATTACGATTCCACTGACAACTCCTCCATCAAGTTACAAGCGTCTGTGGAAAACTTAGCGCTTTGATACAGCCAAACGGGGACTAAGCGAGTCATAGCCTGCATTTACAGAAAGCCTAAATTCACTGCGGATATTCTGCATTCATAATAAGAAAGCGCAATACTCTGAGAAAATAAATACTATTACAGTATTAAACGGATTAAAGGAATAATTATACCCAGATACGAAAAAACATATTTGCTGCAGAAGGCAGAATACACATAAAAGTTTAGCGAGGAAAAGTAAATAAAGGATATTTACTAGGCAGCAATAATAGCCGATTGCATCATGGGGCTGTATACTCAGAATAAATACAAATTATTCCCACATCATTTAAGAGAGAGTTCCGACTTCAAATTAAAGGATTTAAGGGAGACAACATGTTTCCTTAGTAAGAGAAAATTTCATAGTTTCCAAGAATGTGGAAAATGAAAGAATGTGAATAGGAAAATAAAGAGGAACAAGACACAAATGAAACAAATAAGAGTTATGATACTGCAGGCTGCAGGCATTATAGCTCTAATTTCGAAAGGAAAATCAAACCTAAGGATATTCGACTTTCAAAATTAACTGAATTTATACATTTCGATACATTTCTAACTGAATTTATACATATCTATTTTAGAAAGTCACCTTTATCAAACAGATTTTTTGAAGAAAATATGAAAGTTAGACACTGTCTTGGTAATGACAGTGATATCCAAAATTAAGATTACAAACACAAAGCATGAGATAACAAAAAATTATTACATAATTATGATCAAATTCTAAATATAAATGCTTATTGTAATCGCATTTTGAAAACAGATACTTAAAATGCCGTGAGATAGCCGATAGTAAAATAATAGAATAAACATTGGGCCGATGTTTTTGCCATATGCAAATGAAATAAAAAATGGCTAAAATATAACATCTCATACTTTCAGAATGGTTAATAAGGAATGTGGCCAACCTGCATAACTTTGCTTGCCTCACGATTGACCTTCGTACTGTGAATCCCGTTGTTGATCAAATGTTGTGGCAACAAATTCCATGTTTCTAAAATCGAAGATTTTGTCACCTGAAAGTTCCCGGAAGAGTGTAATATTACGCAAAGGATCTTCCTAGAATATTCCAAACATGTTTTATAGAATTTGGGTCCGGCAATTTCGCAGGCCACATCGTACAGCAAATACATTCTTCCTCCAGAAGTTCGTCGACACATTGACTTCTAAGTGACCTCACATTATTTTTAATAAAAATACGTTCCCCAGCAGTTTCCTGAAAAGCCTCATATAAAGTTCAGGAATCTCATTCCTGTAACTCTTGTGTAATTAATGTTTCCCGCTTGGAAAATGTATGGTGATGTGTGGCTATTCAACGGCGTGCCTGTCTCCATGAGGACTCTTCCATGAGGACTCTCCATTAGGACGCTTCCACCAAAGCAGTTGATTTCCTTTACGTTGGATGGCTATAGCGATCTCAAGATTATATTCTGATAAAGACTGATAAAAAATCACCTTGTATAACAAAACTCGACTGCCCACAGCCTGTTTGGAAGTTGTTCCAGACTCAGCAGTTAAGTCTAGCTGCCAACTCTATATGGCATCCAGTCTTTAATGATCCATATCGATTCTTCGCAAATGCCATGACTTTTTTACGGCCCTCCTGGTCTTAGTTTCTGTAGTTTGGTATTGTTGCCATAAACTTATAGCATTATTCAAGACACAAGTACCCATCAAAAGATCTCCGCTTGAGACTCGCCAGTTTCAAGTCTGCCTTTGATCTGCATCTCTGTCCATCTTCTAAAAGACTGTGAAAACTTGTAAGAAATATAATTGCACAGAACATTTCTCAGATTAGGTAACCAGTCACTTAGATGATTTCTTAAAAACTACTCTTTTAATCTTTTAACAACCGCTAAGAGCTTATATTAGATTCGAAAGGTATCATCTGTAGGGTTTCCCTTATTTTGCATAACAAATTATTTTAAGTTTGATACCTTTCCTGAACTCCTCAATTTACCCTCGCATTTCTTCGCCAGGATATAAATTTAAAGTTAAGTGAAGTAATGATTTAAACGCGCGAATCTCTGAGTTTATTCAGAGCGTGTTTTCGCTAGCCAGCGCACGTTTCGTTGCTTATTTCGCTGTTACGCTAGTACGCCCCTTGGCCGTTTCGAATAATCGTCACGCCTGTTAGGTTTGTGTATCAACCTAAGTTAGCCTAACTTAATATGCTAACACAGCACTATTCTATTTAGACTTCAATAGATTTATGTTAGAACGTTTAAGCTGCCCCACAAGTGGTCAATGTTATTGTAAAGCACGAAGTACGTGCCTTTCGTTTCGAAGTTGAAATAATAAAAGATTATTTTCACTCTTCTTTTGTGCTGGTGTTTAAGTCACGCCTATGCAAAGATTCTCCAGGTTCTTTGTAGGACCTAGTTTAGTTTATGTGGAAGAGAAGAGATAGATCTTACCGATCGTTGCTTTGGTTGATAAGGGCTAACTTGCTTGATAAGTTAAAAATTTGTTACATTTGGAGTAATAAAAGTAGTGAAATGTTTTAAATGTTAAACAATGCGAAAAGGCAAGAATTAGAAACAATTTTGCATCTGAGGAAGACGGAAATGCGTCTGTTCGCCCTCGAAATCGATGAGTTTTATTTGAAATCTACGCCAAACTACGGTTGTTTCTTTGTCTGATTTTACTTGTTTAAATAATAGTTTTACGAAGATTTGTAATAGCTTGGATAATATTTACAATTGATTTGCAATGATATTAAACACTTTTCTGGTTATGTGAATTATGACTAATAGCGAGTGCTCTCCTTTTATTCAGATTGAAGAGAAATTTATACTTGGTAAACTCCAGTTTTCTCTTTCATTTTTTTACGCTGTTATTCTGTGAACGAAATATGAGAAATCTTTAAAATGAATAAGGAAGTTGTTTCAAATCCTCTTTGTTAAAGCAATAACTTCTATTCATTTTATACTTATGGCTGTAACATAAATTAACGAAAATAAACAGACTAAAAGTGACATATTGCTTATTTGGGGGAGCGGGAGAGGGAGGAGAGTGTTTCTTCAATTCGAAAATGAAAGTAAGGGGTTTTCAAGTGAATTAGACTTTTATTTTACTTACGCATTTAGATGTAACTAAAATTTTTAAACATGTTTTAAATACGCCTTTATACGAGTACATACCATTCAAGTGAAGAGTTTACAAAATCAGTTCTTACAATAATCGGTTTTAACATTATATTTCAAGAATTCTAATTAAGAATATGTAATTAATCAATTACCGGTGGTAAGTCCCAGTCTTCATCCGCTTCATAATTCTGATACATTTCTTTCATGACGTACAATCGGTTAAGGAATTTCTGTTTTGGCCATTCATACTCTTGTCGCGTATCCAAATTTTTCATTTTGACGTAGACCTGCGTACATACAATATTAATGTAAGAATAAATAAAATTTATTTAAGAACCTCTGTTATAACCAAGATAAACATAAAAACTAATGAAGAAAACAAATTTGAAGTATAATTAATTTGCGAATATATAGGGGGAAATCACGAAAAAAGAAATCAAAATTATGAGAGTGATCTAGATCTCTAAAAAGAACTGTAAAGAATAAGAAATATGAATTTTTATTAATAAAATATTAACCTCTGTGTGGCCTGTTGTTTTTCCAATCATTTGAGGCGAGACCAACATAATTTCGAATTTAACTCTTTTGTCTAATTCTTCGCTGATTGAATTAGCAACTTCCACACCAGGAAGAACTTCGAGAAGATCTTTATTTAATAAAGCACTCTCTGGAAAAAATAAAATCAAAGAAAAATTATTAGTTATTCATTCCACAAAAATGCAGCTCATATTAATAATTCCTTCAGTAATTGGTAAGGAAAACGTTAAAGATTCATTATATTAAAAATATAAAACTCAGTATCATACTTATTTGCCTCAAAGGGGCGCAAGGTTTTATTAATTTTATTTAAATAATAATTTAACGAAAAAATTTTTAAAAATTGATGGTATGAAGAATTTAAAAAGAAATACACCAGATATAAAATTTTTGATTTTATCTTAATTCAACTTCTGTTCCTGTCTTGGATATTTTGGATACATTGATTCATACTAAACACTTTTGGTGTTAAGATACTTGCGAAAAAGAATTTTTTAAATCCAACTGCATTAGTCTTTTCGGTTGCTTCCAAAAAGTATTTAATCACACAAAGAAAAATACTGTTATTCCTTCACTTCCTTTGCCTTTTATGAGCAAAAGAATAAAATATATTAAACAGATTTTTGAGTCTTAAAACTGTTGTATAAACTATTTGTGAATTTTGTATAAAATATAACAGCAGTGTACAATACAAATGTTTTATTACAACACTAAACCTTACATTGTTTTTCGAATGCCTCATATACGCATGTATTTTATTACACTGTAAGGTTTATCTTAGTTTATTAACAGTTATTTTAAATTTTGTATCTTTCCTACCTTATTCTAATTTCAGCTTACAATTTCGTGCCAGAATGTAAATTCAGAAACGCAGTTAATGCAAATGAGAAAGAGTACTGAAGAACTTCCCGAAGTCGGTGAAGTCGTGACTTCACCGACTTCGGGAGAGAGAGTTTGATTCCCTGAGTAGAGCGCGTTTGCCATTTGGCTACGTCTCTCTTAGCTGTTACTACGCTCGGCCATACCTTAGGCCCTTGCTTAGCTTCGCCGATTTAAATAATAGTTAGGGGCCAACTAGTTAGATTCTGATAGCTTCGGCTATACCTTTAGAATAGCTTAGTTAAGCTAGTTTTAGTTTAAATTATTATTATTTTAAGTTCCAGTCCGAGTGGCGGCTTTGTATAAAGTTCCAAGTAGGAACTGATTGTAAATATACTGAAAAATAAAAAAATAAAGGGTTTTAAACCCTCTTTAAGTCTTACGAGTTCTGTTCACACACTTAAGCGATTATTCGCTTGTTAGTGTTCGTGGGGTTCTAAGTTAGAACTTTAAGATTAAATAGAAAAACCCCACAACACATTCATTATATAGCAATTAAAGGAGCTTATGTTACTATATTACAACTGGATGTATTGCATTTAAGTACGATGTGATATTCTGAAAATTCCAGATCTTCCTAAATTTGGACCAAAGAGATTCAAGGTAAGAAGATTTTTCTAAAAGTTCTTGAGAGGGGAACCTAAGCTTTACAGGAAAATGTTGCTTGCACATTGTAGGGATTTATATTTAATTTAAATAACCAGTTACATTTAATTTTAAGTTACTTTCCTATAAGCCTTCATTCCCCTAATTGTCAGTGCCAGAATATTTAAATTTGGTAGCGCGCGTAAGAAATGCAAATTCTACCAGTGGAAGAATAAGTTAAATATCGCCGTTCCAGTAGAGAAAGAGAGAGTCCGGGAAATTGCCGTGCGTGCTTATACGCAAACTTGTGTTTAAGCAGTTACTGCTGGTTTGACGTGGCTTAATCGCTATTATCTTGCTGCCACTAGACTCATTTACGCGCTGTAGGCTACAGGATTATATGAGCCCTGTAGTGTAATTCTACTATTTGTGAACATTTTAAATTCTTGAGTTTGATTCCACTGTTTCAGTTACCAAGTTGAAGCGTAGTATGTTAGCGTCAAGTTAACGCATTGCAAATAAGTTAAAGAGTTTAATAAAGGGCAGTTTTAACCCTTGCTCAGTGCAATCACTATTTCTCAAGATTCTACACAACAGAAGGACAGTAGAACTTTGCAACATCATTGATTTACAGAGTATAGCATTTTATTATGAATGTAATTTGTTCACACTATCTTCTAATATATATTACAGTATGTATAAGCATAATTTTATTTGCCAGAAATCTACCAGTGAACGAATATTCCCAATTCCTCAATTCTCAGTTAAATTTCTGTATGCCTGGTGTTTAGAATTACTGATGTCTCGCTACCTGATATGCTGTGACAAATTGGGTGAATCCCATTATGTCATTTTTGAACCTCAGTATGCAATGACAAGCAGCGACAAGCGCATTGCTTTTGCATTTGTAAACGATGTATTTAGGTTTACATCGATTACTGATTTTAAAAATTATTTTTTTAACAGAAGTTTCAGTTCTGAATAAATCTTGCAGTTTTATATTATTTAAGACATGTCAAAACGGAAAACAAAAATTATCCGAATTAAGCAGAGAAAACTTTCAACGGTACTCGATTAAAAATATGCATAGCATACCATTAATAAAAATGTTAGTATTAAAAGTCATAAATTACTGTGTAAGACCCACTTGTTTATCCTCTGATAAGAGCGCTGAAATGCGTGTAGAAACCACACAAGAGAAGGGCAAAAAGAACCCTTTATTAAATCTTTAAAATTCACAGTGCATCGAATTGACGCTAAGACACTCGGGCGGTAACTCAAATAACAAGAACTAAACTAAAAATTCGACGATATTAACAAGCAGTAAGTAGAATTACTCTACAGGACTCAGATAATTCTGTTTCCTAAAACCACATCGAAAACTAGTGGCAGCAAAGTAATAGTGTTACGCCACGTTAACCAGCAATAAATGCAGAAACAGAAGCTCACGCTTCATAAGTACAGCGCTTGCACAAACTCTCTAACTTTCCCTTCTAGAACTCAGTATTTAAACCTTTTCTCCTCAAGGTAGAATTTGCATTACTGCAGGAGCGCTACTTGTAGGCTACAGGATTATATGAGCCCTGTAGTGTAATTCTACTATTTGTGAACATTTTAAATTCTTGAGTTTGATTCCACTGTTTCAGTTACCAAGTTGAAGCGTAGTATGTTAGCGTCAAGTTAACGCATTGCAAATAAGTTAAAGAGTTTAATAAAGGGCAGTTTTAACCCTTGCTCAGTGCAATCACTATTTCTCAAGATTCTACACAACAGAAGGACAGTAGAACTTTGCAACATCATTGATTTACAGAGTATAGCATTTTATTATGAATGTAATTTGTTCACACTATCTTCTAATATATATTACAGTATGTATAAGCATAATTTTATTTGCCAGAAATCTACCAGTGAACGAATATTCCCAATTCCTCAATTCTCAGTTAAATTTCTGTATGCCTGGTGTTTAGAATTACTGATGTCTCGCTACCTGATATGCTGTGACAAATTGGGTGAATCCCATTATGTCATTTTTGAACCTCAGTATGCAATGACAAGCAGCGACAAGCGCATTGCTTTTGCATTTGTAAACGATGTATTTAGGTTTACATCGATTACTGATTTTAAAAATTATTTTTTTAACAGAAGTTTCAGTTCTGAATAAATCTTGCAGTTTTATATTATTTAAGACATGTCAAAACGGAAAACAAAAATTATCCGAATTAAGCAGAGAAAACTTTCAACGGTACTCGATTAAAAATATGCATAGCATACCATTAATAAAAATGTTAGTATTAAAAGTCATAAATTACTGTGTAAGACCCACTTGTTTATCCTCTGATAAGAGCGCTGAAATGCGTGTAGAAACCACACAAGAGAAGGGCAAAAAGAACCCTTTATTAAATCTTTAAAATTCACAGTGCATCGAATTGACGCTAAGACACTCGGGCGGTAACTCAAATAACAAGAACTAAACTAAAAATTCGACGATATTAACAAGCAGTAAGTAGAATTACTCTACAGGACTCAGATAATTCTGTTTCCTAAAACCACATCGAAAACTAGTGGCAGCAAAGTAATAGTGTTACGCCACGTTAACCAGCAATAAATGCAGAAACAGAAGCTCACGCTTCATAAGTACAGCGCTTGCACAAACTCTCTAACTTTCCCTTCTAGAACTCAGTATTTAAACCTTTTCTCCTCAAGGTAGAATTTGTATTACTCCACGCGCACTACCAAATTTAAATATTCTGGCATTGACAATTATGGAAATGAAGGCTTATAGGAAATAACATAAATTTTAACTGGTTAAAAAATAAATTCTTACACCGTAATGGATACGATTGTGGCTACTCATTTTATACGATATCGTAAATTTAAATATTCTGGCATTGACAATTAGGGAAATGAAGGCTTATAGGAAAGAAAATATAACTTGAGCTACATTGGTTATTTAAAATAAATATAAATCCCTACAACTGCTTAAGAAAAGTAAGAAAATGTAAAACAGTTTATTGCTCAATTAATTAAAAGCACAATTATTCAGACGACATTTTGAAACGTATTAGCGATCACATGCATGAATGCCTGCGAACTTGCTCTCAAGCATCTTTGCCATAAACAATGATCTCTAAATGATCCGTATTGCATATTATAAAAACATGATGAAAATATGAATATTTTATCTTTGAAGATTGAGAAACAAATAAAACAGTTTCTAAAATTAGAAAATATGTCATTGTAATTAACATAATGAAAATAAGATCTTGTAAATGACTAAACATTTAACGCTTTCAGAAAGAAAAAAAAACTATACTATACCCTCTTTAAATTTATGTTTATTGCGATGAACATTTTTTCATCAATGGAATATAACTGACTTAGCAATTTTTACATTTTGTTGTATCTGAAATAATATATTTTATACTTAAAGGAAATACTAGAAGAGTTTATTTTTTTAACCTCATTAGTCTTTTTCATATCGATATCTGCTTGGATTAATTTTGTTTTTACAGTTTTTCTAAATTTAATAATTTTATGCCACAAAATTTTCTATTACCTCTAAAATCTAATTTACCTCTAGAATTATCATCTGTTATATTAATTCCAGCTTTTGCAGCTATTTCTTCTTGAGCCATTTCGTAAGTGATTTCTGGATATTTCCTGCCTCTCGTTGCGTTTTCACTGTCTTGATATATATACAGTTGTGTTGTTCCAAACATAATTCTGAAATATAGTAAAATCATATGAAGTTATAATGTAATAAAGTTGGATTTGATTAAATATACTTTTGATACTTCAATTTAATTATTTAAGGGAACGTTTTTTGAAAATTATAATCCTAAACTGTAACAAATATTTTTTTTTCAATAAAACGTAATCATGTTCATATAAAATATGTATTGTAAAGATATTATAACTAATCATTTAAGTATTAAGATATTATATAAAAAACACAAAACAATAATCGTGATAAATACTAGATTGTTTACTTTGTAAAAGATTATTGACTGTTTTGTCACGATTTAAGTATCATATTGGATCATCATGAAAGTTAGCAGAAATCCAGAACTACATATGAAACCGTTTTCATATTTTTAGTGTTAAACAGAAGATCAGCCATAAGACACTTAACTGTATCATGAAGCCTTATTAAAACTAAAAATACACTTTGTGGAAGTAGTTTGGTATGCTGATAAATAGTTTGTAAAAATATTTCAAGAGGTATTAAAATTAAAAATATCACGATGAATTTTATTTTTTTATATTAAAAACATTATATTTCAGACATACTATATTAATTTTTTGTTTCATATTTACGAAATACGAATCTTTTTAATTACAATTTCACCTACTTACTAAAAAAAAGAAAATGTTTTGAATTTTTGTTTAATTCATTTCATTCCGTATAAAAATTCAGTGAGTTTTTTTTGCCATTTTTACGCATTGTTTAGAGAGACAAGGGCAAGTGGTATTCACACCCTGAATAAGCATATATCTACAATTTTTGTTTTTAAATTTGGATTTAATGAATAGAGGTTGGAGAATGCTAAGTAAGCGATCGAAACTGGGCGGCCACAAGCATTGCAAAAGAGTGCCATCAGTATTATTTTCAATATTAGCATTTTCTTTGTTGCCTTACTGAAAGTAATCTCATTCCCTGCAGCTAAAAATAATCCGAAGAATAGTCCATGTGTTCACATGTACTGATTTAGAAGTCAAACAACAAAAATCAGCGCTATATTTTCAAATTTTCACAGGACTAGTTTCGATGGTTTTACCGAACTAGGATCCTCAACTGCAAAAGCGCAAATGAACGAGATAAGATATATTCATTTGCGCTTTTGCAGTCGAGGATAGTGGTTCGGTAAAACTATCGAAACTAGTCCTAGTACGCTGATTTTCATTATTTGACTTCTAAATTAATATTTGTTCGGCGTGTTATTGTATCTTAATGTATTGATGCTGTTTTCAATCCCCCTGATTTGAGCTTAGAGCTAGATCAGATCCACAAATTGTATCGTGTCCAAGAGGTTAGTGTTATAAAAGTGGTGTTTTTAGCATTGATAAAAACACCATTATTAGGTAAGTGACAGTACGAGCCTGCCCTGTTTCGTTCGGAGAGTTTTCTGAAGTATGCATCCGAGGATATCCTATCCCTTCTTTCCGTCCGGATATCCTTTCCGCCAGTCTCTCCGGAGCACGATCAGAGATTCCCAAATTTTTTTGTTCCATTGATCACTTGATAATTTTTCTGCTTTTCGTAAGTCACTTCCTAGAGGTCGTTCCAAAACCAGTCAGGCATGTCTTGAGTCAAACACCATGACAGCACAGCAAAAATGCGCTTTTCCTGGAAATAAGATATTCTTTGTTAAATAGCAGAGTATCGCCTTTTACAGCAAAATGGCGAATACCTTTCTCTGCCTCACATAAAACACAGGAGAAACTTCTAAACCCCACATTTATGTGAAATTGCGCGAGATTAATGAGTTAATGAACTTCAGTTATTATACGCAATGAAATTTCACGAAAATAGGAATAACGTGTTTATAACATCTAAAAACTTTTAAATTACTTGTCTGACAATTTTTTTTGGCATTCCATTTGTAACGAAATTATAAATTAAAGAACAATACACACTGTTCAATAAGAAAAGAATACCATCGAATGGTAATTAGAAAAATTAACATCTGAATATTTTAATTTATTTGCTCACCGGCTTGTCAAAATCTAAAAATGGCATCAAGTGCTACAAATTTGGAAATTAAAGATCTGACCAATTTTTTGCTTTCAGGAATCAAACATTTCTTTATTATTATTATTATTAGTTTAAGTTTTTATAATGAGGACAAAAGTTTATTAAGGTTATGTATAGGGACTGGGGAACTGCATGAAAAGTTAGATTTCATAATTTTTACGAAACTGCTTTTTGAAATTTAAAAATATCCAAGCAAGAATATTTGCCTGATTTAAAGCATTTTTGAAACTGTATGTCGTGGGGATATTCTGGGACATGACATTAAGCTCTCGAGGATGTATTTAGGAGGTTAGGGAGATATTCCAGGATGTCCTGAGGATGTGCAGCGTAAACGCGAACAACGTCTTCTGGATGTCCTAGGAATGTCTTTATACTATGTGCAATACATCTTAAGCAAACTGTTGAGGAAATAAAGGTGTCAGGACTTAGCGTTCTGTGCATCTTTTTTGGAAACATGGTCAATTCTGTAAAGTGTTCTTAACCTCCAATAGTCAGTCCTGAACTGGAACAGGGAGCGGAAGGTACGCTATGTTCTGATGTATCTGCTGGGCTGGATAATAACTGCACATGAAGGGATTTGAAATCCTCTTTTATTCAATCACTATTAAATACAAACCTCCTAATTCCGGAGAGATACAGAAAGTAAAAGACCACACTTTGGTCGTACTTAACAATCAAATAAATTTAAATACTAAACCTAAAATAGAAATTAAATTAAACTTTGCTTCGCAGAGTAATTCGCGGAAGTTGGCCTCTACCGAAAAGGGTGCGTAGCAAGGTATACTAAATACTACCGCACTTTAATTTGTTTTACAATGCAATCACGTAGTAAGCACTATGGCTTATAAATTTAAACTGCTAGCTGGTCAGGCGAACGTTGAGTGGCGTGACCGTGATCTGAGGCAAAGCTCTCACACCGAGAGGCTTAAATAGTGCTTGACTGTACTTCAAAATTAGCATAAGCTAAAAACGCGCGCTTCTTCTGACAGGAAGTTGAAGCAGAGAGGAGATAGAAAAGATTTAAATTAAAATAAACTTGGTTAGTTTAACTAAAACCTTACAAAGGCTTGGTCAAGATTTTATGGGCATGGTGAATATTTCTTCCTGTAACTTTAACTGGGAGATATAATTCATTTTATGGTACATTTTATATGCTAATTATTCTTTTTCTTTGAAATTTTTTAGTTTTTACTCACAGCAAAGCAAAATTTACATTTCTTACCTCATGTTTAATTCTCAACTCCAAAGTTAGTCATATTTAAGTAAGTTTAATATATGCTTTTTTGACATTAAATAGTTAATTCAATTAAGTAAGTTAACATATATGCATTTTTGCATAATTTCCGTCTCCGAAAAAACTCCATTAAATGTTCATTACGATGTAGATTATTAAAAAATATTACATACAGCGTACACATATACCTGCAAATTTCGAAATGGTTTAGTGAACCGCATTAAAATTGATAATTATTCTAATTTCGATACTGAACCTGTCATTGTGATTCAAAACCGACTGGCTTGTGACTGGATCACCATTCAGCAGAATTCTTGCTTCTGGAGAACCTTTCTCAATTATGATCTGCCCTTCGTCATGTACATGAATGATGGCATGGTTTTCTTGAATGCTAGAGAAATGAAATTTTATTTAAACGCATCACATAAAAAAGGGAGAAAATTATTTATTGATCATCACGCTGTGAGACAACATAGAGTATTATTTTAGAACTCTCACGAAGAAAATTGCAACAGCTGCATTATTCATGAGCTTGGTACACTGCAAAAAAAAATGGAACAGTTCTCTATCTCCCATTCTACATAAATTGACAAAATTCAACTTGTGCGTTTCATGTCTCGAAAGCGCTATTTAGGATATGTATTACATTTATACATAGGATTGTTCTCATATAGGTATTTTGATCGAAAATTGAACTTTTTCTGAAATGACATGCCGTGTTTTTTCCACATTTCGCAGAATCGAAATGTGGAAAAAACTCAAATTATGTTAAATTTCCAAGTTTTGTAAAAATAGCACGAGTAGTTTTTACAAAATTAGCTCTCAAACTTTTAGCTTCTCAATGTTAATATTGAATTTGGTACATATTTATTAATATCTCTTTTTTATGAAACTTGTTTACCATTTTTCTTTTCATATTTGAAAAATTTAAGTTCATTCCAAATAAAATTCGCTAATTTTTTTCTGACTTATTTTTAAATAATTTGTGTGAATTTTTGGAAAACATTTTGAATTATAACCTTTAAAATTTTTGCGATCATCTTAAAGTAGATGTATCTCTAAGCATACCAGCAAAAAATAGAGTTTTTTTATTCAAAATTTCCTAAGGTAAACGTGAATTTACATTTAGGCGCGTTTTGAAATTTGACGTATTTCTTATAAGCGATAGTAACAAAATGTGGTTTACGCACTCTGTTAAAATTATTTGAAGATATGAACGATGAGTTTTTTTTCGCTCGTGGACAATGAAAAAAAGAAGAAGAAAATAGGTTCACATCAAGAAGTTTTATATTATACTATAAATTAAGAAGTTCACCAAGTGAATTAATTTTGGCGGAAACTTCAAAAAATCCGCCACGATAAATTTTTAAATTTCTCCATAAATGTCTCACCAAAAATTTAATATCTAGGCATAATATGAGTCGCAGAATCGAAATATGGAAAAAAAAAGTGGTATATTATTTCAGAAAAAGGCCGATTTTGTGTAAAAATACCTATGCTAGGAGAATTGATGTATATAAATCTAACATATATCCTAAGTCGAGCTTTCCAGACATGAAAAACACAATTTGAATTTCCTCAATCGAACCAGTAGAACGGAAGATACAGAACTGCCCTCCCACTTTTTTTTTGTGCAGTGTATATAGAGGAGGCATATAGAGCAGTGTAACATAATTTTATATATTTTTATTGCATAATTGAACTGAAGTAGTATTTTCTAAAGTTTTGTGGTTGCGGCGCGCATTTGGAGATGACTATATTGCAGATTTCTGTTTGGTTTAATTACGTTGAGTTAATGATCACAAAAGGCTTCTTAATTTAATGATATCTCAAACATTTTTCAAACTTTAATTGTGAAACTCAGTTGATCAATACATTATGATAAGTAAATGATTTAAACCCATGAAGTCATTAAATAAAAATTAATCATTAAATTAGTCATTAAATAGTGAGAAACTTAAGTTTGTTGAATATAGTAAAGCACATTAGGGCTATCTGCCTAAGGGACGAATTGAAACTTCGTAAGAGAAACTGCCTTGCATTCACTTCACATATGGAGAAAATTATGAAAGCCAGAGCAAAAAGCATGCAGTAATGAATTACTTGGATTATGAACGTGTGAAAAAAATTCAACTTTCCACTAGTTTTGCAAAGAGTCAGATGAAATGATATATATACTACTTGCGATTTTGAATCACTGTATACTTGATCAGACTTTTTAATTTGACAAAATTAATCATCCCTCATTTTTTTAATTATCCGAAACATAAATCAGGAAGTATTCACTAAATAATAATTTTATAATGACTTCAGAAAAATTCAAACGGAATATTATGTATTTTATTTTATAATTTACTTTTATGGTAATTATAATTTCTAGAATGTCCTTTCTTTCTTTTCCCAGTTCTTTTCTTTTCTTCATTTTCTGGTGATTAAGCAAATAATCATAATAAGAAGAATGAAAGTGTTTGGTAAGAAATAACTTTTTTGAATTTTAGAAATTAAAACGAAGTAAAAGAAGATATTGCAACTATGTATATTTAAAGGATACCTTATTGAGTAAATATTTTTCGAGAATTTCACGAAATGAATACAGTTTGCAGTTATTTTAGTCTAGAAATATTGAATTCTATATTATATCGATACACTTGGAATTCAGAAAGCAAAAGTGTTATTCTATGCTCATACCTAGGCCCTAAGAGTAGAATATCAGAGTTATCTTCTTTTCCAATAGTATTTGCTCCCTTATGTAAAATATGTAGAATTTTTCCAGATAGTTGAGGATCAAAATTAAGATTTGAAAGATGAGGATGTTGCTTTTTAAGTTCTTCAAGCTTCGCTCTATTTTCATCCTGCAATGAAATGAGATAAGTATTAGAAGAATTTACAAAATAAGCAAAAAGTTTAGGATAATAGCTTATATCTCGATCAGTCTGAGAGTATCTCTAATTGTTTAGATTTGATGTTTCGGGGCCTGAGGTTTTTTAATAGATACAGCAGTTTGTTCATATAGGAAATATTTGTCTACGCTAGTGACAGTGCTCACTTCACGTGTAAGTATTCACCAAGTACGTTAACGTACCGACTGTTACTGTAACGTAGAAGTACTCACAAAGTCTGTCATTGTACTCAGTATGCATGAAGAATGATAGCGAAAACAATTACAAAATTCAAACGTCCGACTTAACTTTAAATTCGTCATAACTGAAAATTTTTTTCCGAGAAATGTAGTACTGTGTATAGCACCTATGTATATAAAACTTTCACAATATTTCATAGCAAGTTGAGGCTTGCTCTTTTGCTTAAACCTCACTTCTAAGTATTGATCTTATTTCAATAACATCTTGTAAGTTCAGTACTAAATTCATAATTTTTGTGCTTTTAAAATCATTTTCGTATCCATATATATTTTGTTTATCCATGGTTAATTTCTACTGTGGAAGTTTCATTAGTGTGTAATGTTCTACTCTTCTTCTGTTGTGTAGAACCTTAAGAGATAGTGATTGCACTGAGGAAGGGTTAAAACTGTCCTTTATTAAACTCTTTAACTTATTTACAATGCGACAACTTGACGCTAACATACTACGCCTCAACTTCGGCGGTAACTGAAACAGTGGAATCAAACTCAAAAATTTAAGATGTTCACAAATAGTAGAATTACACTACAGGGCTCATATAATCCTGTAGCCTACAGCGCGTAAATGAGTCTAGTGGCAGCAAGACAATAGCGATTAAGCCACGTCAAACTAGCAGTAACTGCTTAAACACAAGTTTGCGTATAAGCACGCACGGCAATTTCCCGGACTCTCTCTTTCTCTTTTGGAACGGCGATATTTAACTTATGCTTCCACAGGTAGAATTTCCATTTCTTGCACGCGCTACTAAATTTAAATATTCTGGCACTGACAGTTAGGGGAATGAAGGCTTATAGGAAAGTAACTTAAAATTAAAATTAACTGGTTATTTAAAATAAATATAAATCCTTACAAGTGCATAACTAAGTATTCCTTACATCAAAGATCCTTTGTGTATGCAAAACAGAGGTAATGAGACTAAGGTCAAATATAAATAACACTCGCCAACAGTGATTTTGCTAAATGAAGAATTTATGCCGATTCTTACACACTATTGTATGATCTTTACGCCGCCTAACTGGGATAGTGGTTAGTGAAGGTGACTGCCGTACCGAAGGGCCTGGATTCTAATCCCGGAGAAGGCATGAATGTTTTGAAATGTATAGTGTCTGTGTAGCATGAGGCATTCTAAATATGTGACGAGCCGAATGTCCTCTCGAGAGGTTGTGGTAGGAAAAGAGGTGGGGGGGCAAACCTTCAGATTCGTTCTCCAGGTGTGCTTTCCATCAAAATTGGGGGGCGGAACTGAGCAAAGTCGTACTGTCACCTGTATGGTGCTCAAGGATCTTGCCAATGACAGGCACAATCTTGCACTCCTTGGCACGATGAATTTCATGGGCTTGTTCTAAAGTTACTGTCAGACAACTGAAATAAATCACAACACCATCAACAGCAACGAACTTTACGAAGATGGAATTATTTCTTTCAAAATATTTCTAACATCGGCAGATTTTTTTATAATATTAAATTACTTCTCCTCATTTTTATCATTATGTTTTATTTTCCTCATGAGATTACTCCTTTTATTTCCCTCATGAGATACTGGGATTGTAAAAAGTCTATAACAAACAGACTTTCACTTAAATATACGATTTCTTAAATGTACTTGCTTATTTATATGAGAATTACTACAAGGAACAACAACGATTTTGCGAAAAATATAGTTCATACATTCATATGGTATTTTTGTGTATTCTTTATGAAAATGCAATCAAAATACTTCCTATCACCCATGGATTTTTTTTGTGATATGAAATCACTCTTCTTAACTTTTATCGTTATTCTTCCTTTCTCTCACTGATTATTGAATTACCCTGATTGTTGAATGAATTACTGTTGATTATTAAATTACTCTGGTGATAGAAATATGCACTGCGAAATTTAAGCAGTTTTATATCTCCTGTTCTAATGGGCCGATTGACGAAGTTTTTGTGTCTCGAAAGCACGACTTAAAATATATATTAGATTCGCATAAGCATTATTCTAATATAGATATTTTGACACCAAATCGGACATTTTCTGAAATGATATGCCAGGTTTTTTTCCATATTTCCATTCTACGTCTCAAATTATGCCAAACTGCCAAGTTTTCTAAAAATTGCTCGAGTAGTTTTTAAAAAATTATCTGTTAAAATTTTAGCTCCTCAATGTTAATTCCAATTTGATATATATTTATTAATAATTCTTTTTTCTTAAACTTACTTGGTTCCTTCTTCTAGAATTCGAAATTTAGGCTTAATCCAAATGTATTTCGCACATGCTTTGTGATTTATTTTTAAAATTTGTGTTTTTAAATATTTTTCATAAATGTTTCGAAAAACTTTTTGTATTATAAACTATAAAATTTTAACGTCCTCTTAAAGTAAATGTTTTTCTAGGCACACTTGCAAAAAATTAGTTTTATATTAAAAATTTTCTAAGACATACATGAAATTACATATTGGCGCTTTTTGGAATTTCGCATCTTTTTTTTAGAGCGATGATAACGTCAAATGTGGTTTACGCACTTTGTTAAAATTATTTTAAAGTATGAAAGATGACTTTTTTTCCGCTCTTCTGCAATGCAAAACCGGAAAGGAAAATAAGGGTGCTATAAATTTAAGAAGTTCGCCAAGTAAAATATTCTTGGTGCAAACTGAAAAAAATACGCCAAGATAAATTTTTGAATTTCTCCGTAAATTTCGCACCAAATTCTACGAAATTTAATATTTAAGTATAATTTGAGTCGTAGAATCGAAATATGGAAAAACATTGGCATGTCATTGCAGAAAATGTCGGATTTTCTGTCAAAATACCTATGCTAGAATAATTCTAATATAAATCTAATATATAGCCCAAGTCGCGCTTTCGAGACATGAAAAACGCAGTTCGAATTTCGTCAGTCGGCCCAATAGAACAGGAGATATAGAAGTGTTCACCTTTTTTTGGGGGGGGGGAGTATATTTGAAACTAACGTAAAAAACTTATAAGCAACAAATTAACAAGCAAAATTCTAAATCTGTCTTAAAGTATTAAATCTAAAGTCAGTGCTCTTAGGCTGTAGAAGCATAAGTTTCGATAAATTACTCTTTCCTCAAGTAAGGAGGTCGAAAATAGAATAAAGGAATTATGGAAATTTCATCTAGTTGTAAAGGAAGTGCAGAGTGATAAAATCCTGATGAATTACAATTTTAGTAGTGCTAAAAATATAATTTTTTTGGTTTAGAAGTTTAAATTTACAAGAAAAGTCTCTTTTTACTCACCGCTTTTTGAGCTTGACGGGCTAATCGTAATTTCTCTTCGTATGTCTGTTTAATTTGTTGTAATTCTCTTTCATTTTCAGCCATGGCTGCTTTCATTTCTTCTTCCCATCTGTTTCTGTGTTTCACGACCTCTGAAAAATTAAGAAAACTCCTAAAATGTCACAAATCACACATTATATGAATTTTATTGGTAATAAAACTTAAGCTTAGTAATCTGAGCATGAATGGATTATGTATAATGATGCACGTAATTTCAAGAATGTGAGTTTAACATGGTATGATAAGCTATGAATTATTGGTTAGTAAAGACTTGAAATCTACAACACACTGGAAAAACATATTAAATTTAATCTGGTTTGTTGTGAAATGTAAAAAGAATTAAAAAAGAAGAGTTATTTTTCTTAAAAGAAATGAGTCTGAAATTCAATGGTTTAAAAACTTTTCAACAGGAAGAACAAGTATATAACATCAGGCTTCACTAGGCTTGCTTTTGTGCTCACTTTATTTATATTGTGATGATTTTTCATATAATTTTCTACTTAGTTTTATCTTTTATAGCAACTCAAGCTACGAATAAAAATTGCCGGAATTATTTTGAACTAGCGGAAGTATCCGATGCCAGTTAAGTTAGATTTAAAGTAATGCGTCTAACATCAGAGAGAACGATACCGCTGTAATCCATCTTTAATAACGATGCAAAAAATACGATTCATAGTCATACATTTTTCAGTCTAATGCGATATGGAACCTACATAAAAATGTCGATAGGAAAATAAGCAAATTCTCCCTCATTATATCACCAACAATGACACGCAGTTTTTAATTATTTTCCTCTTCCTAATCACAATGGTCGTAAAAGCTTGAGTTCCATCTAATATTTCACCTATATTCAATTTTAGTCGATTAAAGTGGCAAAATTTTATAATTGATCATAAATCAATAACACAGACAAACAAACAAACAGATATTCTTCCTTATTAGTCCAAAGGGATTTAGTCCCGAAGGACTATTACTTTCGTTTTGCGATTTTGCGTCGGAAACACAAAAACGGCGTATCACTTTTCAAATTGTTGCCACTAAATGTTATCGCTCTGCATTAAAGTTTAAAAAATGAAAATCTGCATAAATGTATGCATGTTTCTCGCATTGTGATAAAATCTAGAGCCATCGAATTTTGAATGACGTAATCCTACTGCGAATATGGGTATCTGGAAGCCCTAATTTTGAATTTGAAATTTGCTTTATTATCGATTTTATGTTTTGTAACATTTCAACGAATTTCTGATTAACAAACTAAATGATTTCAAAGCGAGCAATGGCAACACTGTACGGAAAAAAAACATTTTTATCTCCAGCGCACGAGACTTACGGAAATTCTAAAGATATGTTCATTTTAAAATGATTTTGCGATATTGATTTTGAACTGAATTTTATGGTTTGAGTACGTAGTACATGATATTTAATAAAAAAAGTAGCACACGAAACGTTAAAAAAACGCGCCGTTGGACGTAATCTAAAATCTGAAATCTTTCAGATTTTTTTTATATGTATAGATTTTGTCAAACTTACAAATTTTTGATTAACAAACTATACGAGTTGAAAGCGAGCAGTAGCAACACATTTGAAAATAAAACATTTTTATCTCAAACGAGGGAGACTGTTGCCACTCGGAAAAATGAGTGTGAAAATTAGTGCTTTCAGTGTTTTTAATAAATATTTCGGCTGATTAAAGTCGTACGAAGACGGGAATACTCGAAATGGTTTCCCACGAATTTTTGGAATTGGGAATAATGTATTTAACGTTTGGCAGTGCTATTTTTATTTCATCGTAAAAATTAGAAATTTTTTATTAACAAACTCTAGGATTTGAAAGCGAGCAGTGGCAACAACTTTCAAAATAAAGCAGAATTTCACCTCTTGCAAGACTGTTGCCACCCGGAAAAATGAGGGCAAAAATGATCGTTTTTCTGAGTTTTTAATTAATAGCTCTGATTTTAGCTATGTTTTTTTCGAAAAAAGTGGACGTCGACCTTTTCCAGGACCCAGAAAAGAATTGTAGAAAGCTTGGTGACGATAGCTATAGTAGTGACTGAGTTATTAGAGCACAACAAAACACAAAAACTTTCTTCTTCATATACATAGATACAAATATATTAAATATCAAGTAAGTAAACTGAATCAGAGCTTTGAGGGGAGACAGAGAAAATGCCATAGTTGCTACAGTTGGTTTTCTGGAATGTGGACATTAAGGAGAACGAATCTACAGATACCCCTGCCCTACTGCTAAAATGTAAAGCTTACCCTTTCCTCATTAAAACACCCAAAAGTTATCTATCAAGCAGAGACTCATCTCGCTTTACGAAAAAAAAAACACATTTACATTCTAGTACGTGTCATCATTTCGGAAAGTGTTGTTGCTGAAATTTTTTCTAAACTCTAGCAGCTATATTTGTAAGTTGGCAGGAAGTACAAAAGATTACCTGCTTCCTACACTCTATAACAAAAAAATTGAGGCACCAAGAAAGAATTATCAGATTGCTTTGGAACTTAGTATGCATAAATGCTTTTATCACATATACAAATGATTGAAATTTGGTCCAATGAATTTGGTGTTCAATGAATGAATAGTGCGATCTCCAGCGCATCGGAACTGCACATAGAGCAGGTGTACATACGGAGCTGTTCTTCAACTGTTATTAAAAATTTCTGTGGCAGTGCGATTTAAGATACCTTTCAACGACTGAAGAAATGCCTCGCAGTAGTATTCGAGGTCATTACGAGCAACTGTAATTACGAGAGTCAACTGTCATTATTCATTATGAGAGTTTGAAAGAGGTCATATCATTGGATTGAAAGAGGCAAGTTGGGCAAATCGAAGAATCTCTCGTCATATGAGTCGAAGCGATGCGGCGATTAGAAGATGCTTGCAAGAATGAGTGGACAATGGCAGATTTCAACGTCATGACGGTAGCCGTCGACCTAGGGCCGCAACAGATCGGGAGGACAGAATGATTGTTATATCAGCTGCCACAGCGCTTGATTCATGGCTATCAACGATCAGACGTGCGACCGCACATGAGTGTCCACCATGACCATTCACAGACGGTTGATAGAGCGAAATCTACGCTCGTACCGACCGTTACGCCACTTGCCACTCCTGCTTTCACTATTGCATGCCACACAGACCTCAACCAGGAGTTATGGATTGGGATGCAATTTCCCTTGATATCCGGATCCCTTTGGGCGTCATTAGAGACACACTTACAGCACAGCGGGATGTCGACGACATTCTGTTTTGCTACCGTTCCTTTTGCAGTACCCTGGCCATATTTTACAGCAAGATAATACCAGACCACATACGGCACGTGTTGCTATGAGCTGCTTTGTAGCTTGTCAAACACTTCCTTGGGCAGCCAGATCACCAGATCTCTCTCCCATCGAGCACATTTGGGATATGATGGCATGGCGACTGCATCTACCAGGGAATGTTGATGACCTAGCCTGACAATTGGAGCAAATGTGGCACGAAATACTGAAGGAGACCCTCCGGGAGCTTTATCAGTCTATGCCACGTAGTGTGGCAACTTGCATCCAGGCTAGAGGTGGGTCAACACTTTATTGAGCTCGTACTTTGTAACTATGAAATAAATCATTCAATTATTCTGAAATTTTAATAATTTTCTATTCTGTACATAATCTTCCTATCCACCAGTTTTTGTCTTCATCGAACAACTCCTTGGTGAGCCGATGTTTTTTGTTATAGAGTGTATTTTTAATTGCATTACTCAACATGTCGTCACTAATAACATTTGTGTTACATTTTAACTCCTATCTTGTATCTTAGCAAGTAAGAAGTGTTAGGCGGTAAGTTGTCAATCTCTGCAGGTAACCTCTAGGATCAACCGTTAGGTATAAGAAAAAGCAGTCCAAGTTAGTTTTAAAGTCTTAGAAGGTATTAGGTTAGGAATAAGCTGAACCATTCCACTGTAGTTCTACTGTAATTCCACCAAAATCCCACTGTATGTAAACTACAATAGAATTTTGGAAGTAATCAAGACTTATAAAAGAACGTTCTGACTCGCCTCCAAATTTGGCATAGTAGGATGATTTAGTGGCATTTACTTAAGAAGCAGTGAATTGATTTGTGATACCTGCCACGCGTTCTATCTATCGATGAAAATTTCAGCTGATCTTTCACTTTTTAATTAATTTCGTATTTCAAATTTTTTAATAAACGCCGATACCACTTTCCCATACAAAACAATTTCAGGTTTTAAAGATATGAAATTATACATATTTTTTACATTGTATAATTTCTTATATCATATAACTTCGTATCTTTAAAATGATTACTTTATTTTAAGTTAAAATAAAACAAATATTATTGATTTTATTTTCATATGAGGACTTCATTGATTGTCAGCAACGCATTTTAAGGTGCGCTTACATTAATTTTTGTATTAAATTACATATTTTGTAAGGCATTTCTCTCGCCTTCTTAACATGTCTTCGTGGTGTAGTGGTACTCTCGTATTCGAGAAGTCCGTGGATCGAGTCCCGGCGAGGGCATTGCTCATTCTTCATATCTCCTACTACAAAATAATCTAATAACTCTATAATGACCTAAAAAAGGTGGTGGATGATGATTCTCCACCACCAGGATTTGATGATTGGGTCTTCTAATCCCCAGTGGCCCTTTAAAAGGGAGGGGAGTATGTAAGGTATTTCTCCCGTCTTCTTAACATGCCTTCATGGTGTAGTTGTCAGCACGCTCGGCGCGCATTCGAGAGGTCCGTGGCTCGAGTTCATCTCTCCTGCTTCTAAATAACCTAATGTCTCTACACTTTAATGCTTTGTTGTAAATAAAAAAAATCAAGTTGGGGTTTAATTTTGTACTTTTGTTACGTACATGTATATTTTTAAATATTTACCTTTATATAGGATTTTCATAATTATCTTTCAGATATGTGCATAGAAGTCTGGAGCAAGACAACAGGCAATAATCATAGAGCAACACAAGGTCGCATATGCAAACGCTGCACGCCCACAAAGTCAGAGACAAACGCATGTGCAAAAGCTACAAGCCCACGAAGACAGAAACGAAGACAGGTAACAAAAAAAAAATAAATGAGGATTGATTCAACATACAGAACAGTATTATTTGAAATGGAACTGTTAAAGCAGGTATTCGAAGTTGTGGTCTCATCAGCAGCACCACCTGGAGGAACGACTCGCGCCATCACGTGTATTCATAAACTAATCTTCTTAAATAGACCCCAAAATTGCCTCAATAAATCCTCATTATTTGCAACATGTCTTGCGTCTTTCTATCTCTGTCTCAGCAGATGTGCAGCTCTTCGGGACTGCGCGTACAACTCTGTGTTTCTGTATGACTATTGCCTGTTATTGTGTTCCAGACCTCTATGCACATTTCTGAACAGTGCTGAAATATGCTGTATATCAGTTTCAAAGAAATATCATTATATTTTAATTTTATAAAGTACACTTTTATTTACGAATATATCTTTTTCTCTAAAATTTGAATAGTGTGTATGGCACATCATCATTTCTAATCATTAAACCAAAATACACAAATCAACCAAATAAAATTTTATGACTATACTGTATGATTATATTTATAATAATTTATATGCCTCTTAAGCAGAACCTAGCCTTCAAAAACTCTTACCATCATCTGTCATTCCAGGTTTGATAGGTACATTCATTACACCTCTTTCTAACATTTTTTTAAGCTTCTCGTTTTCTGCCCTCAGCTCCCGAATGAGAATTTCTGTTGGATCTTCATTGATGGTAGCAACAGTTTTGATTTGCTTGGCTCGATCAGCTGTAAAGAATCATTCTAAATTATTATTTCAGAAGCTCAACATAAAATGTTCCGGAGGGATTTAAATAAAAATCTTCTTACCATACCGCAGAGTAGAGAGTGTTTCTTCATAGTTAATATCAGCCGGACTGATACATGCTATCTAAAAATAAACATGCCCTAAATTATAAGAAATTAAAATGTTTAATTTAAGGTACATATTTATAACTTGATTTATTTTAAGTTTATCGGAAGTTATAAAGTCTTTTTAATTTTTAACATTGCATTTTAGTGGGATTGCGATTATAATGTGCGTCGATTCAATATGGTAACTTGTAGTCCAAACGGGCTTTGTCCCTGAAGAATATTGTTTTGGTTTTGCAATTTTGCATTGGGAACATTAAAAGTCTGAATCACTTCTCAAACTGTTGCCACAAATTATTGCAGTCCTGTATTATATTTAAAGAAATTAAATAATGAAGAATCTGCATAAATGCATGTATATTATTCCAAATGTGATAAAACAAAGGCACCTAGAGCCATCTAATTTTGAGTAACGTACGTTTCCACCCGAATATGCGCACCTGGAAGCCCGAATTTGGAATTTGCTTTATTATTGATTTCATATTTTGTAAAACTTTAATGAATTTTTGATGAACAAACTCAAACGATTTAAAAGCGAGCAATGGCAACATTCTACGAAAAAAAAAACATTTTTATCTAAAGCGCGCGGAACTGATTATCAAAAATTCTAAAGATGTACTCATTTAAAAATTATGTTGCGATATTGCTGTTGAACTGAATTTTATGGTTTAAGTGCGAAGAACATGATATTTAATAAATAAAGGTAACACACAAAACGTTAAAAACGCTCCTTTGGACGTAATTTAACATATGAAACCTTTTAGATTTTCTTTCATTTCATATTTTGTAAAACCTAAATATTTTTTATTAAGAAACTCTACGATTTAAAAGCGAGCAGTGGCAAGAGTTTTGGAAATAAAGCAAATTTTGATCGCCAGCGGCCGAGACTGTTGCCACTCGGATCAAATGAGGGCGAAAATTAGCGTTTTCAGAGTTTTTAATTAATATTTCAGATGATTAAAGTCGTTTGAAGATGAGAATATTCGAAATGGCTTTCCACAACTTTTTGGAATAAATAAACCTTAATAAATAAAGGTAACACGCAAAACGTTAAAAAACGCCCCTTTGGGCGTAATTTAAAATCTGAAACCTTTCAGATTTTAATTTTTTGTTAATTAATATTTTCTTAATCATTTTATGTCTGCATGCTTAACTCACAGACATAAAATGCAAATCATGTACATTTCATATACTAGTTTTTAATGCCATAAATTGCACTAACGTATGAAAAGCTTTGAACTTTTTATATAATGCGATAAGAAATTATCATATTATTGCGTTTTACGGGTTTGTGGATCTAGAGTAACTGATGATAACACTTGATGAAGAATCAAGACACAATTTATTTGCCGGTAAGCACTATTACACAGGACAGTTCTAAAAACACGTTTGCAGTTGTCGAAAAACTACGATAAACACGTTGAGACAATCAGCAGCACCGGTGAATGCAATTAAGGTTATCTTATAGGGTTATCTTCACGGCAAATCGCAAAAGTGTAGCTCCCGACTAGGCCAATAGTTCTCAAGCTAAACTCCGAACTCAAGATATTACTACACTACTGAATTCAAAATACTCCTACTCCGCGTACAGGTAGGGTATATATAGATTTAACTTACCTTCTAGAATATTCTTTGGAAAACCCCTAAAAATGCCTCTAGAATGTTCTAGAACCTATCTCCGTCTATGGCATATCACAAATATTATCGGCAAATATCACCAAATGGGCGATTTGGCGCCAAATATGACAACCCTGCCTTTCCCTGCCAATTTCTGGCAACTCCAAACTCGCTTTGTTGGGAAGCTATCTTACGCCGCTGGGCAATTCGCAACAATATTTTCTCTCTCAGGTAAAACAAGCAATAAAATGATTATGAACTGTCAAGCACTTGTAAGCGTGATATATAAAAGTTGGCATATAAAGTGCATTTGATATGATCGATAGGCCCAAATCATATTACATATTATATGCCAACATTTTATGCGCATTATACACGTGTATGCTAAGATGGGGAAAATAAAAGACATTATTTATATTATTATATTAAAGCCTCTATTATAAAGATTTCCCTCTAAATGGTGGACGGTATTTACATTAAAGCTTCTATTACTTTGCATCAAGATATGGAAAGCTTTTAGCATATTTACTGTCACTTCTATATAAAACCTCTTTTATTAAAATAGCGATATGTTTTCTAAATATTTAAAACCCTTTTGCAATTTCTTAGCGCAGTGCATTTTTTTGTTCTTATTTCTTCTATATTTTTGTGAATTACTTCAAGTATCTAAAGTTGCTTGTGTATGTTTAGATCAAGCATTTTAATAAAGTTTCTATTTATTATATTTACAAATGTACAGGCTAATGTAAAACTTAATGTTGTTTAACTTATAAAGGTATTTTTTCTCAACTAAGCTAAGGTTTTCACACTAACTAAGCTAAGGGGAGGAGCTAAGGTTTCCGAATTCGTGGTGTAACTAGAAGCACGCTGGGCGCATATAGAGTAGGTCTGGTGTTCGAATACCGGGGAGAGCACCCGCGGATTTCTTAAGTTTCCTCACATCGAAAAATTCAAAATTACTCTAAAAAGTTTGTATTATCCTTAAATATGCGTAAAGAATTCTTTCTTTCACATTACAATGTTCTTCTTAGAATTGCCCAATCAGTTTCTTATATGTCTCAATATCATTTATTATTATTTCTGCATATATAAATAATATTCATTCTATGTTTCGTGTTGAATAAATAATTAATTCTATCAAGATTTATGTCAACGTTTAAAGCACTCTTCCAAAAACTTGTATCCTTGAGAATTTTCCTTGAATAAATTCTCAATTCTTTATTTCATTAAAAACTAATGGAAAAGTTGCCCTACTTAGGTGATTTTATATTTTTAATGGTTCTCGATGTTAAAATCATTTATAACTTCTGAAATATGAACCTATCATCTGTCGCGCTGTCTCATGTAACTGAATTAACAGTTAAAGCTTTAGAAATACGATGAGGAATGAAATTAGAAATAAAACTGATGATGCGAATATATCAATTTTGTGACATGCCTCACCAAATAGCTCGCTGTTATGCAATAGCTGCCTAGATAATGTTATAAATAACCGATGCAGCAAACGAATTTGTGGTAGCAAAGAACGGAACAAATAACATATTCAGAAACATGGCTCAGTTGAAAAGTGGGCAAAAGAATCAACTATGTTTAATTTCAGATAAATAAAATATGGCTGCAATGGGACAAAACCACGAGTGATACATCTTGTGCGAACAAAACGTGTACAAAACAGGAAGCAATAATTTTCAACTGCACTTTTATTATCTCCTGGTACCACCTTTCCAAAATCTCTTCGCATCACTCTAACAAATTCTTGTATTTTTGAGGTGAATAGAAGAGGTCTAGTCAATCAAATTTCTAGCACATATTCACTTTCTTGCAGTGGGAACAGCGATTCAAAGAAGCCAACAGCGAGAGAGCTATCAATATAAGTATGTCTATGTCATTTGTTATCACAAATGCGAATCTATCTCAGTACTTCATTATTTACAAATGAGAGAAACTACGTTGTCGATGGATATGGGTTTGAAACCAGGACAAAGCTTGGGTAATAGGATCATTGCATCTAAGAGGATTAAAAACACGTAAAAACCTACCCACCTGCAAGGCGTTTTCGGAAGAAGAGCTGATGTTGACAAAAGAGAAAGGGGAGAGAAAACCATTGAATATTTTGCCCAGAGATAAAGTTGCAGTAGTGTTTGTTATTTAGATGGATTTATCTACATGTAAACGTATATTCAAATTGATTGGCTACTTCCTTTTGCTCAAGCACTCGCACTTAAAAGATGAAATGGAATTTAGGTAAGCTATGTAAATTATAAGAAATGATTTTAACCAGCATTAAAAATGTGTGATATGAGTTATAGGTGAGTGAATAACTATAATAGTGAATAACAGTGTGCAAAACTGTGATGTATGATTAACAAATAATAATGTAATTTGTGATTATGGCTTACCATTACAGTCTTGCTGTTTCCACCAAGAGCATTCATTAAAAGGCGAGTTAGAACTGAATCACGGTAAGGAACTAAATAAAAAATATAATAAAATGTTTTTTTTAAAAATCAGCTCTTATTTAAGATTCATAAAATAATTAATGAACTAAAAGGAGAAAAATAATTTATTATGTAATTTAATGAGAACAATAAATTAAAATATTCTCTTTATAGAATTCATCTCCAGTTTTATATCACGAATAATAAAAGCGTGGGATGCCCTTGATAAATTTATAAAGATAAAGACTTATGCCTTTGGCAATGCAATTAACAGATTTGGAATTTACACAGCCAGGCTAAATAGTGGTAAGGGGATATATATTAATTGCAACATACTTACTGTTTTAAGCGTTAAAAATAACATGTATTTACACAGTAAGAAATCAAGGAAAGATTAAAAATATTTTAAGGACAGCATCGAAGTACCAGAAATAAAGTGCATTAAAAATATCTGAAAATTATCAGTTATCACAGGAAATTGGCCTAACGAAACAGCTAGGAGGAGCTAAGGGTATCTCATTATAGAATTCTAGCAGATAAATTTCAAACATTTATTTCTCATTTCACTCACTACAACACAAATTCATTGACATACACCATCGCTCAAGCAGGAAACAGTTTATAATGAATAAGCCCAAACATGGTTGATATATGTGAGTGACATTTACGAAATAAGTTTCTATATACATAGAAATATGTAATAAATAAACGAAAAAATACGCAAATCGGAAAAGAGAAGACGGAAATATACGCAAAAATACGCAAATCGGAAAAGAGAAGACGGAAATATACGCAAAAATACGCAATGAACATATAACATACTTATAGCCAAATGTGGTATGGTCAAAATTTAAGCAAACATTTATCTAGTAATGTAATTTTTTAAATGAATTGCACGCAGAGACGGATAATTCACTTGCTTTCAATAGCATCACTGACTGTGTTTTAGTACTTATCCTTGTAGATGTACACATTCAGTTCTAAGACAGTACTTTATGAGACGCCGTCCATATTCTATGTCCTGCAATGCATATTTTTGGCATGTCCCATATACAGTGGTGGTCAAAATTGTGGACACTTTTGGAAATTTTTATGTTTTTGAAATTTGTATGCTTATAGAAAACGTTACGTTTCACAAAATGCAAATTTGTATATATCATTTTAAAGAGAATTTATTACTGAATTCAATACAAAACACAAAATTCAATTATTTGCAATACAAAAAAGTTAAACGATAATAATTATCGATATACATTAGATAGTGATGATTGCAGTCAGTTATCAGTCCTTAGTAGGGTACCCTTTATTTTTGATTACAGCTTCACATCGACATTTCATTGAGCTGACAAGAGTTTTAAGCTCTTCTTTCGTTATTACATGATGCCAGGAAACAATTATAGCCTGAATTAGTTCCCTTTTATTTGATGACATTCATTCGGACAAGAGTTTTCAAACGGTGCCACAAATTTTCGATATGATTGAGGTCAGGACTGTTTCCTGGCCATGACAACAATTTAATGCTCTTTGTACGAAACCACTTTTTCAATATTTTGGCCGTGTGGCAAGGAGCAGAATCCTGCTGCAAAATAAACGAAGCATTGTTGGGAAAGAGATCTCAGATGGAAGGTAGAAGTTTTGGTTCAAGAATAATGTCAATGTATTTTCTGGCATTCAGTGTCCCATCGATGACACCCCTCAGAGGCTCACTTTTGTGAGTACGGGTGTGGCAATCCCGAGGTACCCTAGCCCTTCAGGGGATCATCTTCTTGATGAGACGGGTGTCACGATCCTGGAGCCCCAGTGATCTATCCTCTTTTCCGTCTGCTCTCCTCTGAGCTGAAGCTTTCTTCCTTCCTTTCTCCCTTGTGGTTTTCCTCTTCGGAGGTTGGGGCTCGTCATGAGAGACTAGAACAGCCCTTGTCTCTAGTTTTCGAATGACGAGAAAACTGCCCACGTGTTTGCCGTGCGTGGAGACCCGTGTCGCTGGAAAGGAGGGTCCTGGTAGTTGAGGGGCGAGGTACTGTCCCCAACACACTGCTTTGGCCTCTGCTTCAGCTAAACGGGTGGCACCTTGTCGTCCTCACGGGTGTCAATCGGCTGGTCACTAGTCCTTGTGTCAGTGGCTTGGGGATAAGCTCTCGGGAGTTCCTGCTTTCGGGAAAGCCGACTGTGGGGCTTCAGTTTGCGTATAGGTCTGGCTAACCCTAACACAGGAATCTGTGTTCCCTTGTTGGGCTCCGTGGTGGGTGGGGCGGTCGGACCCGAATCTTAATCTCTTCATTATGGATACTCACAAAATACATATTATAAGTCATCCCGACTCTAGTCCTGTCATTTCCAATCCCAATCTGCCTATAACATCAACTAACAAAAAAGCACGTACCGATGCAAATGCCAAAGAAACTAATTGTCCTCGCTTTCTTGTTGTTTCTAGCCCTTCTGGTGAATTACAAAAGATGTCTCCCTTTCTGATCAGCAAGTACATTCATTCATGTGTTGGTGAGCCAAGGAACATAAAGCGTCTGCGTTCTGGCGACCTGCTTATTGATACCGTTTCGGCCACCCAGTCTGCTTCACTTTCACGTCAAACCAAACTTGGACAAGTACCGATATCTGTGTCAGAACACAAAACACTCAATTTCTGTAGAGGTGTTATCTCGGAAATCGACCTTCTGTTTGTTCCAGAAGAAGAGTTCGTCTCCGAGTTAGCTGACCAAAGGGTTTGTGCTGCTAAGCGGATCAAGATGCGTAAGGAAGGTCAGTTGATCGACACGAAACACGTGATCCTGACCTTCAACTCGCCTGATCTGCCGAAGAATATAAAGGCTGGGTATCTTAACTGTCCCGTAAGACCCTATATCCCAAACCCTATGCGATGCTTCCAATGCCAGCGTTTCGGCCATTCCAAGATATCCTGTCGTGGCAACCTGACGTGCGCTCGATGCTCGTTGGTTGGTCACGATAGTGAAAACTGCTGCGCTGCGCCATTGTGCATTAATTGCAAAGGTGACCACCCAGCATTTTCTCGTTCATGTCCAAAGTGGAAATCGGAAAAAGAAGTTCAGGCAACTAAAGTTACTAGGAACATCTCATATGCTGAAGCCAGAAGACTAGTGCAAAGCACACAGCTGCGACAAAATACATCTTACGCAACTGCTGTTAAATCTTCTCGTACAGTTGCCACCCAAACATCATTCGTTACGCAACCTTTACCAAACAAACACCAACAGATAACAAGCAACCAGAGAAAAGACAACCCCACACATACAGTACAAAAAAAAGACACAGTTATGCAAAGCAAGCCGAAAAATGTCGCTAAGAAAACGTCTGATAAAAATAGAAGCCCCAGCAATAGCTCTTTTGATGGGATGCTTTCTGAATCTGTGGATTCAGACAATATGGAAGTAGAAGAGGGTTTAGAAGCTCCCAAGCATCTGCTTCCACGAAAAACTAAGAAAGAACACAGAAAGAGCAAACATCAAACATAATGGCCACCCTCATCTCTTGGAACAGTCGCGGCTTCCACCGCAATTTGACAGATATAAAATATATCATCAATGATCATCATCCTGTATGCTTCGCTCTACAGGAGACTAACCTGAAACCGGAACAGCCAGCAAAACTTCGGAGGTTTTCTTTCGTCAGAAAAGATAATATTGCAGGTGAGCGTGCCAGTGGATGTATAGGCCTCCTCACCTCACTGGACCATCCAATCAATGCACTTTCTCTGACAACATCCTTCCAAGTTGTCGCTGTACAAATAAATTTCAATGTCGTATTTTCCGTAGTTTCAGTTTATTTGCCTCCAAATGAGCACATTGATCAAGAGCGTTTAAATGAGCTTGTAAAGCAGCTGCCTGAACCCTTTATCCTTATGGGAGATTTTAATGGGCACAGTCCGCTCTGGGGAAGTAAAGACACCAATTCACGAGGAAGACAAATTGAGCAGCTGATCCTGCTGAGAACAGCCTTTGTTTCCTCAATACCGAGCAGGACACATACTTCCACGAGCCTACAAAAACATTCCACGCTATTGATCTTGCCATTTGTTCACCGTCTCTCCTGCCGTATTGCACGTTTAGTGTCGGCAATGATCTCTACAGCAGCGATCATTACCCCATCTTTGTATCTCTCGCACGAAGAGGAGCAAACTCCATGTCGAGGCCCGTTCGATTTATATTTGAAAGGGCAAATTGGGACCTCTTCTCTTCTGTTGCTGACCTCACAGAGGAAATGGTAGAAAATGTGCAAATCGATGATGCTGTGGAATACATTACTAATGTTATAAACCAGGCAGCTGTGCTTTGTATCCCCAGAACATCGGGTAAACTGGTAAAATATTCCAAACCTTGGTGGAACCGTGACTGTCAGGAAGCACTTCAAAAACAGAGAAAAGCTTGGGGAATCTTTCGCAGATACCCAACTTTCCGAAACTATTTAACATTCAAAAGAGCCAAAGCAAATGCGAGAAAAGTAAGACGGCAGAGCCAAAGGGATTCCTGGATTTCATATGTGTCAAGAATAACATCCTCTACACCAAGTAAACGAGTTTGGGAGAGAGTTAAAAAAGCATGTGGAATATATAAAGACCACTCACTTTCCTTTTTGGAAAAAGATGGCCGAGTGATTAGCTCCATAGAAGAAATTGCAAATACTATTGGTGAGACATTTTCTGCCGTTTCTTCCAGCAGAAATTATTCTCCCGCATTTCTTTCTATTAAGCAGCGCTCCGAAAAAAATCCCATTGCTTTCAATTCCTCCAACTCTGAACCCTACAATAGGGATTTTACTATGCTTGAGTTAAAGAGAGCTTTGTTCCAGACACACAAATCTTGTCCGGGTCTTGACGGCGTGAGCTACGATATGCTGAAGCATCTATCCTATAAGTCACTGAACGCCCTTCTCACTCTTTACAATAGGGTGTGGAAGGAGCATACTTTCCCCAGTGCATGGAGGAGAGCTGTTGTCATTCCTATCGCTAAGCCAGGAAAAGACCCACGGAATCCCTCGAATTATCGGCCAATAGCCCTTACGAGCTGCATATGCAAACTGTTTGAAAAAATGGTAAACAGCCGCCTAGTTTATTTCTTGGAAAAGAATCATATCATATCGCCTTATCAGAGCGGTTTCCGAAAAGGAAGAACGACCATGGATAACATGCTCCTTTTGGAAACATCCATTCGCAAAGCCTTTGTCAGAAGAAACCATCTTGTCTCTGTCTTTTTCGACATTGAGAAAGCATATGATAAGGCATGGAAATATGGTATACTTCGTGATCTTCACGACTGTGGCTTGCGTGGCGACCTGCCAATTTTCATCACAAATTTTCTGAGGGAAAGGACTTTTCAAGTCAGAATTGGTGCTGCCTTATCAGACGTCTTTGTACAAGAAGAGGGTGTGCCTCAGGGCTGTGTGCTCAGCGTTACTTTATTCACTTTAAAAATAAACTCTGTCTTAAAGCAACTTCCTCCCACAGTTTTAGGATCATTATATGTTGACGATCTGCAGATTAGCTGTCATGGGGCAGATATGAGACATGTAGAAAGACAACTGCAGATAGCTCTGAACCGGATTCAGGACTGGTCAGACAAACAAGGATTCCTGTTTTCGAAGCAAAAGACTGTTTGTGTGCACTTCTGTAGGAAGCGAGGACTCCATCCTGAGCCTGAGCTACATCTTCATGGATCAGTGATTCCAGTACAACCTGAAGTAAAGTTTTTGGGAGTGATGTTCGACCGAAAACTTACCTTCCTCCCTCATGTTCTACATCTGAGGAAGAAGTGTACCAAAATATTAAATCTTCTAAAAGTCTTGGCGAACACCTCCTGGGGCGCAGAGTGCTGCTCTTTACTTCATATTTACAGAGCACTTGTCCGCTCTAGACTGGATTATGGCTCAGCTGTTTATGGATCTGCGCGGCCATCAGTTTTGCTGAAACTAGACCCTGTTCATCATCAGGCACTGCGGATCTGTTCTGGGGCATTCAGGACATCTCCGGTGCAGAGCCTGTATGTTAACTGTTACGAACCAGCCCTCCTTCTCCGGCGTGAACAGTTCTCTCTTCAACAGTATTTTAATATATTGTCTCAACCTGAGAATCCTAGTAAGCTATGTTTGCTTGATGACATGTGTGACCTTCTATTTGAAGCACGACCATCTTGTGTTGCTCCCTTTTCCTTAAGAGTTCGGTCTTTGATTGAAGAGCATTCCATATCTGATATATCCGCCCAAGCAGTACAACATCTTGAAATCCCACCTTGGGAAGATGCGAGGATCAAAATTATTGATGTTTTTCGGTGCCACAATAAACAGAACACTTGCGACGTAATATATAAACAACTCTTCTTTGAACACAGAAATAAATATAGTGATCCTGTTGCCGTATACACAGATGGGTCAAAAACAGCTTACCATGTTGGAGCAGGATTCGTAATCGGTGACCACATCGAGGGCAGACGTTTACACTACGCTTGCTCAGTCTTGACATCTGAGCTCAATGCTATATATTACGCTCTTTGTTACATATCAAAGCTACATCAGAAAAAGTTCATAATTTATACAGACTCGTACAGTTCATTGAAAGCTCTAGAAACGTTTTCCAACACTCGCAAACATGTAGTTGTTGAAATTCAAAAATTAAACCAAAGCTTACAGGTGCATGGATATCAAGTTTTGTACTGCTGCGTTCCTGGTCATGTTGGCATCAAAGGAAACGAGCTCGCAGATATCACAGCTAAGTCTGCTGTTGGTCTGTGCAGCCAGCATGTTCCTCTGACAGATATTAAAATAGTTATCAAAAACAAAATTCTGGAGAAGTGGCAGCTGTTATGGGATGCTCAGGTTAACAATAAGCTGAAAACCGTCAAACCTCTAGTTGAATACTGGGACTCGACAGGAAACAGAAGGGAGGATGTAATTCTTACCCGTCTTCGTATTGGTCACTCTCGTGTAACACATAGTTACCTTTTGAAGGCCGAGAGTGAACCTGTTTGTTTTCACTGTAAGAGTATTCTTACAGTACGTCATATTTTAATTGAATGTCCATATTTTAAATCACTTAGATCGAAATATTTTAAAAACTCTGACTTGCCTCTTGACCATATAATCGGGAAAGAGGCCAATCCTAACTTATTTCAGTACCTCAAGGAGAGTGGGTTTTTGCATTTAATTTGATTTCCTTATGTGGCTGTGGATTTTAGTGCTTTAAATTTTAGTGTATCTCAGGTTTTATGATTTCACATATGCATCACATCTTATATCAGTATCCAATTCATGAGTTACTTCATCATTACTTTCATCATTTTATTTTATAAGACTGTTCTTGTTTTTAACTTGCGACTCTATAGAATTAGTACTTGTTTTAACAATCATGTGTCTGGCGCTAATAATCTGTCCAGGTTGTGCGCCATAGCATTCACCATTCACCATCACCCATTGATGACATGATGGCGACCAATACCATCTGCTGACACGCATGACCAAATCATAACACTAACTGGGTTCTTCACAGTTGCTTGAATGCAGTCAGGATGTAGCTCTTCTCCTATTCTATGTCTTACATATTTTCGCCCATCACTACCGAATAATGATAACTTAGGTTCATCACTCCATATAACTTGTGACCACTGATCAGCTGTCCAATTAATGTGTTCCTTTGCCCACTGTAGTCTTTTTTACGTTGCTGAAAATTAAGATAAGGCTTTTTTCGTGGAATTCTACCTCTCAGTCCAACATCTGTTAATCTTCTCCAGATTGTTCTTGAACTGACAGAAACACCAGCATCATTCAGATCACTTCTGATGGCCGCTGATGACATTTTTCTATCTTGGAGGCATAGTCTTTTTATTCTTCTGTCATCAAGAGATATGGTGCACCTTTTTCGGCCTTTTCCTTCTTTGTTTTTTATTGAATTTGTCTCCTGATATCGTAAACAAAACTTTCGGACTCCAGATGTTACTAAACCACCCACCTGTCTTGCAATTTCAGCATAGGAAAGACCACTTTCTCGTAACACAATAATATTACATCTCTTTCTAGGTGTCCAATCTACTTTTTTATTTGATGTCATTGCTTCTTGACTAAATATTAAAGATTTTTACAAAAATTCCTACTTGTAATTGCAGTATATAAGAAACAGGTCCTCCTTCTACAGAACAAAGCAAAATAGTGAATTGTTTCAAGTGTAAACATGAAGTCAGCTTCTACTGGCAGTTACTAACATTTGATTGGTTCTCAGAACAAGAACAGTGATTGGCTAGGAAAGCTAGACATTACAAACCACTTCATAACTGTGTTTTTTATTTATATTAAAGTACATATAACTTTTTTTGTATTGCAAATAATTGAATTTTGTGTTTTGTATTGAATTCATTAATAAATTCTCTTTAAAATGATATATACAAGTTTGCATTTTTCGAAACGTAACATTTTATATAAGCATGCAAAGTTCAAAAACATAAAAATTTCCAATAGTGTCCACAATTTTGGCCACCACTGTAAGTATATCGAATTGAAATCTAATTTCGAAGGCCCCCTGTATCATATAAATGATTCCCCTTTCAAGTATCTGTGATCTATACGAGTTCTGTGTGATCATGCAGAGCTCGATAAGCCATAGATGTTACACGATAGAGTATAGTATGCCATCGCAATACTGGACGAAAGCTACTAAACCATTAATAAAAAGTATAAAGATAAGCATGGGCACAGCACAGTTTAATTTACTGTTTCTGTCTTCCTAAGTTTTGTACCCGTGCAGCCCAAAAAGCAGCACCCTTGACATTAATGGATTTCAATTTTTCAATCATGTCTTGTCCTTCTTCAGTTTCTTCTATGACTATGGACAGTAGCTTTCTGTGATAGCTCCTCTTTATAGAACACTTTGAACCATATGCAGACACTCTGCTACTATTCTTAATTGCATTAAAATTTTAACAAACAAATTAATTTTGTCATCGTTATTTATCTTACAAGTGAAACTAACCAGATTCACGAAAACTTAAAGCTTGGGAAAATATTCAAACATAAGAATAATTTTTTCACTTGAATACTTAGTTATATTCATTAATTGGTCTTATTGTTTTATAAAATTAACGTACGTTACATTTTACGCCTTTCGTTTGCAAACAAGAAATAAAGAAACGTTAAAAAACTCAGCCGAATTAATAACTTGGAATACAGTAATAAATAAATAAATAAATAATAAAATGTGTACAACGAAACTTCAAATGATAATGATTTCAAAAACCGAAAAGGAGTTCTAAAATACATAAATAATTATTCGTAATGAACATTCTAAGGTTAAGAATGAGAATCTTGGAACTTCGTATTCATGGGATGTTGGGATATATATAACATGTGACCCTCCTGAAATCGAATAAGAAATATACGCTAAATTAGACAAGTTTTGAATTATCTCATACTATATTTTTTTTATGAAAGTCTGTTCAGAGTTTCAAGTAAAGTATCGCTCCTGGTTCAAGAGCTTAAGCCATAAATTTATGATGATATATTGTTTCCAGTCTTAAATACTAAAAATGGAAAATTTTGGATTATATTTTCATACAGTTTTCATTAAAAACTATTATGGCCTTGAAAGAAATACCATTTCCTGTTGTCCATTAAAATTTTTATGGACTTAATGTAAGTATGACTTCCGGTTATCCAATTTTATTTAAAATCTAATCATCTCTTTATATGAGTGTAGAAAGCATAACTATAAAAAATAGTTTCATATAAGAGTTATTGAGGACAAAAAAATCGTCACACGCATACAGATCCACGCAGAGGCAGATATTATTGTATAAACAGTTGTAAAGTGATTCAGGGCCTCCTCTGATGTATATTTTTTTTGGGGGGGGGACGGACACCATAGCATGTAATGGGTTGTTTTCTCTGAGATAAACTGTAGCGAGTTACGTAGATTCATTTGTTAATTCTTCATCTATTCAGGCATCACTCTAGAAACTCCATAAATCTGAACTCTTGGATAAGTATTTCATGATTTTGTTAAAATAAAATACCGTCAGCTGAAAAGTATATGCGACCATTACATTTCTTTAGAAATTCATTGCTCAGATCTTCAAGACAATTCCATCTCTTCTCTTTTCTATCCCCAAAGGGACGTTAGTCCTAAATGAGCTATTAGTCTCGAAACGGCATTTTCCGTGGTATAGCTATAAATGGCGTTTTACTTTTCAAATTGTTGACACTAAATATTATCATTCTCGTATTGAATATTTAAAGAAATAAATAATGAAAATCTGCATGAATGTATGCATGTTTCTCTTACTGTGGAAAAAAATGGTACCTAGAGCCATCAGATTTTGAATGACGCAATCTTCCACCCAAACATGGTAGCCTGGAAGCTCGAATTTTGAATTTCCAATTTCTTTTATAGTCTATTTCGTATTTTGTAAAACGTTAACGAATTTTTTATTAAAAAACTGAACGATTTCAAAGCGAGCAGTGGTGAAATTGTACGAAAAAAAATTATTTCTGTCGTGCAAGAGTGTCTATCGGCAATTATAGAGATATGCTGTTTTTAAATATTTTGTGATTTTGCCGTTGAATCAAATTTCATGTGGCCTAAGCGCCAAGAACGTGACATTTAATAAACACACAAAACGTTAATAATAAAAAGACAAAAAAATTGAAAAGCCTTCTTAGCAAGAAAACTGAACATTGATGTAATGAGCTGAGAAAAGATTAAAAAAAAAAAAACAGAAAAATATATGCTAAAACTTATGCTCCATCGGAAGTTCTAAACATACACTGTTATAATGCTTTTAAAACTTTTGCAATTTTGCTGTTGAATTGTATATTGTATAAGTGTGATGAAAATTATGCTTAATAATAAAGCTTTAGAGGAAGAAGAAAAGGTTAGTATGAGTGAGTGAAACATCAGACTGGTAGACTGCGAGCTAAGCAAGAGCATAAAAAACCTTAGCAAACCTTTTTGGGTGACTTTTAAAATCTGAAACCTTTCAGATTTTTTTTTTTAAATTTTCAAAGCTTTCTTTTCAAATTGCGCGTTACATGAGATCATTGGCTTGTGGGTTACTTAAAAAACTATTTCTGAATATATAGGACTTGCATTTTAAAGAATACTGCATGTTGAATAATTTTTTTTTATCAGGGCTATGGGCATTAAAATAGTAAAAACGTTTTGTGGAGTCCCTAATTCGTGCTTATTCAATGAAAACACGCCATGGAATTTTTGAACCGAAAGCGTTACCTCCCTTACCTATGTGTATAGGTTGGTGTGAAGTAATGAGAAGTTTAAACAATAGCCGCTTCAAGTATCAAACATCCAAGGAAAAACTCACTAATTTTTTTTTATATTTCGAGGTAAGAATACTTTCCAGATTCTCGTAACCAGCATCCGTTAGATTATAAGGTATTTCTCCCTCTTTCTTCGCATGCCTTCGTGGTGTAATGGTCAGCACACTGAGCCGGTATTTCAGAGGTCCGTGGTTCGATTCCCGGCGAAGGAATTGCATATTTTTCATGTCTCCTGCTACTAAAATAACGTAATGTCTCTACACTGGCTCCCGAACTAAAAGGGTTGTGGATGATGACTCTCCACACCCAGGATTTGGCGACTAGGTTCCCTAAAACCCTAGTCGCCCTTTAAAAAGGGGAGTATATAAGGTATTTCTCCCTCTTTCTTCGCATGCCTTCGTGGTGTAATGGTCAGCACACTGAGCCGGTATTTTCAGAGGTCAGCACACTGAGCCGGTATTTCAGAGGTTCGATTCCCGGCGAAGGCGCTGCTAATTTTTCATGTCTCTTGCTACGAAATAACCTAATGTCTCTACAAGATAAAGAGGCATTTTCTTGTTTTATAGAAATGTTGATAATATTACAGAAAATGCCGTCTCTACAGCATTACTTGATACAGTTACCAAGTTAAATGTAATAAAAATTGCTCTTATAGGTTAGCTTGGTAATCAAGAATCGCTCTCATATAATTGGATGAAGACGCGATTTCAAATTTTGGTTTTGCTGCAAGAAAAATGTTTTGTATCTTGAAACATTTCACACAGTATTCCGTTTTAGAAGTAAAACTGACCAAAAGTATTGTTTAAAGATTATGCAATGAAAGAAACTGCGTGCGATTTGCATGCAAATAATTTTAGCTTGACTTCAAAAGTACCCGTCTGGCAATCAATGGATCCCCTATGCTACTCTAAGAGTTCAAGTAAAATTTTGAAAAAAATTCTAAATTTGGTGAATTTGAATTCACATTGCGAAAGTTATATATTATAAAACTATCTGATGTGGACACCACATGACTTCCTTGTACTGCTTATTTTAAATTATACATATTTTTTGCTGCCTTTCATTCAAATTTATTTCCTCAAACTTCATTAGCGGATATAATTCTCATTCAATTAATTCAGTCCTCACTTCGCAAAGGCAAAAATACATAAAAACTCGAAACATCTTGCTTCATTAGAAATTGTAAAATACAAGAAAACATGAAACAAAATATAGAGTTAAAAGAGTTTAAAAACAATTTTTGCAATTAAAGTTAGTGTTTCTACGCAAAAACAAGCAATTCGGCCAGCGTGTGAGAAGGCAGATTTTTCTGTGCACAAAACTGAAAGTTTATTTTTAGTCCCTTTTGGCAAAAAAGACACTGAAGGAGCGAAAACTGACTTAATTCGCTATTTAACTGAATTCCAAATGTAAACAAATGGCGTTTCGTTAGGCTTAACTCTTTGCTTTTAAATTATTGATAATTCTATAACTATTGCATGGAGATTAATTAAAGCCATATAAACCTTAATCAGAACATACAAACCACATAATTTAATCACTTTTAAAGCAAAAAATGCACAATTTAGGGACATAAGAATTAAAAACATAAGCTCACCGATCCACGTAACAAAGAGGGAATTATATTATTATCGGCTACACAATCGTGTATATATATGTATATTGTGCAGGGGTTGCAACGAAAAGGAAGTTGCACAGCAACTACATGTTTTAGCAGTCGCATATACAACATTTCAACATTCTACGGCTTCTCGTTATTGAGTTATGCCAGATTCAAAGATACGTCACGACGAAAAAAAGTCTCTTCTGAATCCATTTTAAATCCATTTCACAATCTGTTTTGGTAAAAACAGTTATTCATTCTGTCCTTACGTACAGATGGCACACAAAAACATTGTTTAAATGGCTTCGAGAGCGGTCGAAATGGATATTTTAGTTAAAATATGATACCCAAACTTTTCGCGATTGCAATACTTCCTTTACTTCGCACAAAGAAGTAAAAATGCCCAGTGGTAGATTACTAAAGTAGTTATGTCTGTGGGTTCAAATTTCACATGATTTAAAAATAAAGATGGAAAAAAGAAATAATTTTTTACAAAAAATTTGTTCTTATACCTACCCCTGATGTTACGCCCGGTAGCCCTTTCAGCCAACGAATGTATGCAGTTTCCAAGGCAAGAAAGTGACTGATTGATCGCTGCGCTTTCTTTCAATCTGTCACCTGTTGCACCAGTTGCAGACGCCCGTTCACTAAAATAGTTAAACAAGGAATTAAACTATTATATAATAGATCTGATCATCTTTAACTCAAAGATCAACCTTAAAATCAGTTTGTCATATAGAAAGAACACATATAAACAATATGTATAAAAGTGGAATTTTTCAGTAATATTGTTGAACGAATTTCAGACGAATTCCGGAACCAGTATTCTAATTTATTTATTTGATGCCTGTTACATGTCACTGCTTTTTTGGCGCCTTTTTGTATGTAATATACATGGTACAACTATCTTAGAAAAGCATAACTATTGGATTCAAAAGGTTAAAAATTTTCTTCATTTTCTAATCATTAACTTTCCACTCACCTGCCAGCTAAATCTACAAGATTCACAACGGAAGTCTTGGCTGTTTCTTGTCCTTTTATATTTCTTGATTTTTGGACTAATGTAATTCCTACAATTGTATGGGCACGACTGAAAAGAAAACAAAATGCTTTCTAAAAATTTTAATTATCTTTAAACATGTAAAAAGTATATAAGAGCAAAAGAATTCAAGAAAATCGAATTGTAACCCAAAATAAGATACGTGCACCGTTTCCTTTTAAAAATATCCCTAAAAATTTTATCTGTTTCTGTTTTGCGAGTTTTATTAATTCCAGTTTCGAAGTTTAAATTAGATCTATAATTTTCAGTGATATCGGTGGTTTAACAAAGAGGATCGAAATTTTTGTGTAAATGGCATTAAAAAAAGAGGTTATATGAATTATTATAATGGAAATTATCTTTTATTCTGTTCGTTTAGTACTCGATGTGAACTCACGTATTAATGTTAAATACATATTAATTTTTTTTCCGTCAAATCGCCATAAGTTTTTTATTTGCCTTTTAAAATATCATTATAAGTCTTACTACTACAATGTATTATTATTCTGCCTTTTAAAATTATAATAATAAAGATTAACAGAAAAATGCATAAACTAAATATAAAATTATCGGCATCAGCCGGTCAAAAACGTTGAGACTTACACATGAGACTAACAAAGCAATGTATAAACATTAACTAAAATTTTAGAAAGTAACTCTAAAAACAAGCATAAAGTATGCAAGAAGAATATCTAGAAATTAATAATATAGAATTTGATTCGCTTTATGTATGCTTAAGCTATCTTTATCTGAAAATGTAATACATTGAGAAAGTACGAAATTAAGCAATTATCATGTTTACCAGCACAGATAAGTTTCCATAAATGTTAAAACCAGGAGAGGAGTTTTGGTTTGATGTACCTCGTCTAGTTTAGATTTGCTCAGAACTGAGGAAAGGGGAAGGATTTCACACTTTCGGAAAATATTGTTGGTGATTTAAGTCCTCTTAAATCTAATGTAACATAAAAAATACCAGAAAGCAGAATTTATACATAAGTTTATTTAAATTGCGATAAAAATAGAGGCGAATTATAGAGCAAATCTTGTTAAAAGTATTTAAATTTTGGAACAAAAACATGAATTAGTTTTACTTTATAAGGTTTATTGGTAGCAATCGTAATGTCGCAAGCATTATCTTCTACAAGGTATCAGAAAGTTATTTTACACCTGAACTAAATGCGCGCAACAGTGTAAGATATTTAAGATTTGAAGCTCCAGTCCAGATCATTCATATGGTAACAGTATTCCTCAAGTGAATTTCAACGTGATTACCCTGTAACTGCCGCGCGTTTTCCCAGGGAGGAGAATAAAGTCTGTGAGTTGACCACTTGATGGTCTCTGCGAAAGACATTGTCTGTTCATTGTTTCTGTCACTGATGAAGAACAACGGCAGATACCTGTGACTTCACTAAGGAGGAGCGCTTAGTCACAAAAGTGTGTAGGTCCATGACCGGAAGGACAATAATGAAAATATGGCACAGGTGATGGATAGGTTTCGTGAGCGGTTTGATAAGGAGCTACCAAGTCATCAGATTTTAAACATGTAGAAGAAAGGTTTAGGCGAGGACGACTGAAGAACACATCTTTGATCCGTCTTTCTCTGAGGGCTCCGTGAACCAAGTTATTTATCTGGAGATGTTGAATGACTGGCTTCTTCCACAGCTGCAGAATTTGGGGATCAATGGCACGGTTATTTACGAACACAGTGGAGTTCGCGCCCCCTTAGCACTTGTTGTTCGTGAACGCCTTAATGAACTGTTTGCTACCTGGTGGATAGGACGAGGGTTCCCAAATTCACCAGCCCCTTATCATTGGCCTCTTTGAAGTCCGATCCTTATAACACCAGACAGTGCTTTATGCGAGACAATCAAATCATGGAAGAATCAAATCAAGGAAGAAGCGGTATGTGGACATGACGCTTTGCGGCCAAGTGTGCTTTAAAACTTCCAGTATCTGACACCGCAACTGCTAAAGCCGATAAAAAGGAGGGCATCCAGGGAAATCAAGCTGTGCATGGATAATGGTGGTAAACATGTAGAGATCTTCACTTTTTATCTAGTAACTAAATGTTGAGGAACTTAGTGAACAGTTAAGCGAATGATCGCTTAAATTCAGAAACCAAGACGTAAACTCAAGAAGGGTTAATTACCCTTTATTGCTCAAAATAAAGATTCACAGATGGCCCCTTTCTCAGGGCGTACAACAAAACCTCCACTTGGGCTTAAAAGTGTAAGAAATAAGAATTTAACTAATGACTAACTAAAGAGATTTAGCTGAAGCTAACACAATTTTAAACTAATTGACCAGTAATATTAAATTAGCTAGGGAAGCTTTCAAGGGGACATAACACGGCAAAGCATAGTAACAGCGTAGCCAAAAGGCAAACGCGCGCTATTCAGGAATCCTAATTCTCTCTACCGTAGTCAATGGAACTTCGACTTAAATACTATCTGCTACTCATTTGCATTTAACGCTATTCTGAAAACTTATTCTGGTAAGGAATTGTAAGCTGAAATTAGGAGAGATAGATAAGGAGCTTTAAGTTAAAAATAACCGTTAAAAACGTAGAATAAGCCTTACAAACATATGGATAAACAACCGAAACATTGAACAAATAATCGAAAGTGTTATTAAAGTTACAATGAAGTAATTGCACGCGTAAAGGGACTTTCTGGCTACACTGTAGATATGAAAGCAATATTACTGAATGCAAACTTTACAATAGGGAACCAGAATGAATATATGAAGTACTTGTGTTTTTGTAATATTAAAAGTATGAGATTCTGTCAGTAGACAGGTAAAATGCTTGGTATAAACCTCTACGGAATAAGCGACTCAACTAATTACTAAAACCATAGCAAGATTCAAGATTGCTGTGATCCATCATCTTCGAAATCTCGCAGAAAATCTAGATTTACTGGTAAGTTCTTTACTGTTTCCAAGCAGGCACCACGAATGTCCGTCTGATTAAGACAGCTAATTATTAGTAGTTCGGCGCGGTTTCGAATTTCTGTGAGCGAACTGGGTGCTTGGGTATTTTTCATGGTTTTCTTTAAGAGTAACGTGAATAGGAGCCCCTTTTTTCTTAGTAAATATTCTTAAATGTTCACATCCACGATTAGGAACTTAACATGGCTACTAAAGCAATTACAGCAGGTTAGTATATCAGTGTTTTTTAGCTCACATTGGTTTGCGATATGGGATTTTGCACATTTCAAGTGGCGTGGCTGCAGTCTACAGTTTTCAGATATATGCCCTACATTTAGCAGTTAATAACCTATTTGTCAGTTAATAACCTATCAGTTGCATATATATCATTGACATTAGGGGTGGTAAGAAGTTGTACTTAAAACATAGGAAATGGGGACATAGTTTTGTAGTTGAGCGACTTTCAAGATTTTAAAATTTAGAGCAGTGAATTCAGAGTTGATTTCTTCTTTTACGTGTTTAATCCCTTGATTGCGATTTTTATAGGCCTAACACTTTATGTTTTGCTATGTAGATTATGATGCTGAGTTATGATTTAAGTAGCTGTTGATTACAATAAATCCCTCAAAGGTAGGGGGATAATCTATACTGCATTAGAATGGAAATTTCCAAAAGTTTAGCATTAGAACAATGTATTATCACAGAAAGAATTTTATGATAATTAATTTAGGATCCAACTATCAACATACCTAAATAGCCTTAAAATAGTCAAAGAACTATTTAATGAACAAAAATCCAATGAATATCCAATCAAGAAAAACCTGGAAAACGTCTAAAACACATTCATTTAATTTAATTCAGTTTCTTTGTGGCCGACAATATAGTAAAAGTTATTTAAAGGAATGGTACGTCATTTGATTCTGAGTTATAAATTCAGTTAAAAATCACCTTATATTTTTTTTAAATTAAAAATAAATTAAACGTAAGATAAATGAACTTTAAAGTGATTTTATTCTTCTATACTGCTTCCTAAATTATTTATTTAAGTGGATTTTATTATTATAAATTTTTTAGTAGTTTTCAGATTTAGTTGCATAATTATGTCTCTACCATTTTATTTTTTATCCTTGAAAAAGTTTCCCGTTCTTCTACAATGACCACAAATATTGAAACGATGTTTAAAATACTGTAGGAAAATATAAGAGGGTTTTACCTGCTTGTAGCATTCATATTTGTGGAAGCAATACTCCTATTCGTTGTGCCTAGGTCTAACTGTGTTTCTATATCTTTGTAACTGGTCACTAGAGTTGTGCTTAGTCCTTCAGCTAGAGCAAAAAAGAAAACAGTTGTAAAATTCTTCATTGTTAATTATTTTCACTTTCTTGTACGAAGTAATGGAATTATTGTAATCGGGAAAAATTTCGGGTAATTTGGTTCGGCCGATTGCAACGAAAAAGGGAGTACGTACAGATGTGACACAAAAATATCATTCAAATGGATTCGAGAGAGGACAAAAGGGAATATTTTCCTTGAAATATGATACCCGAAACTTTTTAAAATTAAATTACTTCCTTTATTTTGTACAAGAAAGTAAAAAGAAATCTCATTTCCGTATCTACATAAAATAAAAGAAGTTTAATTTCCGCAAAAGAAAACTCGAGTCACACTACACACACTCCACTACCATCAAAGACTAAAGTTCTAAAAATGAAATAAATCTGTGTAAAATATACACCTTTTTTGTATACCCCTGAAAAGTATGACGCTGATAAACCACTGGGCTTTCGATTATTAAAATAGGCACATTCATCGACTAAATGTGAAAGACGAACTATGGAAAAGAGCACAAGAACAGCGGTGAAAAATTTTATAGTGAAAACAAAAGAATAATTTTTTCCTGAAAGGTGTAGTTTGGAGCTTATGAGAAAGGGTTACCATATTAAATTATAGAAATAGTATCTGTGTAGTAATTAACTGTTTTGTTGCATCAGATTCATTAAAAAATCTGAGAACACCTACTGTAATGGGGTAATTACTTAATTTATAATAGTAGGAATAAGAAGTGTGAAAAAAATTACCAAAGAAGCCCTTTGTTGGATGTTCCCGTACTTTTAGGCCTCGTTTCTTCGTAGATGTTAGATTTAGAAGGTCTCTTACTATTTCATTATATATTTCCAGCATACTGAAGCGGACCTAAGGGAAATATGACAAGAGATTTAAAGCCTCATTTATATAAAAAAATAATTTATATTTCTATACAAAATTTAATGAAAGAAAAATGCTGAACTGAGTACTAATTGATGAAAGCTTTGCTAACATTAAATTATATGAAACAGAAAATGTGCATAGCACAATTAAGAAAATTATATTAGAAGAAGAAATTAACAGTTTGAGCTATTTTACTATTTATGGCGAAATAAACGTTTCCTACGAATAACAAAGATTAGCTACGCTAAGTTAATTTATGCTAAAATTAAAATTTCAGACATCCAAGCACGTAATAACAAACATTTCAAATGCACTTTTGCGGATAGCATAAAATATTAATATGTATCAAAGTAAAGTAGATATTATGCATTTTAAATACTAAATAAATTAGCCTATATTTTTTCAATTTTTCATTAATCGTCCCCACTGAAACAAAATTTTCTGTATATTCTCAATCCTAATTTATACCCAAAGTATGAGGATATTTCATGTCTCTTCTTATCTGAAATGCTGTTTTGGAAACGTTTAATATTCTTATGTCAAAAGCAGGATTAAAATTGCATTTCGTATAAAATGAAATCCAGCCGATAAATATAAGATACCAGGAGATAATATTGTTTCAAAAGCAAAAGTTGCCTATGTGTATCATTATTGCTATAACTTTTGATGTTCTGTGTTTTATGTACAGAATTTATCATCACGCGATTACAGCTTATATTATTAGTATGCTCATTGTTATTGTTACGAAATGTCCAGGCTCAGTAAGATAGCTTCCCCTTCAAAGCAGCTTTAGGGTTACCATATTTGGCGAGAAATCGCCCTTTTGCCGACATTTGGCGACAAAATTGGCGATATGTCATAGACGGATGGAGAACCTTCTGGAACGAATTCTTCCTGGTTTAGTCTAGAATATTCTCGAACACAAGCCAAAAGCTATATAAACCCTGCTGGTACGCGGAGAGTAAATCAGTGCAAAGTCAGTTACGAGTCAGTGCGGAGTCAGTACCTAGTCTATCGAGTTGAAGTTAGTTAGGAGTTCGCCTAGCGAGCTGATAGTCAGACAGTGAGCGAGTGTCTCTCAGTCTAGTGCCGTCAAGTGTATCGAGAGAGTTTCTTAGTGCATCGCGAGTTAGTGCATTGTCGAGTTTCATCTTAGAGTGTGTTGAGCTCCGAGAATGACTGAACCGAGTCGGGAATTGTACTCTAATCGCGAGCTGTAGTATGGAGAGTCTCGAGAGTACGTATAGTTCCAAAAACGACTGAGCAGAGTTGGGAGCTGTAGTCTGGTGCTTTGCCGTGAAGCTGTCTCCACCGTTATAGCCTGATAGTCTAAAGGCTATGTCGCTGATTCTCTCAGCGTTTTTATAGTAGTTCTTCGACGACTGTAAACTTTATTTTGGGAGCTGTCTTGAAACATACTGGCCAAGAAAGTGTGTCTTGATACTTCGTCAAGTGTTGTTGTCGGTCCGTGAACCTGTAACGTACGTAAGAAGAAAAGAAAAAAGTAACATTATATACTTCCTCTTCTCCGATATTCAGGAATTTAATCTTCGCAACTCTTACACAGCCCCATCGCTCACTTCTTGTAAATCATGTTTTTTGATGCCCTAGTACTTCTGCCTTTAGTTTGATTAAGCATGAAGCATATGCCATATATTATCGTGTATAAGTAGAGAATTTTTAGTGTATTTTTATGCAAAATTTGGGGTTCGGCATAAGATAGAGTTTAAAATGATTCACAAATATTTTGATCACAAAAATGACATTTTAGGTTAAGTAATTGAGAAAAATCTGATGTGTGCACCACATGACTTCCTTGCACGAAATATTAAATTATACGCATTTTTGTCTGCATTTCATTTAAATTTATTTCCTAGAATGTCATTAGAGATATACTTCTCATTCATTTAATTCGGTTCTCCCTTCGTCGCAAGGCAAAAATACTTAAAAATTCAAAATATTTTTATTAAAAATTGAAAAATATAGAAAACTATGACACATAAATACAGTTCAAACAATTTAAAGAACAATTTTTACAATTAAAATTATAGTTTTTACGGAAAAACAAGCAATTCGGCCAGCGAGCAAGAAGGCAGAGTTTTCAGTGCACAAAACTGAAAGTTTACTTTCTGTTTGTTTCACTGGGAAAAAATACACTGAAGGCGCAGAAACTGACTTAATTTGTTGTGGACGTTATGCTGAGTCAATACATGGGATAATTTAGAAACTTAAATAATAATTCCGGAATGGATTAAGCATGATTTAATTCGCAATAATAAAAGAAGACGTTATCTTTGTCGTTGCGAAGCTTAGTTTCTCCAGATTGCTAACTAATCTACTATTTCGTAAAGTTTCAAATGTAAACAAATATGGCTGCGACGGCAAAAAAATTAAGCTTAACCGCACTTAAACAACTTTTAAATTTTTGATAATTCTACAATTATAACATGCAGGCTAACCAAAGGCATAAAAACCTTAAATGGAAAATAAGCACAACATATTTAAATCATTTTTAAAGCAAAATATGCACAATTTACAAACATATAAGGATAAAGAAAGTGAGCTCTCTGAGTCTATTAATAGAGTGGATATATATATATATATATATACTTTTGGTTCAGCCGATTGCAAGCAAAATACGAAGTGCACATCTATATGTTATAGCAATCCTATATACAAAATTTCAACCCTTTGAGGTTACTCGTTTTCGAGTTACGCGAGATACATACGTACGTACGTATGTACAGACGCTAAGAAAATAATCTCCTCTGAATCAATTTTAAATCAGTTTTATAATTCGTTTAAGGAAAAAGAGTCCTTTGTTTTGTCCTTATGTACGGATGTCAAGTAAAAACATCATTAAATAGCATTCGATAGCCGTCAAAATGGATATTTGCATAGAAATATGGTAACCGGAATTTTTTGTGATTACACTATTTCCTTTACTTTGTACAAGGAAGTAAAAAATATATTTTTATTTTACTTAACAGTAACAGATATTAATAAAATTTATTAGTATCGGTATCAGATCATGTCAGAATGAAAGATCTGGCTTACTTTTCCATAAATCTCAACGTCTCTATCTCATGTTAAGTTTTTTTAAAACATGTATGGGTTTTACACATTTTTAATATGACAGATTCTAAAAAATTATGGAAAAAATTAAACATTTTACATTTTTTTGAATAAAAGATAAGCATCAAATGAGATTAAAAAATTAGTATAAAAATGACTCAGAGTTTAAAAATTTATGCATTTTGTAAGATTCAGGAAATAAATATTTACCCCCAAAAATACATAAAATTTAATAATTTTAATATGTAGCCAAAGTTTTCAAGCTGCGCAAAACGCGAGGTATAAATCACCCCCATTACATATTCAAACTAAATATGGACATTTATGTATTGTAAAAGTAGAAGTATACAATGGAGAAGAGATTATTTTCTTAAAGAACGTCACGGAAAACTTTCTGAAAATGCAATAAAAAAATAAGGAAATTACATATTCAACTATAAAGTTATGATAGATGGAGAATATTTGTATGAAGGAGAACAGGAATCTTAAATATAACGGGGAGATTTATTCTCCAGTTTTGGAGGCTTTGAGAACTTTGATTCTATATTAAAAAATTTTTTAATTTTATATATTTTCAGGAAGGTAAATATTTACCCTACTGATTTATTGTAAAATATTTAATTTTTTGAACTCTTAATCATCTTTATACTGACTTTTTTTTCTCATTTGATGTTTATCTTTTATTTCAAAAAACGTAAAATTTTTAATTTTTTCTATAATATTTTAGATTTTGTCATATTTAAAAAATATGTAAAAATCATACGTATTTTGCTAAAAACACTTAGACATGAGATAGAGTCGTTCAAATTTTCTGAAAATTTAGCCAAGCGATCATTTTGGCTCTATCTGGTATCCGATTCGAAATTATCTAGGAATTATTTGAAGTGTTTGATGCAAGAACTAGTGACATTATCCTCCAATTCACCACTTAACAACGTTGTTATCTGCCTCGTCAGTAACAGCGTCTTCAGTTCTGTTCAAAGCAATCTCAGTAAAAGAAATAATTAAATTAAAATCAGCAGAATAATGCTTTTCTTTCGCTCAGGAATCTTTCAGAACATAAAGTAACTTTGGATCACGAATGTCTGGTATCACGAAACAATTAACTGAACAAAAAACATCTCGGTGATGATTGGTGTCTCTAGTTATTATTAATTAAATAAGTATGATTTTCGAAGACGTTTTGAGAAAACTGGCACTTGAGAATTTCTGAAAGCATTTTTTTAGTAATTTCCATTACTTAAAAATCATTAACAAAGTTTGGAAGCAAGCGATTTATCGGCTTCGAGGAAACTATGACCAGATTGTGTTGTAGGAAAAGACTTTGAATGCTGAGCTACTTTTATTTTTATTTACTTATTTTTTTTTATCTATGATATTGTGCCTCTAGCCAGAAAAACCATGCTCCTAGAAATGAACAACTAAGATGTGAAGAACCAATAGAATTGCTGAAAGACCATAAAATTGAATTCGACAAATAAAGAACTGGAGCAACTTAAAAGCAGAAAGGAAAGGCTATTGTGGAAGAAATATCTTTAAAGGAAGAGTAAGAAAGTCTTTAGTTCTTTGATCTGTGAAAGTTGTGTAAAATTGGGTCCAGTTCAAAGTTTTCATGTTAAAGCAGCAGCAAGCTACAGAGTAAGCATTTTCAGGGATCGACCCACCTTTCATTTAAGAAAAATCCTGAAACATAACAAAATGAAGCCCAAGGAGCCTCGAGCAAGATGAGGTCAAGTGGTATTGAGAGACAAATAAAGCATAAGAGAATATACCCCAGAAGCCAGTCACCAGGTGTATTTATGGAAGGAGACTTCTCATCCAAACAATAAAATCACTTCAATTTCTGTTCCTCATTACTTTCCACTTAGAGCTGCCTCTCTACGTCGTTCAGGTACGGTAAAATTAAATTCAGTTTTCGTCTGCTTTATATGTTTGATATTATGTTTATCATTTCTGTCTTAGATATGACGCTTTCCACTATTACTTCCTTGTACGAAGTAAAAAGGAAGTATTGTAGTAGCAAAAAATTTCGGGTATCATATTTCAACGAAAATATCCACTTTGACCCTTTCGAGGGCAATTTAATGATGCTTTTGCGTGACATCTGTACGTAAGGACAGAATAAAGGACTCTTTTTTGACCCAAAAATTATAAAACTGATTTAAAATGGATTCTGGAGAGATTTTTTTCGTGGCGTCTGTGCGTACGTACGTATGTATGTATGTATCTCGCCTAACTCAAAAACGAGTAATCTCGGAAAGTTGAAATTTTGTATATAGGACTGCTATAACATTTAGATGTGCATTCTCTAATTTGCTTGCAATTGGCCTCACCAAAAGGATATAAATCTATGTATGTACATATCCACTTTGTTACTCGGCTCAGTGAGCTCACATTCTTTATTCTTATATGTTTGTAAATTGTGCATTTTTTGCTTTAAAAATCATTGAATTATGTTGTTCTTATTTTCCGGTTAAGGGTTTTATACCTTTAGTTAACCTGCATATTATAATTGTAGAATTATCAAAAATTTAAAGGTTGTTTAAGTTCAGCTAAGCCTAATTTTTTTTTGTCATCGAAGGCATATTTTTTTACATTTGAAACTTTGCAATATAGTGAATTTGTTGCCAATCTAGAGAAACTAAGTTTCGCAGCAACAAAATAACGTCTTCTTTTATCATTGCCAATTAAATCATTCTTAATCCATTCAGAAGTATCATTTAAATTCTTAAATTATCCCATATATTTTATCAGAATAGGGTCCACAGCAAATTAAGTCAGTTTGTACGCCCTCAGTGTCTTTTTGCCGAGTGAGACCAAAAGTAACTTTCAGTTTTGTGCACCGAAAAATCTGCCTTCTTGCCTGCTGGTCGAATTGCTTGCTTTTGCGTCGAGAGTGTAATTTTAAGTGTGAAACATTTTTTAAAATTATTTTAACTGTATTTGGTGATTTATTTTTTTTCTATGTCTTTCAAATTGAATATAGAAATTTTGAGTTTTTATATATTTTTGCGTTGTTGTGAAGTGAGAACTCAGTTAGTTGAGTGAGAAATATATCTTTGATGAAATTCCAGGGAGTAAGTTTAAATGAAAAGCAGGAAAAAATGCGTAGAATTTAATATTCCGTGCAAGGAAGTCATGTCGTGTATACATCAGATTTGTTTTTGCCTTATGAAACTGCGCACACAGTACTATTTTAAATCTGAGTAAGCAACTATCCGTGTCCAGCTATATAGCAATAATTATTACAAGATTAATTCATTATACATTAATTCTTATGAAGAAGATAGCTTTAGTTGCTAATTATATCGGATAATGAATGATCTAATGATAACGAATGAAATTAATACTTTAACCGTGAGTACACCTGTGTTAACATTATTGCTTTAACGTGAGCAGTGGTTTCATTGTTTAATAGAACTGAACCGTACATTATTCTTAAACGTGATAAGTACAGTTGAAAGATAAAAATCTTATAAATTTTCAAAATGGTTTCCAAACTGAGAAAAGCCTCTAGATTAGAAGTCTTGAAAAAAAGAGAAGCTATTAGTGCCAAAAAGTGCATTTTCTTTTTAGGGTGATATTACCGCTATTTATAGTTCCTTGTACGAAGTAAAAGAAGTACTGTAATTACGAAAAATTCCGGGTACCATATTTCAACGAAAATATCCATTTTGACCGCTATCGAATGCAATTTAACGATGTTTTTGCTTGGCATCTGTACGTAAGGACAGAATAAAGGACTCTTTTTCGCCAAACGAATTATAAAACTGATTAAAAATGGATTTAGAAGACATTTTTTCGGGGCGTCTGTACTTACGTATGTACGTACGTACGTGTCTCGCATAACTCAAAAACGAGTAGAGCGTTGCAATTTTTTATAGAGGACTGCTATAACATGTAGATGTGCACCTCCCATTGTGGTTGCAATCGGGCGCACCAAAAGTATATATATATACCCACCCTGTTACACGGCTCAGTGATTTCAGTTTTTTTATTCTTATATGTTGATAAATTGCACATTTTTTGCTTTAAAAATGATGGAATTATGTTGTTTTTATCTTGCGGTTAAGGTTTTTATGCCTTTATTAAATTTACATGCCCTATTTGTAGAATTATCAACAATTTAAAAGTTGTTTAAGTGCGGTCAAGTCTAATGTTTTGGGTCATAGCAGCCATATTTGTTTACATTTGAAACTTAGCAGAATAGCGGATTTGTTGCTAATTTAGAGAAGCTAAGCTTCGAAACAACAAAGATAACGCCTTCTTTTATTATTGCGAATTAAATCATGTTTGATCCATTCTGGAATTTACTCGAGGAAATAAGTGTTCAAGATTTACTTCGTAATTTTTAATATAGATATTTTCAGATTTTATGCATTTTTTGCCTTGTCACGAAGTAAGAAGTGAATTAATTGAATGTGGAATACTGAATCGTCTGTGAAAAACTGTTTCTTTTTTCCTTGTTATTTAATTTCTTTTACACATCGTTTTAGATTGATTACAGTATTTGAATAGAACATGTGGGAATGATTAGATAATACTTCAGATGATATACATAATTTTTGTGCATTCCGAGTTACAAAATGTGTGAGATGTAACGCTGTTAAGTGAACCTAGCGCCAGGGAGTCGCTATTGGAAACAAATATAGTGAGTTTTAAAGAGTGCATTTTTTCTATTATGGTTGATGTGCTATTTATGAAGTAGGTTTAATTCAATCGAAAAAGTTTAAATGAAATGCAAAATGCGTATAATTTAATATTCTGTACTGGGAAGTCATGTAGTGTATACGTCCGACTTTTTACTTTTGGAAACAAATATTTGCCAAGAAATTGCAAGCTAATGATTATATTTTGAATAAATATATTATAAAACTATTTTTTATGGAGTTATTTTATGAAATGTAAAACACATATTCAAGATTTAGTATAGATTATGTTATTCATGTTTTTCGGAAAATGAAATTCTGGATATACCTTATGAACAAATCGACTAAAAAATATTGTGATGTTTTAAATCATGATTACGTGAAAGCTATTTATGATCCATTTACCTATGAGTGCTGATAAGGTGACAATATGATGACTATAACTCTTAAGTTCACTATATTAAGTTTTCGTGTCCTTAAAATAATATTTTAAATGTTTCAGAAAATTACTTAATATTATCTGTGAATGTAATGTTTGATACTACGTAATTTTTAATATTCCTCTGGTGACAGTTAAATTATGAACCATGTGTCGTTATTTTAAATTATAACAAAATTTAACATTCACGTACATTTTCTAGCTAGTCGGTTTCTTTTTAAATTTTTCTCTTTCTAATATGGTTTCGACATAAAACAATTTCGAGATTAAAAATAACTTTTGTAAAATAATTAATAAAGAAAGTCACCTCTAAAATTCGAGAATGAAATAACATTTTGACTCTGAAACTATTTCCTAAACTGCGAACAGCTGAAAGCGCATACTTGTAAGGTAAGCATTATTACACTCTAAACAACGAAATAATCATGCTTAATTTAACTCTGGTTAGGTAACTATATATATATATATATGTGTGTGTGTGTGTGTGTAAAATATAAAATATTTATCTTTCAAATAATCAAACAATAGTAGCCATTTAACTCCCATCTTCATTCTAAAAATAATAAGAATATTTCTGGATTGCGTCATTCTAGATTAATCTATGCCACGAAGCTTGCGCAAAGCTGATAACGTAGTATTTGGGAACCGAAACATTTCTAACTCAAACCAAAATCCTCCTTCTTCCTGCAAAATTATCAAAAAAGGAAGCCTCTTGAAACAGGCTCAAATAATGTGCCAAGTTGTTTGTGGCCGCAATATGTTTACTGAAAATAAAATGAAGATTTAATGTGCCTCGGCCGCCAATCTCCTATTCATTATATATCAACATTACTACGCCATCAAAATTCCTGCTCTTTATTACTTCTAAGTTTGTTTCTATTACACACACACACATATATATATATATATCCTTTATCATGTATATATATATATATATACATGATAAAGGAATTCAAGATTTTACTCAGAATTCTAGCTCTAGCAGACTGTCTGGAAAAGAAGCGTATATTACCTCGAATTCTATCCTTTCTCCAGCAGCTTTGCTGTCAGCAATTCCTGTAAATAAATCTTCGCAAAACATTGGCACGATTCCTGAAAATAAACACTTCATTTTTATAAGATAATTCAAGTTGAATTCGAAGTTGAATTACAATTACCACTTACAATTATTAAAAATTATGAATTCTGTATAAGGAAACTAAGCGCCTTAGATAGACTTTGAACTGGCACTTTTGAAAAACTACCATACCGTGCCATCCGAACTAAAAGGTGATGGACAATAATTCGTCAGTTTGGTCCCCTAATACCTAGTTATCCTTTAAAAGGCGGAGTATATAAGGTTTTGTGGATTACATGCTCCGCCTAGCCAGGGGCTGGCATTACATGGCCAATCCACCCTTAGAACAGTTCCGGGGATTTAACTCCTTCCCACACCTTGGACAGAATTGGCACCAATAGTATACGGCGACGCTGGATCTCTATTTGCTACCTATCAGTCGCTCGAGATGCCCGTCGCAGAGGCTCATCATCATTACCCAGCAAACATGGGACGCCAACCTGGGCTAGTAGAGCCAACTGTTCTAGTAGCTATTTGCTAGACACACGGGCCGGCCAATAAATGGCATGTCTTCCTGATGTAACAGTAGCACACTCGGCGCGCATTCGAGAAGTCCAGGTTAGAGTTTTGGCGAGGGCATTGCACATTTTTCACATTTCACATTCACTGCTTCAAAATATCTTAATGAAAAATATTGCATTTAGCAGTAGAAAAATATTTCATTTAGCAGCTCATTTTTACTATTTTGACAGTAGATAAATGTAGTAAAATATTTTAAAATATTTATAATTAGCCTACAATCTTAACTTGTTCGTTTTTGTTTCAAATACATCTTAATACATCTTAGTTAGGTAATTAAAGAACATTTAAAGTGAATCTTAGTTTTATAAATTCTACAAAAGGTCTTTTCAGTACGTTATTGAGGCAAAGGTTTTGTGACATTACGTCACTAATATATGTGCTCTACCCGATAAAATGTTGAAAAATGGTCAAATATAACAGTGCTCCGCAACCTTTTCTCACCTGCAACGCACAAAAAATCTTTCTGGAATTTCGTGGCACACCAAAAGCTAATGTATATATGTATTGATTTATACACAAAATTTACAATAAATTTTTGTTTTTAGTTTGAAAAATATACAATTATAAAACCATAACATATTTATTTATATGCAATCATAATAATTATCATAATCAAAATTTTTTTAAAAAAATTAAAAAACAAAAATTCTCCAATTTGATTGGTTTATTTCAAATTAAAAAAAACAGTTTTAGAGCTATTATTTTTAATTAAAATGGTCAGAAACCAATATATTTCGTTTAAATTTATGTTTAAAAAAAGTTATATATTTTTGAGTTCCGAGTTATCAAGGAAGTGCCGAAAAAATTCAAATTCACACTTACAATCACACACACAACCACACAACAGTGAAATATATAAAAACATTTAAAATAGACATTATTAAGGAAAAAAAATTGTCATTGTGTATTAAATACATAATAAGAAATTGCAAAATGTCAAATACATGTATTTGATTGCGGCACACCTATATCCTACTCATGGCACACCAGTGTGCCGCAGCATACCGGTTGCGGAGCACTGAAACATACTCATGTGCATCATAGCTCTTCAGTGGATTTATCCTCTAAAATTTATTTCCCTCTCTTGTACCTAAAATGCTCATGTGTAATAAAGATGTATGCCATGCTTATTAATACATTACAAATATGAATTTTAAAAGAGAAAAAGGAAATCTTTCTAGAACACAATTCAAGCTCAGAATTAAGAATAAAAATTCTAGTGAATTATTTCTCTGTCATTTAGAAGATGAGGTGATTTTGTTTCATTGCAGCAATGGTTATATATAAGGACTCATTAACGACCGGACAGAATGTGATTAGTTTCCTTTTTTAATTAACCGAGAACATTAAATTATGCGTAGTTTAAAACGAAATACATAATTCTTCTTGGTTACATATTAGTAAGAGTATATTATAATTTAATTCCATAAATATAAAAAATTCATCTATTACCTTTGTTCACTCCATATCCTACTATCGACCAAGATTTTCCGGAACTTGTTTGACCATAAGCAAACAGAGTGGAATTGTATCCTTCCCAAGCATTATTGAGGACACCTCTTCCGAGATCATTATATACTCTCAACTGTCAGGGAACATTTATCACTTTACACAGGAGCATAAAATCATATTTTCATTACATCAAAAAGCTCGCTATAGCTTGTTGAGACAAACACGTATGTTAAATTTCAGTTGTTTTAAGAAAGCTTAATTGCACATTAACAGCACTTGCTTAAACACTTGCTTAACAGCTTAAATGCACATTAACAGTTATGTCACATTAACAGCACTTGCATATCGTATTGCTTCAAAAGTAAAATTATTTCTGAAATTTGACTTTTTTCACATCAGTTTCAAAGTCAAATTTTACCAAGTGTTAAAAGTGGCAAACGTATTTTGCGTCGAGAAAAATGCCTTCTTTTCACGAAAGGAAACGATAATTTTGGATGCATAATAAAATAAGAATTCAAAACACTCAGCAAAAATAATAAAGAACTTTTAACAGTAAAGGTCTTCTTTTTCTGAGCAAGGGTAAAAGTAAGAATAAAATGATTGATTTTTCAATTCATACTAACACAGCAGGAGGTTTTTCAAAGCTTATTACGGAAGATAAATTTAGTTAAATTGCGAAAAGTCTTGAATACTGTTTTCCTTACTGTATGATTGTATTTAACTATCCTAACTGTAAAGTAATTTACTATTAAAAAGTAATTATACAGACATGCTTATTATTGCTTTATTATTACACTATTTTGTTCTTGGAATCTGTTTTTATTCCTCTTTCTTTCTGAGCAACTGTATGAAAATATATCGCGATAAATCGCTACTATATGCATCTCAGCGAGTTAAAATGTTTGGAATGTACTGCTAAGTAAATGTAAACAAGGTTACAAATTTGAGGTGTATCGGTAATAAAAATAAAGTAACTAAATATATTACAAGTAATATAAAATATTTTTCAAGTCAATTCCTATTTATAAGAATTTTCGGTACATAATGGGACATTACATCCGCTTCATCCAACTCTATAAAACTACAGTTCTTTAATTCCATACATTTTCAAAATCTTTAGAACTCTGTCTTATTGTTGCCACTTATTTTTTGTTAAATATTACAATCCCATTTATCGCAGTTATGTACTATTATTTATAAGTTGTTATTAAAATTATTTTTTACAGCCCGTGAGAATTCCTAATAAACGGTCATTATTTGTAAGTCTTAATATGTGAAATTTTAATGTGTGAAATTTTAAATATGTGAAATTTTAAATTTTAATTATCTTTAATATGTGAAAAACTGTATTAATATCAGGTGTCATCCACTACAAGTTTAAGAAAATGTATTTGAACTTGGGTGCATGAAAAAAAAGTATTTTATTCACGATTGAATATTTGAACAAGATATAGGGAGAGTGTGAGCTAATAGTAGGAATTTAATAAAAAGACTGTAAAATATAGAATTAAATGTGTTAAAATTTCAAATATATAAATATAGAATTAAATGTGTTAAAATTTCAAATATATAAATATAGAATTAAATGTGTTAAAAATTTCAAATATATAAATATAGAATTAAATGTGTTAAATTTCAATGTGTGATTTTAATACAGCTATAAGATTAATAATTTTTTTATCCGTTAAATGAGATTAAGTAAATTAAAAAAAAATAGAAGAAAAGATTGTCATGCTGAAAAGCACTCTGCTAATTAAAAATGAAAAAAAAATCTTTAAAAGTGTCAACATTTGGGAAATATTTTTCGTTTTTTTTTACAAATGTAACAAATAAGAAGCTGAGTAAGTTAAAAGAACAAAAAAATTATTAGAAAAGACAAAAGCTGCTATTATATTTATACTCTTTCATGTATATTTGTAATTGTATTGTTCTCTACATATCTGAAGTGAAGCTAATAACTTTGATGTCAAGATATAGTTACAGATACTGCGAACAGAAACGTAGCGGAGGAACAACGCAAGGTAAAAATATTGCTGTACAAAACATCGAAGACGAAAAGAAAGCGAGGAGAAAACATAGAAGCTCTGAGAGTGGTATAAAACATCGTTGTCGAAAAAAAAGCAAAGTTAAAAAATCGCGTTTTAAAACAGTAGAAAATATTGTGTAAAAATAAAGCACCTATAAATTACCGCATGACGATAACATCGCAAACAAATGTGTTTTTATACTTTAAAAGTTATAAATGTATATTCGCATAATAATTTGTGAATGCAAAAGGAGTGAGGGATATTTTTTACCTCCATATTTAATATTTTTTCAAATGCCGTTATTTAATTAATCTCTTTTATGGAAATGTATTTGTAGTTTATCACAAAAAACATAACTGAAAAAAAAAAGATTAGAAAAGGGAAGATGAGTACCTCTATGAGGTTACCCACAATTGAAATTGTTTGTTAAATATAAATTTATGAAGCTTTTCTTTTACTTGGTTGAAAATATTCCTCATTCCTTCTTGCTTTCATAAATAATTATGCAAATATAGAGTTACAAATTTTCAATCCTGAAAATCACCGCATGCGATGTTTATCATCTTGGAACGATATACATGATCTAAATTGATCCAAGATAATTTCTAAGACAGTGTTTTAAAACTGGTATGTTTTTTAACCTGTTTATTTTCGACGACTCCCTGTTTATACCTCGATATTTTAGAACTGCAATGTTTTCTTTTCACCCATGATGTTTTGTGCGACGACGTGCTTGCTTGGCGTTGATTTTTCCGCTATGTTTGCGCCCTCGCTGTTTTCGGCGGACACATTGGATATTAAATAGAAATTCGCTGAAACATCTAACAAGAAATAATACATTTCGTTATAACTCAAGTTACACTGTACAATAGATTTCAGTTAACATTTTGCAACCTTGATACTGAAAGGCTTCTCTTAGTTAAATTTATTATGCTTTAAATGTGAATAACAGTGCAATTGAAAGATTTGTAACAATTATCAAATTATTTACATTTACAGCTTTTCCTGAAAATATGACTACACTATTATGATATATGCTGTTAAGGCTTTTAATGATTAAAGATGCTTTTAATTAGCAACTTGCTCATGAATTACGTCTGTAGAATCTGTGATTAAAGCCTAGTAACAGTTCATTAGCAACAAAGGACTGTATTTCGAATAATACATTTAACCGCTTCGAGATATTGTCTTCAAAGGCTCATTGAATTCATTACAAACGATACCTCTGTTTCCCGGGAAACAAGCCTAAGTAAGAATTGAGAAAAAATCATATTTAATAACATTAAAATAATCTAATTTTGGGTATTAAGACCAAATAGTTCGCTTATTTCTCAGTAGTTCGTTTTACCTTTTTATTACTCAAAACTTTGGTGCTATCTGAAAATTGTTTCAAACTTCTTATAATTTCTTGTTTTTTTAAAGTAGTCGAAATTTTCGTTAAAGAAGAGGTGCCGGATCGACGAAAAGGGCCTTTTTGATTTTTGTTTCACTAACCTCGAGAATTTCTTTTAAAAGTCCTAAAATGCCAGTAATCACAAAACTCTCCATTAAGCCTAATTTAATTAAGAATGGTGACAGGAAGATTTCGTTGGACGCTATTAACATTCTTTTCTCCCGGCTCTACGTATGATCGGAAGGTTGATACTCTTAAGTGCTTATAAATTATGCTCATGAAAAATGCAGATGTTGTGACTTCAAATCTAAGCATCAAATTTAGTAAACTTAGAGTCAAATTCAGGTGTCAAATATTAATCAAGTGATCAACAAATTGCGTCATATGACACTTTACATCTAATTAATATTTTGACATGCTGAAGCTATTATTTTTCATAAATTTAAGCTGTTATAAGAACAAAATAAAGTGCACGATATATTGATAATATTTTTTGTTTTTTTTTATTTAAAAAAATAGGAATATTCGTGTACCACAAAGTATCACACGAGGCTTACAAATCGTAAGTAAAAAGCAAAATTATAAGAAATAACATCACTTTTCAATAATACAATGAAAACATTCATAAGAGATAAAAGTAATTAAATACAAAGTATGAAAATGTATAAAGAAATTATTTACAATGTTTAAAATAAAAATCAACAAAATCATTGAAAGCTCGGTAGGCCGAAGCTGAAGATACCAAATCATAACATTTCGGCGGCCAATCTATTCCAATTAATTTTAATCTACATTTCAATAGATTTCTTGCTTTATCAAGCAATGGGCAGTCATAAAGCAGGTGGAAAACACTTTGCTGAACGCCAAGATTGCAATAACACAAATTGGAAGACGTCAGCTTAAACCGTTCAAGATAGACATTGAACTTACCATGTCCAGACAAAAATTGAGTAACTTTAAAATTGAGCAACAAATCCTTACTTTTCAGTCTATCAAAAATAGTTGGGAAGAATGTTTTTGTAACACATCCCTTATCAGAAGAGATATAATCACAGTTCCACCGCTCAATCATTTTAACCTTGAATGTTTTTTTGAAATAAGATTTTGGAATATTTACATCAACATTAATATCCTTTTTAGTTGCATTCTTAGCAAGCCAATCAGCTCTCTCGTTTCCATAATTGCCCGAATGACCACGGACAAATGTAAAAAACACTGAAATACCCTTCTTCTCCAGATCTCCAAGAGACTGCTGTATATTAACAATAATATCATTACATGAAAAGATATTTTTAAGAGACTCCAGGGAAGAGAGTGAATCCGTACAAATTAAGTAGCTGGAACTACGTCCATCCTGGCTAATTATCCATTTAATTGCAAAATTAATACACAGAAGCTCAGAAGTATATACAGTACATTCATTTCTTATGCGAAATTGGTGATACTCAATTTCAATATCATCTTCAAAAATAACGTAAGCAAAACCAACTTTATCATCAATCCTACTACCATCCGTATACAACACAAGTGAGAATGAATTTACATCAGTGTCCATACTATCTAGAATATGTATTGGTTGTCTTACGGAAGGATGTGGAAGAACAGACAAAGGCAATAAACGATCAAAATGAGAATTGGAGCAGTTTGCAAGACTATTCTTGTAATCTATAAAAGTCAAAATAAACAAATCCAGCGGTGGAAATCCGGCAAGAGAGAAAACAGCATTGTAACTAATAGTTTGATAACCCTTTATAACTCGCAGTAAAATTCGTCTTTGAACTCGAAGCAGGCATTTAGAGTTAATTTTCTTTTTTAGAGACAGTCCCCAAGCTCTACATCCATATGAAATAAAGGGAACAATGCCTTGTTTATAAATAATTGCGCTAACATTCGATTTAACACCAAAACTATTACATGCAATTCGATTTAGCCCACGCTGAAGTCTCTCACATTTATTAGAAATGTAGGAAATATGCTTTTTCCAGTTAAATTTGCTGTCCAACAAAACACCTAAATATTTAATTTCATTCACCCTCTCTAGGGGATTATCATTTAAAAACAGTTGATATCCTTCATAAGTAGTATTTTTTCTATCAATAAACATGGTCTTGGATTTTGCATGATTAAAGTTTAATTTAAAATCTATTGACCAATGATAAATGAAATCTAAAACATCTTGAGCTAGACGAAAAGCTTTTTGCATTTCTTTTTCTTGAATACAAATCAACAAATCATCTGCAAAGGCAATGACTTCACAACTGAAGAGATCAGAGAGTTTCTGTAAGAGATCATTCATAATAATAATCCAAAACTTGGGACCAGAAACAGAGCCTTGTGGACATCCTCTCTGAGGTTGACGAACACTTGAGGTGCCACCCAGAAAAAGCTCAACCGTCCTGTCTTTCAACAAATCAGAAACAACATTAAACACATTATGAGGTATTTTCATTTTTTTTAGCAAATTAAGAATAGCAGGCCACCATGCATTATCGAAAGCGCCTTCAATATCAAGAAAATTTAAAATAGTGTACAAACCTCTCGTCCTGCCCCTCTGTACAATGTTGCTAAGACGCAGAAGTGCATCCTCAGTACATTTTTGAGCAATGAAACCATATTGGTTAGGACTAAGAATGTTTTCTTTATGTAAATGCCAAGTAATTCTATTAGTAATTAGTTTTTCAAAACATTTGCCCAAAGAAGAAAGAAGACAGATACACCTGAGATTATTCACATGCGGAACACTAAAAGTTTGTTTCTTGGGTATCACAATAACAAGAGCATTCTTCCAAGTTCGTGGAAAGGCACCAAGATTCAAACATATATTGAATAATCTATAAAAAACTGCAGGAAAGAGCCGATGAAAGTATCTTATAATTTCATTGGGAATAGAATCCGGGCCAGGAGCCCTGCCAAGCCTTAGATTTCGAATTACACCATCAACCTCGGCCTGCGAAAAAGGAGGATCAATCTGAGACGCATATTCACTGCGAGCAGATGAGCGCCACTGAGTATGAAAGTCATTATCAAACCTCACACAATCAGGAGGAAATGCTTTATCAAGAACAGCGTCAATAGTTTCCTCCAAGGAAGACGTAAAGTTACCGTTTGGAAGCCGAAGGCCCGAGATCTCAATTTTCCTCATAAAATTTTCTTTAATACCATAAGTGTAAATTTTTTTCCACACATTCTCATTATTGATATCCGAAAGAAACTTCCTCCAAGACTCTAATTTGGCGTCAAGAAGCATTTCATTGTATTTTTTCCTTAAATCAAGGTATTTCCGCTTATACAAGTCCCGTATATCAATGCTAGTAGTTCTCTGGAACCTCCGTCTAGCAGCGTTGACTCTCTTTCTCATAATGGAAATTTCCAACGACCACCAAGGTACTTTTCGTATACCAGTCCTTCTAGTAGGCATAGATTTAATACATGCCCGAAAAATAACTGAAGTTATAAAATCCACACTAACATCAAGTGAGTCAGTATTTCTGCAAGAATCCAAAATATTATTGATCAAGGATATGTACTGTGAACAGTATTTTTCAAAATATCCCCAGTTTGCTTTTTTTGTATTAAATAAAATTCTATTGACAGCAATAAAAGAAGCAGTAGAAATAGACAAGTCGAATTCAATCATTGCATGGTCTGACAATGTTTCACAGTCCGAGAGACACCAGCGGGTAACATTTGCTAGCAAATCAGCACCAATAATTGTGACGTCTATATAGCTTGATCCCTGTTCCGAACAAAAGGTAGGGCCGCAGTCCTCATTGATCACATATAAATTATAGGAGCTGACAAAATCTCCAAGCTTGTTTCCTCGAGCATCACTGTAAGGACTAAACCATAGTTCAGACTTACTGTTGGAATCCATACCCCAAATAAGCTTTACAAGATCCCTAGCCTGGAAGACCCGACTTATTTTCTGTAAATCAAAGTCAATACATCGGGAAGGCTCAAAGTAGTATGAAAATAAAAAATATTTTGTATCTTTAAAAATAATGTCCAGAGTCACCATATTATAATCCAAGAATCTTAAATCCAAAAACGTAGGCAGAAATCCGGCTCGAACAACAATAGCAGCCTTTATGACCTCTGCATTAAAATCATAATATAACCTAAAGGAACTTGGAAAGCCAGGCAAAAGACCATGATAAAAGTAAGGCTCTTGAATGAAAGCAACAGAAACATTATTTACCTCCATATTCAAAACAAGTTGCTGAGTTGCAGCCTTACATCTATGTAAATTAATTTGAACAAATTTTAAAACAGAATTATGACCATTATCCATAATTTGTTCTTGATATATTTTGACTTCTTATAAATTCATGACAAGAGCAACTTTCAGAAAAAGGCAAATGGCTTACGTTTAATTTTTTTTTCTCATCTTTTATCTTTTGATTGCGTCTAATGCAATTAATACAGACTTTCAAATTCTTATGTGGACAATTTTTACTTTCATGTTCACGTGCACAGAAATAACAAGCGCGGAGGTTTTTACAATGTTCAGCACGATGATTATATCCTAAACAGTTAAAGCACCGATTAATCACAACAAAATCATCCACAATACAAATACTCCAAGAAATTTTTAATCTACATTCCTGTAAAATACCTCTACGCACGTCTGGATGCACCTCAACTACTAAATGTCTCGTATTTTGAAATTTCCTTAACGTAAATCTAATTCGAGACTCCTTCCATTTATTTTCTGAAGCAATAACATCTGGATTTTGATTTTTTAAAACATCAAGAACATCCTCATCCCTTATTTCATTAGGGACATTTTTTATTAAGATCGTGGGATTCCTTCGTCTCGAAGGAAAGGCAGTTAATTCTGGTGATTTTACTTGAATTTCAGATTGTATACTTTTTAAGTCATTTTCAGAGGGGCATTCTATCAACACCTTGCCATTTCCAATATTTTTTAGATTGAGTATACCCACTTTTTTCTCTACAGGATTAATTTGTAATTTAAGAATCTTTTTAATATCCTCTGACGAACGGTTTTCCGATGAAATAACAAGACCACAGCTTAAAGAATTTTGTTTCACATTGTCCACAGGAGATGGCAGCACAGCACTAGCATACGTTGGTTTTACAAAAATGTCTTTAAGACTTTCCTTACAAGCTTCACGGTAACCCAACGACTTAATACGTTCAAAATTCTTAGTAATCAAACACTTTAACTCACACATTGCATGCCTTGCCTCTTCACGAACATTCTGGTTCATATTACACTTTGACTCAATAGCCGTTTCAAGTTTATCATAGCAACATTTAAGCGCACTATAAAACGCATCATCGTTCTCTTCGTCCATTCTGGCGTTGCCTTACCCCGTGACACTACTCAAGGATATAAACAAATCGCCGTGCTAGGCTTAACTGTACCGAAATCTTGCAAGAGCCATAAAGTTAACAGTACTTCTTTCAACTTGAAACAATTTACACAAACATAAAGCAGAGCACTTGCACAAATAAAATAATACACAGTAAATAGTTTACACGCATTAATTACCGCAAAATCAGGCAGAAAATCAGAGCTCAAGAAAACACACGCAGCAATGGCGCGAGCATGCGCAGCAATTGATAATATTTAAGAGAGAAAAGACGACAATAACAATATTTGCAGCAATTACAAAATTTAGGCATTTTCTTGTCACGTGCATTTTAATTACATACCCGTGGGTTTCAAATCTTGAAGTAATAATTTTAACTGTCATATTCGTGTTCAGTATGCAGATAATCTTTTACGTTAATTAACAAGTAATTTACAATTTCAGTCTTTACTATAGCTTTTCCTTCCTGCATTTCCGCATCACGATGCAAAATTTGTAGTGAGTATTTTAACTGAGGTTTTAGGATTTGAGACAGAGAATGTTTCTGGCATCGCGTTCGTCCTGCATGGTTGTTTTCCACTTTCCTGCCAGCTCTGATTGTTGTAATTATTTGGCTCTGCGGTTTCTCGCTGCCGACACTTTAATACTGACACTCCGGTAGAGTTAGTGAACAAGCTTCTAGTAGTATTTTGTTGTCCTTGACTACTGTTGTATTTTATTTTGCGTCACCACGATTTGTGGAATTTCTAGTACAAGGGAGAGCCCTTATGCTCTAAATTCTGTTTAAATAAAGGAGATTATTTAAACCTTTACTAGACTGTCATTTTTCTCTGACGTACCGATAATTTGCTTCACTTCTGTTTGGGTCATTAGACTCAAATAGATTGTAAGTGTAATCCTACATGTGCGCCCAAACTGCCAATGTTTGGTTTTTTTATTTCACATACTGTTGTTTATGTTACGTGTTATGTAATTCGCTTCAGATGAATATAAATAGGGCTGGCAATATCGCAATAACTGGCAACAGTTTTCAAATCTGCTAAACAAATAAATGTATTTCAGTACAGTATTAAAATTTTAGAACTAGATAAAAAGCTCTATGTACTAGAAAAATGTTTCAAAACCTGAATTATCTTTATTATTTTAAATATCTAATGATTTGTTGCCTGAAGAATATTGGATATATTTTTTTCTGTTAAAAACGAAGAAGCTGTAGCAACATTTACACAGCTTGACGTTGTAGACGAAGAAAAATAAATTTGCTTTGAATTACGATTTGTAGATTTATGACAAGAAATGAGTAATATAATACTTATCTAAAAATTACGTAAATTAATTTTTATCAATGCTGTTTGATTTTTAAATGCAGGAGAGGTTCATGTATGTAACTTACTTCAGCAATGTTGCTATTTTCACATTGCATGTCATGTCAAGAAATGAAATATGTATTCTTTATTGAAGGTTGTCAGGTATTTATCCCGGCTTCTTAGCATGCCTTCGTGGTGCAGTGGTCAGTACACTCGGCGCCCATTCGAGAGGTCCATGGTTCGAATATCGGCGAGGGCATTGCCCATTTGTCTCTTCTCCTGCTTTCAAAAAGTACCTAATCTCTTCAGAGTGGCGCTCGAATTAAAAAAAGGGTGGTGGCTGATGATTCTTCACCACCAAGATTTGGCGATTGGGTCCCCTAATTTCCAGTCGTTTAAAAGGGGGAATATGTAAGGTATTTCTCCCACCTTTTTAGCATGCCCTCGTGGTGTAGTGGTCAGCTTGCTCGGCGCGTATTCGAGAGGCGAAATTCGAAAAAATAACTAATGTCTCTACAAGGTCAAAGGTTAAAAAAGATAAAAAAATTTACGAAGTTTTCCTGTTCATTTTAATGTTCAAGGATACGAAACGGTTCACGAATACGAAGGATACTGTGACAACTATGTAAACAAGTAGAAGAACGATGGAATGATCTTTATGAAAATGTGAAAAAAAGACGATTAAAAGAAGCCCTAAATCGAGGCGTTTAAAATTAAATTTAGAAAATTCTGAAAATATCTTTCATAAAAAAGTTTTCTTGGGTAGTCTGCATAAATAAACAACTTTACCGAATAAAAATCAGTTATTAAAACCTTAGTTTTTAGGAGTCTAGTTGTGTAGAAACGTAATTCAATGTCTTTCAGAAAGAAGCAAATTACCGCTCTATTCTGAATTAACATAACAAAGTACTGCGAAGTTCAAAATAGCCTTTTTATTAACTCTTCAAATTTAACAGAAGTCACCACATGTGCTTATAAGACAAAACTCCGCTACTTGTGGGTATTTAAATAATAAAGTAAGTCGGAATTTAAATACAAGTAGTGCAGTCAAACACAAACTGGTCTACTTAAGCTAGCTCAAACAATTAAAGAAGCGGTTTTAACGTCGACTAGCAAAATGGCTAAAGCCAGAAACAAACTTTAACGGAGCTGGCAAGAGGATGTAAACTACAAACAAGGCTGCCGAAAGGTCTAACACAGTAGTTTTTTATTTGTTTTGCCCCTTGTACCACCTTCACTATTCTTAGAAGAGCATTTCCGCACTC